>JAYEVE010000097.1:0-400000 GCA_036346375.1 Guadua angustifolia
AAAGCTTCCCATTTGATTTCACCAAACGAGGAGTTTTGTTACTTAATTTCTTACCCTTTTAGGAACATATCTAAGACCTTCTTTATTGTAAGAATATCTTTGAACTGGACAATATTTCTCTATTGCCACTTTCAAGAAAATGGAACCGGGATTCGTTCACCTTATCCTCCTGTAAGAAGACATTTACTCACGGTATCAGTGATCCCACCAAAACTGCCCCACGGACCCACAGTGTGCTTATGCCCATTGTGGTCATTGTACGAAAATGAAAGTGAATCAATGACAATGACACTGCAAATTGTCACGCTTTTCAGAAGGTAGGGCACCACCTTGATGTTGTGCACCTTCCTTCCATTTCCAACCCACGGCCCAATCTTGGCAAGCCCAGCCTCACGAGTGTAAACAGATCAAGCAAAAATTAGAAGAAAAAATGAAGTACAATTAAAGGAATAAAAATGAATTAGCAGTTATGTAGTACCTCTTCTTCTATCACTGTTTCCTGCTTAGGGTTCACATAGATGCCAAATGCGTCTATGTACCACCCAACATGTCCGAAGAAGCCGACAATGCTGCCTTTGCTCTGCACTGGAATCTGGAAAGGAGTTCCTTTTACTTCTCCAAAAGGTCCATAGCTACCGGCATTAGTGACAAAAGTAAGCGATTTTATGACACCGGCTGGTGCGCAGTCAAATGGACCGATTGTTCCATAAATTTCCGTTAGAAACTCTGAAGGGCCAAGCTTGATCTGCAAGGGAAGAAAAACATTATCAAGGTGGGGCAAAATGGGACTACTTCAAGGTATGGAAGATCTACTTCACATATATGGACTATGGTGCTGACCGAGATCAAATGATATAATATCTACATATGACCATAATAAACATATTTTTTTCCATCTTACTGTTTGTATGGTAAAAAGAACAGCCCATTATTGTTTTAATGTACTAAAGATATTTTGATCAAAGATGAATAAAAAGTGGGCTGCACGTATTTCTGCTCTCGAATCAACACGATCCAAGTCATCATCCTCCAAGCATAGAGCTGTTTGGATTAGATTTCGTTCATGGGCAGCCCGGCCCAGCCTGGTATTTTAGGGCTCATAGAAAACTAATGTTTTTTAGTTTCTTGTAACACAATTTGAGTTTGATGAAATTTTAAGGGTGCTACAACAGTCCGTAGACAACATCATTTGTTTTGAATTTGTCATGTTCAATTGATGCCCCCAACCAAAGTCAGATTGGACTATTAGCATTGCACCTGATATATTTCCTATAATAAAAATTTGATGACCGGTATATTTTATATATGCTAAGGAAAGAGATAAATATGCTAGAAATTCTCAAAGAAGCTAAACATCTAGCCCCAATCTGGTAAGTCCTAATTAAAGCTGAACTATAACAGTCATTAGATGTTATAAATAAAAAAGTAAAATGCTAGAGAACAGAGCATGTATATATCATGAACAATCATACCTGCGAGTCCCAGGATGACGCTGAACTATTACTCTGTCTGTTTCAACTCACGGATAATATTATCCCTCACAGTGGGCCTTTTGTCTCTGTCAACCTCCACGCAGTTTAATACAATCTCAATGCGTCTCTACTAGGAAAATTCATTACCCACCCCCTCCCCGAAAGAAAAATAAGAAATCGTTTCAGAAAACCTCAGATAAAATATCTGCCTTACTGCAATGTGTTTTAAGGTTCCTAAAAAATAAAAATGACTAACTGAGAGTCGCTTCTCTTTCCCTCTTTCTACTGGCTTTTCTAGGATTGTTTTTCCCCTTAAAACTTGGGCTTGCTAAAACTATTGCTTATACCTAGTGTATTATGCACTGTGGGTAAAAATACATACGAGTAAGTTTACTAAAAAGGTGGAGAGGAAATAAATAATAAAAAGGTGGAGAGGAAATAAATAATACAAAGGTAGAGGGGAAATAAACAAATCAAAACAGGAGTAAATTAGTACCTTCTCTTCCTCCTCTCCTTCCTCAGTTCCTCTTTCATTTTTTTCCCACTTAGACATCTCTTCCTTTCCATTCCAGGCCATATCTCTTTCAGAATGCCTGCTCACATCAAGGGTGGGATGTGTAAATTCGTCTTGAAACGTACTTTTGGAATAATATAATTTTATTAGATTTTTTAAATATATTAGTTAGAAATTAGTGGTCAAAGTTAAGTTTTAGAGAATATGTCAATGTCTAAAACGACAATTATTTGTGACCGGAGGGAGTATGATATTTATTGGTGCGACGTTGAAACCACGCCTGAGCTCATCTTGTAAGAGAAGATATGTCCATTGTTCAATCGATCAGTCCCCATCGGCAATGCCAAATAATTCAATGCCGACTTAAATTGCATGTCAGTAACAATGTATCAACTATCAAGATGGAAACAATACCATCGCAATTTTCACATTCATATTCTCTAATAAAGTTAAACAATACCTGAGTGCAGCTATGGTTTCAACCTCGCACCAACAAATATCGCACTTCCGCTAGTCACAAATAGTTGTCATTTTAGACGTCAACACATTCTCTAAAGCTTAACTTTGACCACTAATTTCTACTTAATATATTTATAAAATCTAATAAAATTATATTGTTTTAAAAGTATGTTTCAAGATGAATGTACACATATGATTTTTATGCATCTGATCTAAATATTGAAAAAGATAACGATAGCTAAAGTTTTAAAAGTTTGACTACATGTATCTCAAAATGACAAGTTTATTTTGTGAACCGAAGGGAGTACTCACTACACTTGTACCACAGTGCTAAAGAGAGAATGAGGTATCTTTGGGATGGAGATGCTGGTGAGTGCCTCCGCTAGGGTCGTGGATTCACGGAGAGGTGGTGGAGCCTTCACTAACCCTTCGAGGATGACAGGACGCCATGCCATCAGTTGCAAGCAAATGAAAAATCAGCGCTGCATTTCACTGCGAGACCTCCTGATTTTACGCAGATGGTGCCCCACAAGTATTCCACTGAAGTACTTTCAAAGCTTGCTCGGCTTTCTCTCTTCTTGTTTCTATCACCAGTGAGAACTAGTATAAGATTCGTTTCACTGAATTTTCAGTTTGCGATTGGATCATGATGCCTCGCCCAATTGGTGCTACCAAAGCTTGAATGGGATGATTGCTGTGGATTTGTTTCCATCTTGATAGTTGATACATTATTACTGACTGGTAATTTAAGTTGGCATTGAATTATTTGGCATTGCCAATGGGGACTGATCGATTGAACCATAGACAGGCAATTTAAGTTGGCATTGAATTATTTGGCATTGCCGATGGGGACTGATCGATTGAACGATGGACAATGGACATATCTTCTCTTATAAATTGAGCGTTGGCATGGTTTCAACCTCGCAAAACAAATATCGTGTCTACTATACTTGTACCACAGTGCTAAAGATTCAGAGCAGCAAATTAAACGAGGTATCTTTGAGATGGAGATGCTGGTGAGTACCTCTACAGGGGCGATGGAAGCCCTTCTCCCCAAGCTGGCCAAGATCCTGACCGATGAATACAACCTGCAGAAGGGCGTGAAGGAGGGGATACAGTACCTCCGGAAGGAGCTTGAGAGCATGCAAATTGCTTTGGAGAAGGTGTCGAATGCGGTGTCTGTTCTACGAGATCGACAACACCATTGATTGCCACATGGTACGCGTTGATTCTGCCGGTGACTCCAAGTCGTGCTGCGTTAGAATCCAGGGCATGATTTCGAGGTACAAGGCTCGCCGCAACATCGCCACTGAGATTGAGCGCATCAAGAAGGAGGTTGAGGAGGCGAGTGAGCGTCTCAAGAAGTACAAAGTCGAAGATGTTGTAGCCCCAGCCCCGTCTGTTCTTCTCCGGCCTGCTCTCTACGAAGATGTGGCAAAGCTTGTTGGAATTGCCCGCTCGAGGAAAGAGCTAATCAAGTTGCTATCCATGGAAGGGGAGGGTGCGTTGGAGCAGGAACTTAAGTTGGTCTCCATCGTTGGCCCTGGTGGAATGGGCAAGACAACTCTTGCCAAGGCTGTGTATCAAAAGCTCCAAGGGCAATTCCACTGTGCAGCTTTCGTTTCAGTTTCTCGCACGCCTAATATGAAGAGAATCCTGAGCAGCATACTTCATCAAGTAATCCAGCAAAAGTGTGAAAACACTGAATCATGGGATGAGAAAGAATTCATGGATAAAATCAGACATGTTCTTCAGGATAAGAGGTATATACATCATCGACTAAACTCTTGCTATCAAATCGCACATAAGCTTAAGGTCCACAATGTTAGCTAGCTTACATGTTTTCTCCTTTTCAAACTTACGTCATCATTTTTACCACCAATTGAGATGTTTGTTTGTGCACCCTGCATGCACGTGCACTTTTTTTTATGACTGATCGATAACACCATCGTTAGATGGTCCATCCGTCCATGGGTTCTCTTTTTGTAATTCTATTGCATACTATATACACCTTTCAACTTGATTACATCTAGAAACCTTTGTCAACTAATGCTCTTCCAAAATGGCAGGTACTTCATTATTATTGATGATATATGGGATAAATCAGCATGGCAACATATCAGTAGTGTTTTGATTGAGAATAACCGTGGCAGTAAGATAATTATGACAACTCGCGAAAATGATGTTGCTGAATTATGTCGCTCTTCTGACATTGTTGGTGGTAGCATATATAAAATGCAGCCTCTTTCTTTGGTTCACTCCAAAAAACTATTCTATTATAAAGTATTTCGTGGAGACAAATGCCCTCCACAATTTAAGGATGTGTCTCAGAAAATTATAAAAAAATGTCATGGCTTACCATTCGCTATCATTGCAAACAAACAGACTCAAACAGCGGTTCAATGGGATAGAATATACAAATTTGTTCATACTGGTTTGAAGGATATGCGGGATATATTGTCTCTTAGTTATTATGATCTGCCTTCCCAGCTAAAGACTTGTTTGGTGTATCTAAGTATATTTCCGGAGGATCATATAATAGAGAGAGATGACTTGATATGGAGATGGATAGCTGAAGGTTTTGTCCATGAAGAACCAGATAAAAACTTGTATGAAGTAGGAGAGTGTTACTTTGACGTGCTCGTTAATAGAGGTATGATCCAACCAACATATGTCGGCGCGCATTGTAGGGTGCAAGCTTGCCGTTTGCATGATGTGGTGCTTGAGTTTATCACTTCCTTGCCAAGTGACGCAGATTCTGTCACAATATTAAATGGTCAGCCTCAACAATCACCTCCACCGAAAAATTATCGGCTATCCATCCAAAACAGCGAGGACGAGCACACCGTATCTCTGGCAAACATGAACTTGTCTCGTTTTATTAGGTCACTTGTTGTATTCTCACATGCTATTGATTTGAAGCTGCCACTTTCGAAATTTCAAGTTTTACGTGTCTTAGATTTAAAATATTGCAGTAGTCATAACATTAAGGGTGTGGGAAACTTGATTCAGTTGAGGTATCTGAGGCCCAGTCATACATATTTAAATGAGCTCCCAAAAGAAATCAGAAAACTACAGTCTTTGCAGACACTGGACCTAAAGGGGGCTAACATAAAAGAACTGCCGTCAACTGTGGTTCAGCTAAGAAAACTTGTCCGCCTTCGTGTTGACACACGAATGAAGCTGCCAGATGGGCTAGGGAATATGAAATCTCTTCAAGAGCTGTCAGAAATCGATATGAGCAGGTATCCAGACCTTATGGAAAAGGTAGGCAATCTGTCTGAACTGAGGGTGCTAGAAATTTCACTCAGTACATGGGATAAGAACTATCAGGAACTTTTGCCCAGGTGTCTACGCAATCTGAAGAAACTTCAAAATCTTTGTATATTTATTGCTCCAGATGTATCCCTGGATTTTATGTTGGATGGCAGTGTCCCTCAACACCTCCAAAGATTTAAGGCATGTATTCGTCAACAGTCCGAAAATATTTTCAGCATCAGACCATCGTTTGTATGGGAAGAGTTCAGCCCATTCTCTACACTGCCAAGGCTGATTAATTCATCACTGTCGAATCTCTCCGAGTTATCCATCACGGTGAAGATACTACGGCGGGAGGATCTTAGTACTCTTGGGGACTTGCTTGGCCTTCGATCTCTGTATTTGCATGTGACTGAAGCCACGAAGGAAAGGTTGGTGATCACCGGCAGTAGAGTTAATGGTGAGGCCATAACATTCCGGCGTCTTGTAAACTTCAGTTTTGCAAGTCGTGCAGTTGGGTTGGTGTTTGGACACGGAGCCATGGATAGGCTTCAAAGGCTTTCTCTTAGTTTTAGTGTCACAGATACCAAAGATGTTTGTCATGATTTTGGCTTGGGGTTGGAGAATCTCACCTCCCTGATGACTGTGGACATTGGAATCGACTGTCGCCGAGCCAAGTTTTCGGAGGTGAAGGCTGCAGAGAATGCAATGAGAAAAGCAACCGACTTGAATCCCAACCATCCCAGCCTTGACGTGTGCAGGCATTGTGAAAGAGAGATGATGCGGAATGGAAATGAAGAGATGTCTGAGTGGGAAACAATGGATGAGGAAGGAGAGGAGGAAAAGAAGGTACTAATTTACTCCTGTTTTGATTTATTTATTTCTTCTTCACCTTTGTATATAATTTTACCCACAGTGCAGAAAACCCTAGGTATATGCAATAGTTTTAGCGAGCCCTATTTTTAAGGCAAAGAAAAAATATTGTAGAAAACCCAGGAGAAAGAGGGCGAGAGACGTACGTGACTCTCGGTCATTTTTTGGAGGAAGATATGTTATCTGATTTTTTCTGAAATGATTTCTTATTTTTCTTTTGGGGGAGGGGGTGGATAATGAATTTTACTAGAAAGTAGTGTTAAGTGAAGAGATGCATTGAAATTGCATTAAACTGCGTGGAGGTTTGAGTTGAAACAGACAGAAAGTAATAGTTCAGCGTCATCCTAGGACCCGCAGGTACGATTACTCATGATATATACATGCTTTGTTCAGTGTTCACTTCATCTTTGTAAATCTTTGTCCTCTCAAAAACTTCTTGACAGTACCTTTCAGAACTGCATTTTCTTGTAGAACCTATATACACCTGTTCACTTAATTAGAACGCTGTTGCAAATCTTTGTCCACTCAAAAATTTCTTACTAGTATCTTTTAGAACTGCATACATTGATACAATTTGAACATTTTCCTTCAGAACCTATATACATGCTCTGTTCACTTAATTAGAACGATTTTGCAAATCTTTGTACCCTCATGCAGTTCTTGATAGTATCTTTCAGAACTGTATACAATGATATTTGACGGTAGCTAGTTTTCTTGCAGAACCCTTTTATGCTAGAATTTATAGCATTTTACTTTTTTATGACATCTAATGGCTGTTATAGTTTAGCTTTAATTAGGACTTACTAGATTGGGGCTAGATGTTTTGCTTCTTTGAGAATGTCTAGCATATTTATCTCTTTCCTTTGCCTATGTAAAATATACGGGTCATCAAATTTTATTATAGGAAATATATCAGGTGTAATCCACACTTATGGTGTAATTGTCCAATCTGACTTTGGTTGGGGGGCATCAATTCAACATGCAAAATTCAAAACAAATGATGATATATGTAGTCTATGGAGTGTTCTAGCACCCTTTAAAATTTCATCAAACTCAAAGTGTGTCCCTGGAATACCCCAAAAAAAAAGTCTACTCCAAAGAGGGGCATGCTTGGAATTTTGATATGGGTAGAGCCCAAGCACTGTGTAGACTTACATTACATTTTTGTCTTGTAATTTTTTTTATTGACTGCTTTGAAATTAGGCTACGATTGCCAAGATTGGGCAATGGGGAGGACCAGGAGGGGGTTATAAAGACACTGAGGTGGCACCCAGCCGTCTGAAAAGCTTGATAATAGGTTATGGCGAGGTCATCTATTCACTTGAGTTTTCGTACTATGACCATAATGGGCAGCAGCACACTGTTGGTCCATGGGGCGGTCGAGGACCTAAAAAGCACGGGAGCGATCGTCATATGGTGAGTGTGAATCTTAATCGAAGTTAGTTCTCAAGACATGCAAGCATACTTGTGTATGTAGTCTTTTCTGTTTCTTCTGGTAATCCATTTTGCCCTTCAATTATATCCAAATGACAAGTAGCTCGTTCATAATGTTTTTCTTCCCCTGCAGATCAAGCTTGGCCCTTCAGAGTTTCTAACGGAAATTTATGGAACAACGGGTCCATTTGACGACGCACCAGCCGGTGTCATAAAATCGCTTACCTTTATAACTAATGCCAGTAGCTACGGACCTTTTGGAGAAGTAAAAGGAACTCCTTTCCAGATCCCAGTGCAGAGCAATGGCAGCATTGTCGGATTCTTCGGGTGTGCAGGGAGGTACATAGACGCAATTGGCATCTATGTGAACCCTAAGCAGGAAACAGTGAAAAAAGAAGAAGAGGAGGTACTACATAACAGCTAATTCACTTTTATTCCTTTAATTGTTTTTCATTCTTTTTATTCTAATTTTCGCTTGATCTGTTTACACTCGTGAGGCTGGGCTTGCCAAGATTGGACCGTGGGGTGGAAATGGAGGGAAGGTGCACGACATCAAGGCAGTGCCACACCTTCTGAAAAGCGTGACAATTTGCAGTGACATTGTCATTGGTTCACTTGCATTTTCGTACAACGACGACAATGGGCAGATGCACACTGTGGGTCCGTGGGGCAGTTTTGGTGGGAGCACTGACACGGTGAGAGAATGTCTTCTTTCAGAAGGACAAGATGAGCGAATCCTAGCTCCATGTTCTTGAAAATGGCAATAGAGAAATATGGTCCAGCTCAATTTAACAATACAGAACCACTAAACAGAAGAGGTAGCGAAATGTCCAGCTGCATTATACATCCTCATCAGGCATCAGAAATAACAGGGTAGTCGAAACGCCAAATTCCATATTACATCATCGAGTAGTCATCAGCATGACTTCAGCATTCATCAGATTTCCACAAATGTCAGTAATCATGAGCACCGAGGCAACCCTGGGGTGCCCCTTGCCTTCAGTCCAAAAAATGAAACGAATTGATCCATCTTTAGCAATCTCCAGTGCCTTAGTAGTTGTTTCACTCTTCAAAGACAAGCATGAAGCATGCATGGGTGTTTTTCCTGCTTCTTCTGTTAATATATCCACGTTGCCCATTAATTATCTGTTTGCACAAACAGCTAACATGATAATCGTTTTCCTTTTCTTGCAGATTCAGCTTGGCACTTCGGAGTTCCTAACAGAGGTTTATGGAACAACCGGTCCATATGCCAATGCATCGGCTGATGTTGTAACGTCACTTACTTTGGTCACTAATGCACGTAGCTATGGACCTTATGGAAAAGGCGGAGGAACTCCTTTCCAGGTTCAAATGTGGAGCAATGGCAGCATTGTTGGCTTCTTTGGGCGTGCAGAGTCATGCGTTAATGCGATTGGTGTGTATGCGAACCCTGAACAGGAAGCAATGGAACAAGAGGTGCTACATAAAACATAACTGCTAGTTCATTGTAAATAACGTTTCTTCCTTTTCCATTGTTTTTCCTTCTGTAATTTTTTTTTTTTGCTTGGCTGGTTTGTTCTCGCGAGGCCGAACTTATCAAGATTGGGCCATGGGGTGGAATCGGAGGGGATGTTTGGAACATCAACATCGACGTGGAACCCCACCGTCTGGAAAGCGTCACAATCAGCTGGGGCGCCATCATCAACTCACTCACATTTTCCTACAGTGAATTTAATGGGACAGAGCACACTATAGGTCCATGGGGCAGTCCTGGTGGGAATGCTTACACGGTGAGTGCATGATGGAGCTCAGGAACAGAATTTCACTCTCCAAAAACAACCTAGCGTGGTTTTTTTTCTCCTGTTTCTTCTGTTAATCAAGTTTCTGATTTCTTGTCTCCCTGCAAAAATATCTAGATTGACAATCATTCCCGTTTTTCATTCTTGCAGATTCGGCTCGAACCCTTGGAGTTTCTGCAGGGAGTTTCTGGAACAGTCGGTCCATTTGGCACATTACCCAACGTTATAACATCGCTTACGTTTGCCACAAATCATTGCCATGCCTATGGACCTTTTGGACGAGGAGGAGGAACTCCGTTCAGCGCTCTTGCGGAGCGAGATGGCTGCATTGTCGGCTTCTTTGGGCGTGCTTGGTCATGTCTGGAGGCACTTGGGATCTACGTTCACAGATGCTGAATGTAGCTTGTTCTACGCTGTTTTGGCTTCTTCACGCAAGCCTTAGTTTGTCTATGTTCGGTTCTTTCTTTTCCTAGTCCTAGCTGTGACTCTTATCTATCCCATCCATGTCGCTTGGTTATTGAACAGTATTTGTCTGAATATTGAGAACTGGAAGCATAACTTTGCTTTGGTGATATTTTGAGAGCTCGAATTGGTGACCACGCTGCTTTCATGTTTTAGTTTCAGAATAATTCAACAAGTTTCATGCCAAGTTTCAGAATATTTCCTAGCATTTTTCAAGGTCGTGCGGCATGCGAGGTTTGTCAGTCTGACTTGGGATTGATCCATCCACTATACATAATTAGCAGTGTCGGCCACCGAGCCAGGGCTCTGTCTCCATCCGTCATGCGAGCTTTTTTTTTTAATGATATATTTTTTAAAAAAATTTCAAAAATATACTACGGAAAAAAATTACATAAATATACCTTTAGCGCCCGCTGGTTGGGCGACATTGCGACGGAGGCTACATCGCACGATCGACGGGCGACAAAGCACCACATCTACTTTGTTCCCGCGCTGTTAAACGCGTTGATCGTGCGACGTAGCCTCCTATTGCCGTTGGTTGAGCGATATTTAAATGTCACTTAACCAACATGCGACATAGGTATATTTATGTAATTTTTTTTCCTGTAGTATATTTTTGAAATTTTAAAAAGAATATATACATTATTAAAAAAATAATTTTCCGTCATGCTACCTCAGTTTGACATGCCACCTTGGGGATGCTTTTGGATGGCCTGTGTAAAAATTTACAATATAATTTAACAGCCTAATCAAATCAACGATGTTTATTATCTTCTCTGTTTCAAAAAAAAAAACACTTAAGTTTCTACAATATAGATGAAACAGTATTTTGTGATGCTACAATGGCTTGTGCTTCCCGGATTTGAAGCCACCACCGTCCGCTAGCAAACGAACGGAGATGCGCTATACTTTACAATGGTTATATAGTTACATAGATTACTACTCAGTACAAAGGATGGCAATCGGGTGCAGCGAGTATGGGTAGTACTCATCCATACTCATACCTGCGAACCAAAATCTCCCCCATAGGTATACCCGCGAAGGGTCACGAACGAAAAATCTCATCCATACCTGTAATTTTCGCCCACGGGTACTCGATACCTACGGGTATACCCGTTTACCCGCCACCATTAACAATCTTTTCAACCAAATAACACTAGGAGCTAATGAGCTATGGTGCTAATACAATCTTTTTGATGAAGTTATAGTATTAGCTATATTCTATGTATTAAAGAATGATTATCAATGATTCAAAATTTCAAATGTACATGAGAATAAGAATTAAAATAATATATGCATACAAATAATTCACGGATGCTCAAGTTCAACAATTACTGAAATGAGTTACAATAAATTGGGGATCAAGGGGCTAACTGAGTGCCTATTCTAGCCCGTATATCAATAGGATATGGCGGGTAATCGGACGGAACGGGTACAGGTAAAACTCCCCCACACCCATACCCATTTGCCCGTCGGATAGAGTTTGGCCCCATAAACATACCCGCGGGTAATAAAAGATGAACATATGCACCTCTACTAGAATTTTTACCGTAGGTATCCGGATAATCGAATAAGATTACCATCACTCACGTACTAGCACAGTTGCACTTGCATAGCACAGAGGAACAGTGAATCAAGAAGTTTGCCGGTATGTACAGATTCTACAATGAATTGTAGGACAGAGGAACAGTGAATCTAGCACAGTTGCACTTGCATAGGACAGAGGAACAGTGAATCGAATAAGATTACCATCACGTGGCACGATGCTTCGCCGCCCCCCCGCCCCGGGGGCGGCCATCAGCCCACCTCGTCTCCTCCGGCAGTACGCCTCCGTAGCTCAGGCGCACAGCCCCTCGCTGCTGCTCCTCGGCAGTATGCCAGACTCAAGTCTCTTGCTTGCTCCGCGGCCTCGTTTCCTCCGCGGCGGCGGGCGTCCCCTCTGGCCCTCGACTCCTTAGCGCCATAGGCCGGTCGGCGCTCCTCGGCGACGGTGCCTCCAAGCCGGCCCACCCCCTGGGCCTTTTCAGCACGCTTGGATTTGGGGATTGGGCGATTGGCTCAGTTCTTTCTCAATCTCAGGCTAAGGTGCGCTTCGTTCTTCAAATTGGTGGAGTTGAGATTTGGGGATTGGACGAATGGCCGATTGGGGATGGCCGGATAGGGAACGTGTGTGTGGTGGGTTGGATGTGAGTGAGGCCATAGGTGGGCCTTGTGGGATTCGGCAAATGCCCACGATTTAGCCTTCCTTTTTTCCTCCTTTTTCTGTAGCCAGCGCTGTCCATGGAGCTGCCGAGGGCCGAGGCCGCCGGAGAACAGAGGGGGGAGGGGTACCGGCGGCGCCAGTCGAGGGTAGGCTACTAGGCTCTAGCCTCGTGGAGCCTCCCGTAAGATTCGCCTCTGATGAATCACGAAGTTTGCCGGTATGAGAGGTGCTCTCAAACTAAAACATGGAAGCATGGTGGTCACCAATTCAAGCTCGGAGGTCACCGATCGAAACTCCGAAAAGATAAGTAGCAGAGAAACACGAGGCATTCACGCTATTGTCAAGTAGAGCTGGAACATGATAGTTTCTTGGAATGCCCGCAGTAGCATATATATTACAGGTACAGATCCTACAATGAAGTGTTCAGCATGTAATCCATGTTTTTGTATGGTTGCAGGTACTCCAACCCAATCCATCAAACTCGCTCCTTCCAGGCAACCACGCACTAGTATTTCATACTTTAGGTTCTTCTCCTTATGTTCTGTAACTCCATATGGAAAGAGACGCAAGATGGATATGAGAGCGGATCTCACCGATTAAATCTCATAAAGATGAGCAAGACAGAATGTTTGATCACAGCTAATTCAATGGACCCTTGCAATTGCAACAAATCAGTTTGGAAAAGCAGGGTTCAACAGGCAACTCTCAATATTCAGACAAATCCTCTTCAATAACCAAGCGACATCGATGGGATAGATGAAGACACATAGAGAGAGGAAGAACAGAACATAAACAAAGAAATACATGAGCAAAGAAGCTAAAAGCAGCGTAGAACAAGCTGTGGTCAGTATGTGCGAATGTAAACCCCAAGTGCCTCGACATACGACCCTGCACGCCCAAAGAAGCCAGCAATTGTGCCATTCCTCTCCACTGGAACGCTGAATGGAGTTCCTCGTCGTCGTCCAAAAGGTCCATAGGTACGGTCCTGATTTGTGGCAAATGTAAGCGATGTTATAACACTTGGTAATGCGCCAAATGGACCGACTGTTCCAGAAATTCCCTTGAGATGCTCATAAGCGCCGAGATGAATCTGCAACGAAAGGAAAATTATTACATTGAGTTGTACGTAACAATCAGGTCATCCATAAGCTTAATCTACTTTAACGCTTCCCTCACGTCTAGCTCCTCCAATCCTACGACGTGACTTGAAGTGAGCCACCATATTAAAATTGTGTTGGCCGGGTCTTGAACCAACATCTTTCCGCTCTGACTATGAAATTTTGGGCTCTGATAATATTTAGTTTTTGAATCAACAAATTCACCCAAAAGTTTAACCGGTGAGGAAAGCTCGATAATATACTTAAACACTGAGCTATCTATCTATCTATTATAATGTTAAAGCAAAGGCAAAAGAAGTCACCCTGTTTCGCTTTCAAGGCTAGAAATTCTAGTATTAATCATAGAAAAAAAAGAAAGATCTACACCGTTGATCATAGTAGGTTCAGATTATATTAATCATGGTAGGTTCAGATTATAACGGTCTAGATTAAAAAAAAGAGTTTGTGTCATGTACAATACAAGAGTTTGTATCATGTACAATAAAAAAATAACTAAAATTTGGAATAAAAAAAATAAAATCAGAAATTTGATTTCTATACGATTAAAAGAAAGAGTTCAAGTACAATAAAAAATTTGGAACAAAAAATAAAAGACAATTAATAATCTAATTTCCATATGAACATCAAAATAAAATTGAAATTCATAACAAATTTTTTTAAAAATCAGAATAAAAAATAAAATATAATTAGTAATCTGATTTCCATACAACATCAAAATAAAACTAAAATTTAGAATAAAAATTATTAGTTGGATTGGTATACTAATTCCAACAGAAAAATTAAAATTTGGATAAAAAAGGAATTTGATTTCCATAGGATTAAAATAAAGAGTCCACGTCAAGTACAATAAAAACAAAATTCCATGTAAAAATAAAATAAAAGCACAATTTGATTTTCATACGAATATCAAAATAAAAATAAAATTCAAAATAAAATCAATTAAAAATTAGTAATTAGATTTGTATATGAATACCAACTTAAAAATAAAATTTAGAATAAAAAATAAAATTAGCAATTTGATTTCGTACAAATTCTAAAGTAAAATCCTAAATAGCTTAAATTTGAAATAAAAATGAAATAAAAAATACCAATTGGATTTGTATAACCCTCATGAGGCATCTCTGACGACCCTCGTGCAAAAAAAATTCATTGCGCTTGCAGGTTTCTTTGCCATGGGTTTCTAGATCTTGAAGAGGAGGAAGTGGGGAGAAGAAAAGGATTCTAGGGGTTTTGTGGAAAAGAGCTATAAGTGGATTAGGAAATCCCACCAATTTTAATCTAGCCATTGAGAGAGATCTAAGAGTGAGATTAGGAGTTTGCATGATTGCACCAAAAGAGGTTTGCCTTGAATACGCCATATATATATATATATATATATATATATATATATATATATATATATATATATATATATATATATATATATATATATATATATGACATCATTGTTGAGGATATGACATCACACACGATGATAGGAAAATTCTCCATATTGTTAGGTAACAATTAAAGCAAACATGCTAGTATCATAGAAGATGGGAGGTTGTCGTATTAGTGAGGAAGCAATATTGTTGAGTTGGCAAACATCGAATAAGAGAAGCGACTAATATGGGATAATCGTAAATCAAGCATGTATAATATATTGCATGTATACATGCATGTATGAAATCGTTTGAATCAAATAGGTTATAAAAAACTCAGAATAAAGATGGCATTACTCTATAGAATAGGCTTAGGGCTACTGGTGAAAGCATAATAGGCTTAGGGCCATTGGTGAGAGCATAATAGGCTTGGGGCCACTAGTGAGAGCATGACTGATGTCCCCGGTAGGGATAAGCAATGTATGCATTGCATGTTGATGTCATAACACTCAGCATTAAGTAATAATTGAAGAGAAATAGAAGATAGTTATACGATATAGTATTGCATTAAAAGGGTATCAGTTGAAAGGGATCGATAAAAAATTGAACTTGCTATTGGCGGTTGAAATAAAAAAAAGTTGTGGGCGCGATTGATAAGATATATAACACACATGGTTCTGTAGAGTCATGCATTGCATGTTGATGTCATAACACTCAGCATTAAGTAATAATTGAAGAGAAATAGAAGATAGTTATACGATAGAGTATTGCATTAAAAGGGTATCAGTTGAAAGGGATCGATAAAAAATTGAACTTGCTATTGACGGTTGAAATAAAAAAAAAGTTGTGGGCGCGATCGATAATATATATAACACACATGGTTCTATAGGGCAGCCAGCGTGTGAGGAAGATACATTCAAAGCAAGTCACCCATGATGTATCAGTGTATACGTGAGCAATGTACTCTTATACCATGTAAAATAATCAGTGTATTACTTGAGATTAAATAGAGGTACATATGTTGCATATATTTAAAAAAGAGAGTTACTAATGGAGAAAGAACATGGGTATATAGTTATATGATCTATGTAAGATGAAGAGTTGCTATGTTACTAACCCCCCCTCCCCAAACAACTTATTATTCTCAATGATTTTTTTTCATCAAAACTTTTACTTCAATTACATCCTTTAAGTTGAATTTTTCTTGAAGCTTCTATTGTCATTTCTAATATTTATGGTGGCTTAAAAATCTAAATAGTCTATAAAATACATTAATACATTCTCGAGTATATAAGTTATATCATTTGATACTATAAAACTGTTTAAAAAATCTAGCCGAGCAAATACGCGGATCACCCTACTAGTTTTTATAAAGAGATAAGTAAACTTTTACTATGAGTTGCGAAGTGCAAAAAGTTAAAAAGCTAGAGGTACTAATTTTTTGTATCTCTTGGTACTAGTTCAATATAAATTTTGATACATCTTAACAATGATAAAAAGTCTTAAGATAAGTAACGACCAATATATGCTAACAGAAGAAATAGGAGGAAACAAAAAACATTGCTTTTACAATTCATTCACTCACCGTGACAGCACCCCCACCGCTACCGCCCCACGGACCTACAGCGTGCTGCTTCCCACTTGGGTCGCTGTACGTAAACGCAAGTGAATCGATGATCTCTTCGCTGCAAATTGTCAAGCTTTCCAGACGGTGGGGTAGTGGCTTCAAGTCGTGAGCCGTCCCTCCATTTCCACCCCAGGGTCCGAATTTTGCAAGCGCCTCACAGGTACAAGCCAATCAAGTAAAAAAAATCAGAAATGCGAAGAAGTGAAGAAGAACTAAATAAATAAAACATACAAGGAGTAAATTTGATTACATCGTCGGCTTCCTCGTCTCCTTCTACTGTTTCCAGCTCAGAGTTAACGTGTTTTTCATCCCTCGCCGTCTCCCTTTCAAGGAGGGTGGGTCGGTTGGGTTTCACGTAGGCGCCAATTGCATGAAGAAAGCGCTCTGAACGCCCAAAGAAACCAACGATGCTGCCATTGCTTTGCACCGGAGTGTGGAAAGCAGTTCCTCCTACTCGTCCAAAAGGTCCGTAGCTACCAGCATTTGTGACCAACTTAAGTGTCGTCACAACATCAGCCACTGCATACGCATATGGGCCGGTTGTTCCAGAAACTTCCTTCAGAAACTCCGTAGGGCCAAGCTTAACCTGCAAGGGAAGAGAAACCATTTTCAAGTTAGGTATTTGCACAACGTACGTCGGGGTAATTAATCTGCAACATGGATTAACATGAGAAACACCAGATTAGAAACTTAAGGAAAAAAATTCGAGGATGGGCTGTGAATATGAATTCTGAGATAAAGAGGTATAAGTCTAATTTGATAAAAGAGATAGATGTTTTAGATTTAAAAAGGGAATCTGCTCATCTATCTGGTGAAGATTCTAACAGGTTATTGCTTTTGGTGAATGAGCTGAATGAAATTTGGAGTTTGGAAGAGATTAAAGCGAAGCAGAGATCTAGGGACAGGGAGGTTAAAGAAGGTGATAAAAATACTGCGTACTTTCATGCAGTTGCGAATCAAAGGAGGAGAAAGAAACACATTAGTGTTCTGGAGGGTCCTGATGGTCCTGTTGAGAATACTTCAGATATGTTAAAATTAGCCGTTAATTTTTATAAGACCTTGTTTGGTGTTGAAGAAACTTTAAATATCTCCTTGACGGATAATTTTTGGGATGCTGATAGTAGAATAAGTGTTGAGGAAAACCGGTTGTTGGAAGCCCCTTTCACTGAAACTGAGGTTAAGGAGGCGATGTTTGGGTCCTATGCTGATGGGGCGCCTGGCCCTGATGGTTTCTCGTTTATGTTTTATCAAAGATTCTGGGAGCTAGTGAAAAATGACCTTATGGCCATGATTCATTGTTTTGGTAATGGAGCTTTGAACCTGGCTAGTTTGAACTATACCATTATCACTTTGATTCCAAAAGAAAATGATGCCAAGAGTTTAAAAAAGTTTAGGCCTATCAGTTTGATTAACTGTAGCTTCAAAATCTTTTCTAAAGTTCTGAATAATAGATTGATTAAAATCGCTGATAGGATCATTTCGCAGAATCAGACCGCTTTTATTAAAGGCAGGTTCATTCTTGAAAGTGTCATGGCTGCGCATGAGATTATTCATGATGTGGCCAGGGAGAAAAAACAAGGTGTTATCTTCAAAATTGATTATGAGAAAGCTTATGATAGAGTTTTTTGGAGTTTCCTTGATGATATGTTAAAAAGTAGAGGTTTTGGGGAGAAGTGGATTAGTTGGATTAATCAGGTGGTTAGAGGTGGCTCTATGTGCGTGAGGATTAATGATGAAAATAGTAAATTTTTTAAGCCTGGTAAAGGTTTGAGACAGGGAGACCCCCTCTCTCCCTTGCTCTTCAATTTGGTGGTTAATGTGTTTTCTAGAATGCTTATTAAAGCTGCTCGGAATAATCTGATTGAAGGTTTAATGACAAATGTGTGCGCTGGCGGTATTATCAGCCTTCAATATGCGGATGATACGATTCTTTTTCTGAAAAATGATATGATTAAGGCTAGAAATTTTAAATGGCTCCTCTCCTGCTTTGAGCATATGTCTGGTATGAAAATCAACTATGATAAAAGTGATCTGATGTGTATTGGCATGAATGAGAGGGAACAAAATGAGCTTACCAGATTATTTTGTTGTAATGTGGGGTCTTTTCCTTTTAAGTATTTAGGAGTTCCTTTGCATCATGCAAAATTAAGAAAGCAAGATATTCAGCCTGTGGTTGATAAAGTGATTAAAAGGGTGGCTGGGTGGAGAGGGCGTTTACTGTCTTATGGTGGTAGATTGACCCTTTTAAAATCTTGCCTGGCTAGCATTCCCATTTATTTGTTGTCGGTTATTAAATTTCCTAAATGGGCGATTGCGGAGATTAACTCTCAAATGGCTCATTTTTTCTGGAATGATAGTGATCAAAAGAAGCATTACCACTTGGCAAATTGGAATTTGATTGCACAAAAAAAAGAGTTTGGCGGTCTTGGTGTTCCTGACTTACGAAATTTGAACTTATGTTTGTTGGCGTCTTGGGTGTCCAGATATTACTTGAGAAGAAATAGCCTTTGGAGGCAGATTGTTGACAACAAGTATCAAGCACATAAACCTAACTTGTTTTGCTGCACTGATGATAAATCTTCTCCTTTTTGGAAGGGTGTGCTGTGGGCTGTTAGAGTTGCTAGAATGGGTTATAAATGGAAGGTTGGTGATGGTAGGAATATCAGATTTTGGGAGGATCAGTGGTTTGGCAATTCTAGCTTAGCTATTCAATTTTGGCCCCTTTATGTGATTGCTAATGAAAAGAATGTCTCTATTAAAGATGCTTGGGATGGTGAAAATCTAAAAATTTCCTTTAGAAGGAGTGTTTCTCAGAGGCTTATGTCTCTGTGGCATGAATTGGTTAGTATTGCTGAATCTATTGTTTTTAATGATGATAGTGATTCGATTATATGGCAATTTAATTCGAAAGGTGTGTACTCTGTTCAGTCTCTTTATGCAGTGATTAGTTTCAGAGGAGTTTGCCCTGTGTATATTCCGGCTCTTTGGTCAATTAATGTTCCTCCTAGAGTTCATGTTTTCTTGTGGCTTTTAGCTAACAACAAATTGATGACTAGAGATAATCTCCTTAAGAGACAAAATGTTGAAGACACGACTTGCTTGTTTTGTACGGATTCTGAATCAATTTCCCATCTATTCTTTACTTGCTGTGTTAGTAAGGTAATTTGGCTTGATATTGCTGATATTCTGAATCTGAGTTTGGGTGATTCATTTGAGAGTGTGGCCCGCTTGTGGATTAGTAAAAAGAAGCATGCGGTGGTGAACATTTGCTCATCTGCTGTTTTATGGACAATATGGAAACTAAGGAATGCTTTATGTTTTCAGGGAATGCAGTGGAAGGACGCCCGATTGGTGATGCATCAACTAGCAAAGAGATAAAGAACTTGGCTGATATTGCTGAAAGAAGACTTGAAGGTGCAAGTAGAAGAAGTGGTAAAAAGGTTGGAAGAAAAGGCTGGTTGGGCTCCGAGGCTTGGTTGGAAGCAAAGGGATATCGCAAGAAGCTTCGATCGGGAGGATCATCTGATTCCGGCGGAAAACTGGTTGCGTGTGAGCGTGGCAAATGCTGATTGTGTCTAGTGCGCCAGGGTGCTGTTTCTTCAGATGCTGGTGGAGAAGTTTTGATGGCTGTGATTGTGATCGGTTGAGGTCGTTTCTGAAAGATAGATTTTTAGTGTTTTGTTGCTGGCGTTGCTATTTTGTGAAGTTTGGCTTGGTTCATGCTTCTGGTCTGGGAACTGCTCAAAGTAGAAGTAGTTCTTGTTGTTCTGGCGCTATATTAGAAGGTCTTGAATATCCTTCAGTAGTTTGGCAGGTGAAAGAGAGTGTTATCTGGTCATTTTAGTGTTTCTGTTGGGTCTTGAATGACCTTTTTGTGCTGATTGTAATTCTGTGACTGAACTTTTGCTGGTTCTGGAAATGGAACCTGGGACATCAGTTGATGCCCTTTTACTCTAAAAAAAATTAACATGAGAAACACTTGGCTTTCAGGAGTAAAACTTTTGTGTTACTGACCGTTTGAACACTCCCACCAGGACCGCCCCATGGACCTATAGTGTGCTTCTTCCCATTGAGGTCACGGTACGAAAATGAAAGTGCATCAACGACATCAGCATACCAAATTGCCACGCTTTCTAGATGGTAATAAGATGACATCTTGATGTCATGAGCCCTCCCTGCGTTTCCTCCCCAGGGTCCAATCTTGTCAATCCCAGCCTAACGAGTAAACCAATCAAGAGAAAATTAGAAAAGAAAAAATGAGGAAGAAATAAATAAAATGAGCTAGGAGTAAATTTGTACCTTCTCCTCGTCCTCTCCTCCACCTCCTCTTTCTTCTTCTATTGTTTCAAGCCCAGGGCTAACTTCCTTTCCATCATGTACCATCTCTCTTTTAAAGTGGCTACTACTCACGCTTTCCAATTCCTGACAGAATGGCATTTCGTGGATCATAGTTTCTGTCTCTCTCAGGTTATCGATAATATCCGCTATCGTGGGCCTGTTGTGTCTTTCAGAGTCGACGCATTTCAATGCTATTTCGATGCATCTCTTCACTTGCTTGCAATCTTCTTCCGGAGATATGTGTATTGGTGTTTTCTCTATCCTATGCTTCCAATGCTGATGTACCTGCAAAATTGAAATGCGAAGATACAATTGTGGAGGGAGTAGCATAAAGAGAGAAAGCTTTCCCTCGTAATATAAGTTACATAAATCTTAAAGTAAGCGAAGGGGTAAGTCATCATCATCTACTTTTCATTCATGTATTAATATTTGTGTAACTTTTTTAAAAAAAGCATAGAAGCACCTCTCAAAGATAAAATGTTTAATATTTGCCTAAATGTTATTTGTTTTTGACGTGGAGAAATAACTTTTCTTACAAGATCGATAAATTGTTCGGAATTCGACATGTCATGATATTTGGAGTAGCCCTTATGTCCTGTCATTATCTCTATGATGATAACACCTAAACTGAACACATCATACTTTTTTGAGATCATGCGTGCATCTATGCACTCTGGTGGCATGTACTTCCTGCAATGATATCATGGATGTTAAGGGCACAGTTAATCAGTATGAAGCAAACACTATTTAATTGATAACAGAAAAAAAATAGATCTTCCACGAGTCATTCTACTTACGGTGTGCCTATGAGATTTTTTGTGATATGAGTATGTGTTTCACTGAAGAACCTTGACAACCCAAAATCTGCAATTTTCGGGACCATGTTTTTATCTAGCAATATATTGGCAGGTTTTAGGTCCAGATGGAGAATAGATCCTTCCAATCCACTATGAAGGTAATTTAAACCCTCACAAATCCCCTTAATTATTTTGTATCGTGTGTGCCAATCAGGTCCACAATGTTCTTCTGCATAAGTAGGCAAAAGATAATATTCTTGAGATGTAAATTTAAGGAATCATTTTCTTTACATGCTAAATGATATAATCGAATTGAAATAGAGTATCACCGTACCATAAAGATGGTTGTCAAGGCTTCCACCCTGCAAATATTCGAAGCAGATAACTCTAAATTCCTTTTCAGCAAAAACCGTTCTTCCATCCGGTAGTTCAACATATTCATTGTGTATTTCATAACAATAGCCAACTAACTGCACAATATTTTGATGCTGGGCCCTCATAAGGTTTTCAAATTCAGTCTTAAATTGCGCAGCATTAAATCCTGGCTGATGATAAAGCTTCTTCACAGCAATCTCCTCTCCATTATCCAGTGTTCCCTATTAGAATCTCTTGTTAATATACATGGGTTCTTCGAGTTAATGGTGTCATTTGAAAAATAGAAGACATAAGTGTTAGTAATACCTTGTAAACTTCTCCGAACCCACCACTTCCAAGTTTATGCTTCTCAGAAAATTCATCTGTAATTTTTTGTAATAGTGCAAACTGTAGAACCCTAGGTGTCGTTCTTGAATTGTTTAACATCTCCACGTTATTATATATCTACTACGCTTCACCCCTTTCTATATGCACAAAAGAGAGTTTTTAATAAGAAAAAATGGCCAAATACACAAAGAAAGTTTTTTTTTCGAAGGGAGGTTCAGGATACCTCACTATTGATATGAGTTGGTCCAACTTTAAGATTAATTAATTAATGTGTCACCCAAACTAATTGTTGCGAACATAAAACAACAAGTCAAATGTATAACATTCATTCAGTAGTGTTTTATATATATAGTGTACGAAGTAGCATTTATGACAATCTTATGAGCTACTATCTTCCTATGTAACACCCTTGCTAAGAAAATTTGAATAAGTCTACTACAAATAGATCAATGGTGAAGCTCCCGTATTAATAGGTTCCCTATAATGATTACTAGAAATTGGAAGTATTAGAATCATAGGTCTAAATACCAGCAAATTATATCCGTTGTACAACCAGCAAATTAGCCACACAACTGTGTGGTGCTTGTTTTAATATACTAGCCATGTGCCTGTGCGTTGCAACGAAAATTCAATTTGTGATAAAAAGTTTATTTGCAAAGAGCAGTAACAGTGGCAAAGGTGGGTAATTAAAGAGCAGTGTGTAACATCCCGAAAAATACAGTAAAATAGAAATGTACATTTTGAATTTGAATATTATTATTTTTGAGTTTTCTTGACATTATTGGTTTTATTTGAATTTCCTTTGGAATTTTGCATTGCTTGAAAAACCAATAAAGAGAATTAATGAATGGATAATGATAAAAAGATAAAAGTAAAATCTTGAAAATTTTATATTAAGATTTTTAACCCTCAGGTAAACTTTTTACCTGGTAACTTTTATTTCTACTGCATGGTAAAAATAGTATTAATGATGGAAAAGACAAACTTGACTAGAAACAGTGTATTATTCGAAATAATGAAAAATATTAAAAGTTTATCTGAAGCTGAGAAAATTACCAAAGCACCCTTTATACAGGATTTACCTCTGGTAAAAATATCAAGAATTTATCAAGTTGGATAAGCTTCTAAATAATTCAAAAGCAAAAGCTAGTAAAAACTGCTCTAGTTGCGAAGGAAATCATTCTCCTGGAAAATGTCCTATGGACAACATCACTTGTTTCCTTTGTGAAGGTCAAGATCATTATCCACCGCAGTGCCCCCTTGATCCATTAGTCACTGCTGCAGTTCATCATCAACGAGAACAACTTCGAGCCTTAGTTGCTCAAGAGTTGGCAAATAGAAGAAAAGCTGTGCAACAGAAGTCGCTTGAAAAATCAAAGAGACAGCACTTCAACCATGACAACCTCCATCCAGAAAATAGTAAATGGCCATCTCTATCAGCATGTTTCTTATGTGAAGAAGAAGGTCATTGGGCTAAGGAATGTCCTAAGAAGCAGAAAAATGAGATTCGCAAGGGAGACCGTAATGAGCATTCAATTGTACCCAACAAGCTACCACAAGAAAAGCGTGAATGCTTCAACTGTCACAAAAGAGGCCATCTTGCTAAGCAATGCCCCTAGGAAGAACAAGTACCTCCTGCAACTATGGTCATGCTAGAAATCACTTCTGTCAAGATTATAACTCCGAAAGTAGGAGGATTAAAATCCAAAACAAGTTACTCAAAAAGTCAGATAAAGAAAAGGCGCTTGAACAAGAATACTTGTCCCCAGAAGAATTCTGCTCAACTCCATTCTCAATCTCAATTACCATCTGTTCATCCCTCCAACCCAACCAATGAACAGCTATCTAATATTCAAAACCAAAAAGTCCATGTTATCTGTTTCTGCTGTGGTAACTACGGACATTACGCCTATAGTTGCCCAAGGAAAAATCAGCAAGCTTATGGACCTGCATCCAATTCAACACAAAATGTCAAGTCTAGTCAATCAGCAACTACCCGCTGAAGAAGCTTAGGACCTACCAAATGCAGTATCAAGCTGATAACATCACCCGCATTAGCTAAAAAGGACTTGGATACTTCGCCAACATCTATTGAAGGAAAGTTCTACTTCACCTTGTCAAGAAGAACATTAGTAACTTTTAAACTATTTTGAAGACCTAGAAAACGTCTAATACTCCGAACAATCCCTGCCTCGACAATAGGCTCTAAATGTAAATATATTCCTCATATGGTTGTACCCGATTCTTAATATGGTATTGAGTATATCTTTTGTGTGTTCAATTCTAGCAATCAATTTTTTGATCTGTACATTTCATTACTTCATAGTTGCCAAATCCAAAGAAAATCAAAACTTTCTATCTACCAAAATGATCAAATGGATCAAATTATCAAATCACCTAAAAATTCTCTTATCTTAACCCAATCCTTTAATTATCTCCATACTGCTTTTAATCTAAAATCAATCCGAAATGACATTTATTCTCGGCTCATTTCATCAACTTAAACTAAATATGAATCAAGATCATGTATAGTGTAGTCGCAAACTTAAACTAAATATTGATCGGTTTAGTGTTTGCGTTATGGTCATTTGTACTATTTCAACGATTAATAAAATAACTCGTTTAAATGATAAAATCAGTAAAACGAGTTTAGAAATACTTTACTAAGTGTGAGACCCCGTTCTGATGAACAGGAACCTCCATGTGATTACTGTGCTATTCCCTGGATCAGTAGCTAGCAGTCACATATTTACAACAATTGGAATCACAACCATACAACATATTAATTAAGCGGAAACGAATAATTACCGAAATATTACAACTCGAGAGATTATAGCGAAAAAAGAAGCAATAACCCGTAGTTTGCCCAACCGACCCAGAGCAACCGACTGCATAAACTCCAGATAGAACACGCTTCAAGGAAGAACCCGCAACCTGCGATGAACAACTTCGAAGCTGCGCTAACTCAACCACCTACAATATAATTAGGCAAGGGTGAGTACTTTACGTACTCAGCAAGACTTGAGCAAAACCTATCATATATGCAGGCTGTTTCAAAGGAAAGGATTCTACAGTTAATTTGCATAAAGCGAAATTGAATTTGTAAATCAAGTTATTTGTAAACGGAATTTGTAAAAGCAAAATTGATTGATAACAAATAAGTAAAGCATAATAACACTCACAGTCCTCCATGACGTGAGTGACGAATCATTCACATTCCTGAAATTCCATCAATGTCGGCCCTTTGACATAAAACACAGTTGCAAAACAAAATGATACCAACCCTTTTGAAATAATAAAACATTTAACTCGTGCAAGTTCACCAAGACACCCATGACCGCGGGTACGGCTAATCAATTAGATTTAAACTCTGCAGAGGTGTACAACTGTACCCACAAGGAATGATCAACCTTTTTGCGAGAACATTTCGACACACGCCTCCAATAGCGGTGTGCCTGCCAGGCGATCATACATAGTCATTACATTACCTAGACATGGCTTTGACCAGCCCGGGACGTTAACCCCCGCCGTAGAACTAGAAACACACACCCAAGCCGTGGATCCACTTTCACACACCAACACAACGTTTCTAACCACGGCAGGGCGTACACTGTTGCATTAGCAAGTAGAAACCCCATCAGGTAGACCTGACTGGAATACCTGTGCAAGCTCCCGCCTACCAATGAACAAAGCCATGTCTAATTAACATAATAAGCTATGGCTAACCCATCCTCACCCTTGTGGTTTGTACGGATTTTCTTGGATCATACAACACGATGTTCGGTCCTTAGTCCGACACGGGCGACACTTCACCCTACACTACGTGCAATTCCTTTCGCACATCCGGCTATTGCCAATAATCGCCCGCATCAACACATAGTTTTCTTTTGGGTTTTTAATCAAAGTACCCGCAACCAGCAGTGACATTTTCAATGTTTTCAGGAAACAAATATCGAGTTGATCATGTACATTGCTCATGCTAAAGCATGGCTAAGCATGAATAATATGAACGCATATACCCATGATGACATTAAGTAATGCCTATCCTCAATCTACGGTTATCAAGGTTCACATGTTCATAATTATCAAAGGAGATTCACGAGACAACAGGTATAACTACCAAATCCACAAGATAGCAATTTACATAAAGTAATCGCATGCATGAAACAATTTGATGCACAAAAGGAATATAAAATACTGGGATCAATATGGTCAAAGGATGCTTGCCTTGCTTAATTGACGCTTACGACGAAGACGAGGATTGAAGCTGACGACGACGACGAAAACAACAACGTCGGGTTCTACACGTCGATCAACGGAAAATACAGCAAAGCAAATAACTAACTTCAATAAGGGCAAAAGGAAATAGATAGAAAAACAAATAAAACTCTTCACAAGAAACAGGGATTGCTCTTTTATGAATTTATTAATCTTATTTTACGAATTCAAGATGCAAAGATTGGTTGGATTAATCATTAGTTGCAAGGTTTCATTGATTTACTATTCATAATATGAGTTTCTGCCAATTCTTATTACTTAAGGGTTTTGCTTTATTAGGATTCAGATTCAAATAAGCAAGATGAAATAGGAATATTTTCTTAGATTACGGTAGATTATATCCTAAAGATCATTTCTAAGCCGTTCTTCACATTATTCGGATTTAGATGAGTTGCTTAGCGAGTTAATGAAAATGCTTAAACGATCACATTAGACTGCGAATGAATAGTTCTTTACCTTTGATTGACTTCGCTTAGAATTAGCTTTACGCAAATTAGATCTATTGATTCAGGCTATTGATAATATTTCCATCATACTTGAGAAGGTTCTGGTGATAAAAACAACTTAGCTACAGGTTCCCTCATTGAAACTACAATTCGTTCATTCATATTACGCACTTATGCAATGTGAATACTTAGTGTTATTAAGCTAATAGAATTAATATGCAAATCACGGTGAAATGAGATTTTATCTTTTCATAGCAGGGTAGTATATACTTTGGAGAGTGCTACAGGGCCAATTTCATATGCTTTTAGATTTAGACGCAACATTGTATTCATTGTTGAAAAGACTTAAGTGGCATTGTATAGTTTACACTATTCGGAATCGCAGGAAAGTGAAACTAAAGGTTAACACTTAAGGGTTTTGAACTAATAAGATTAATATGCAAACCTTAATGAAATCAGGTTCTTTTTATAGAATATGGTAGTATGAACTTTGTACAATGTTTCTAAACTAGTTTTACTGATTTTAGTATTTGGATGAGTTATTTTATCTACTGCTGAAATAGCATAAATGATCATGTTTGAAACCTTAAATCGGCCAAGTTTCATATTGAGTTTGCGACTACATTATACAAGATCTTTAATTCATTTTTCAGGTATTAACAGGTAGCAATCCTAGAAGTGTTTTAAAGTTGATTTTGCATTATTTTGCTTTTAACTGCAATAGATTATCTATTTGATTATTGTTACATTTGCCATTTCTTTATGATAAAAGAATTCAAGTTAAACTTCATCCCAATTATTTTCACACACATATGTCCTCACTGTTTTTAGGAACTTATTACAAATTACATCATCACTTTATGAGCTATCATGCTACTATTTTGCTAATGGCCATAACATGGTTAATTAATGACTATGAAGCAAGTATTGTTAAATTGAGTTCAACATTAGATGATTTTACATATTTGAGTTTATTATGATTCCAGAGACAACAAGAATTCATTTTATGATTTTAAGAACTATATTTTCTATGCAGGCAATAATAGACATAATTGAGTTCAATCAAATCTTTAATTTTTATAATTGCTTTGTGGCTCAAAAATCAAATGTTTTGGATATTTGAATACATCCTGATCCTAGCATTGCATTAATATTTATTTCACCATTTCAGTTCTTATTATTCACAAGTTCTCATTAAAATCATATTAGCACCATAATCAAGGTTTAATTTGAATAATAATCCTGTATTTCAAAAATTAATTCTTTTTGTATATTTAGATTCTTCTGGATTTCAGATGAATATAGAAATTTATTCCACTGAAATTGAATCAAAATTACAAAAGATATTCATGGTTGAATATGGAACCGATTTGGAAATTGCATTGAATTAACGAAATACGTTTTCCCTAAACTGAAAGCGCCTTCTACCATTTCACTGGAGCTTCACCTGCGCCACTGACTGAAGGGGTCCACGCGCCAGAGAGGGAAAACAGGGGAGTGGCTAGGGCTGGCCGGCGACGATCTTCCGGTGATTCTCCGTGACAGCGAGCACTGGGAACATCAAGCCGACAAAGCGCATCAGGCTGAAGTCCATTCGTAGGAGAGCTACAGGAGGTGCACAACCGAGCTTGGGCGCAGGCTCCAATGGCGGATGGTGGAGGAAGAAGAACAGGGCGTTAGAGGTGAAATCGGTGGCCTTGTAAGCATTAGGAGGTGCTAGAGGTTCCGTTTTCGAGGTTCACCTGAAGGAGAAGGCCGGAGGAGCTCCAGCTGGCCTTGAGTCGGAGAAGAAGGGCGCACGGCTGCAGCCAAAATTCGCATGAAGGGTTCAAGATTTTCTTGAGGGCTTTAGCTCAGTAGAGTGTAGTGATGATCCAGCTCAAGGGGATTTGGGAATGGTTGGTTGAATAGCAAGAATCGCGATGGGATTTGGAGCTTCTGGGCTTTGGCTATGGCGGGATTGAGAAGAAGTTCCAGGCACTGGCTTGAGGAGAGGGAAGGAGAAATGAGGGGAATGAGGAAAGGGATTATTGCGGACACTGGGGTGCAGCTTATAGCCAAGGAGTGGAGGCGAGTGAGTGGGCTTCGTGGCGGCAATCACTGGCTTGACGCAGAGCTTCGGGAGAGTTCTTCGCCAGTGGAACGAACGGCGTTGAAGGAGGCGATGCGTTCGGCAGTGAGGGACCTGGGACCATTGTCAGTGACTGGGAGCTTCTCCAATGCGCCAACGGAACGAAGTAGCAACAATTGGCCCACACGGCAGTGACTGGTCGAGGAACAGAGTGGTTGGGGTGAACGTTTCCCTTCTCTCTCTGATTTTGTTGGTGGTCAACTAACTGTAGAAAATGGTGAAACTTTTCAACCGAGATCTTTGAATATATTTTGATGTCTGGTAAAATTTTCAGATTAAAACGAGTTACCGAGAATCACTAATATTCTTTCAACAGTGGCCATTTGAATTTCTAGCCTCTGGCTTTGATTTTTATTTGAGATCAAATGAAGTCTACTATTTTTGAAACTTTGTTTTTCAAAAGGATTTGACCTCAGAATGCTTCTATAAATTTTTTAATTCCATTTGTGATTCCCATATTTTATGTAAATTCTGACAATACATTATTTTGATTTAAAAGTTGTCTTTTCATTTTGTCTCTTCGTTATTCTATGTGTAAAATTTCATTTGCTGGCTAAAATGATTTACTTATATGCTCAGGGTTCTCATGGCAAATTTTCTAAATTTTTACTTTTTACATTATTGCATTTTTACCATTATCCATTCATTAATTCTCTTTATTTGATTTTTCATGCAATGCAAAACTCCAAAGGAAATCCAAATAAAATTCAATAATGCCAAGAAACTCAGAATTAATAATATTCAAACTTAAATTATTCATTTTCACTTTATTTAAATTTTTGGGATGTTACACTAAGTCTATACTACCATATTCTATAGAAAGAATCTTATTTCATTAAGGTTTACATATTAATCTTGGTAGCCTAATAACCCTAAGTGTTCACATTTCTTAAGAGCGTAATATGAATGAATGAAATTTGAGTATAAATGAGAAGTCAATAATTATAATATTTGTATCACCGAACCTTCTCAAATATTATGTAAATAATGCTAGTAGCCTAAATCAATAGATTAGCTTTTTATAACTAGAATATTAATTAAATGTTGCTTTGAATCTGAATCCTAATTAAAGGTAAGAATTCACCTTAAGCCTGAAATGACCATATCTATTTAATCTTAACCAATTTTTGCATCTTGAATTCGTAAAATAAAATTAATAAATTCATAAAGAGCAATCCCTGTTTCTTGTGAAGAGTTTTATTTGTTTTTGCTATCTGTTTTTTTTTTGCCCTTATTGAAGTTAGTATTTTGCTATATTTCCGTTGATCGACGTGTAGAACCCGACGCTGTTGATCCTGTCGTCATCTCCATCATCTTTGATTTCCATCATCGTCGTAAACAATGATTAAGCAAGGCAAGTACCCCTTTGATCATATTGATCCCAGTATTTAATTTTCTTTTGTTTTACTAAACCAATTTATGCATGCGTTGACTTTCTGTAAACTAGCTATTTTGTGGTACTGGTAGTTATACCTGTTGATTCATTAACCTTCTTTGATAATTATGGACATGTGAACCTTGATAACCATAGATTAAGGTTAGGCATTACTTAATGTCATCATGGGTATATGCGTTTATATTATTCATGTTTAGCCATGCTTTAGAATCAATAAAGGAGATGATCAAGATCAAAATTATTTCTTGAAAACCTTGGAAATGTCTCTGTTGGTTGTTGGTACTTTAATTAAAAACCCAAAATAAAACTATGGTTTGACGCGGGTGATTATTGGCAATAGCCGGATGTGCCAAAGGAATTGCACGTAGTGTAGGGTGAAGTATCGCTCGTGTCGGATTAAGGACCAAGCAATAGGACGTTATCAATCCAAGATTTCCGTGCAACCACGAGGGCTATTTATGGGGTAGCCTTAGCCTATTAAGTTATTTAGACATGGCTTTGCTCTTTAGAAGGCGGGAGCTAGCACAAGTATTCCGGACAGGTCTACTTGGAAGGGTTTCTACTCACCCATGCAACGGTGTATGCCTTGTCATGAACAAAAACGGTATGTGTGTGTTGGGTATACGTGAAAGGAACCACGTCATGTGTGTGTGTTTCTATTCCTCTGGCGGGGATTAACGTCCCGGGCTGGATCAAAGTCATATCTAAGTAATGTAACGGTTATGTATGATCTCCTGGACGGCACACCTAAGGAAACGTGTCGAGAAAAAGGTTGATCATTCCTTGTGGGTAAAGTTGTACACCTCTGCAGAGTATAAATCTAATCGATTAGCCGCGCCCGCGGTCATGGGCACTTGGTGAAGTCATTCCAATGTTAGATGTTTTATTATTTTCAAAAGGGTTGGTATCATTTGTTTTGCAACTGTACTTTATGTCAAAGGGCCGACATTGATGGATTTCAGGATATGGAATGTTCGTCACTCACGTCATGGAGGATTGTGAGTGTTACTATGCTTTACTTATTTGCTATCAATCAAACTTGCTCTTATAAATTCCATTTGCAAATAACTTGATTTACAATTCAATTTCGCTTTATGCAAATTAACTATAGCAGCCTCCTTTGACTTGGCCTGCAATTATGCATTTGCAAATACCACCTTTAAGTCTTGCGGAGTACGAAAGTACTCACTCTTGCTTAATTTGTGGTTTTAGGTGTAGAGCTAGCGAAGCTCCGAAGGTTTGTTTCATCGCAGGTTGCGGGATCCTTATTACGGTGATCTTTCTAGGGATTTATGCCTCGTCAGTTGCTTGCGGGATGGATTGGCACACTACAAGGCTTTACTTCTTTTGCTGCTATATTTTCTGAGTTGTAAGATTTCTTTGTATACTAGTTTCCGCTTAATTAATATAATGTATGGTTGCGATTTCAATTGTGGTAAGTGTGCATACTAGCTACTGATCCAGGGACTAGTACTGTGTGCACATGAGATTTCTATTTTTGTATTTATGTAAAAATGGGGGTCGTTTCACAGTGGCAAAGATGGGTAATTAAAGAGCAATGGTAAATGTGGGTAATTTTGATAAAGTGACGCCGGAAAAAAAACTCTTACTTTATATAGTAGAGATTTTTGACATCTATATTTCTCCCAATAACACAATTGTATTTCTAAAGTTAATCCTGCAAGACTATATCAATCGTTATAATTTGGACTCACTAAAGTCTAATGAAATTATGTGCACTTGCGCCGCTATTCCATTTCTTCTTTTGATCAGAGCATGTCGGAACTTATTTGGATTAAGAAAAATAATTTAAAATTGTTCGGCAAGTGATGCAAAAGAATGACGAAATTCTCAATTTCTTAGTAGAGACATTAAATGAGCTGCACATGCACCTACTATAATATCAACCTTTGATACATCCTCATATCCAATCATACGCATGGTCTACACCAACTATCCTTCGTCGACACCATTCAACCAAATGTAGTATGCATATAGCACAAAAAAGTTTGCGAGTATAGAATTGTTGTAATTTTGTCCAAGTACATCCAACATGCATGGCGATACAAACTGACAAGGCACTAAATCTAAAAAATAGTTAATAACATATAGGACTCTACGTTTGCAAATGTGCTCAACATATTTTATAGAATTAAGGTAGGGGTTAGAATGGAGATATGCAATAGTTGCATTCTTGATTTTCACTAGGGACATATATTATAAAACAACATTAACCATGAAAAATATTGAAAAATGGAGGGTGTAAAATTCAAGGATGAGAAGCAAAAGCACTGGAGTAGTTTGTGTCCACGAAGCACTTGCACCTACACTTCACCTTGGCCCTTCCTGTACAAGGGGAGAAAGATTTTCTCTTTTTTCCTCTTTTTCTAACCTACAAACCACAGCCCTTCCTCAACCATCTCATTAGCATTTCACCAACTATTCATTCCATCAAATCCAAAACCTGTGAGTACGCAATGGATTTGCATTGGGATCCAGATCAAGAGACAGGGAACAGATGGTGCCGCTCTATGTGATGGTTTATTTAGAAGAAATATCTCTGTTCTCTTTGTTAGTGACTTCAGCAGTGGTTGGGGATTTTATCATCAATAAAAATCCCCTTTTGATCTCAACAAAAAATATTTTCAGCAATAGTGAATTCACCAAGGTTATTTTCAAAACCTTGCACATATATATGTAGAGAACACATGGAGCTGCGATGATGAAATACGCATGAACGTTCCAAGATCATTTGGAACATAATTAGGATTTAAGCAGCAGGTTCTTAACGCAAACTAAACCAGAATAAAAAGGAAATGCAAAAGCACTAACCTGAAGAAGGCCTGGAATGCTTGGTAGTTGGCTTGATCCCTGCCTACTGTACATGCCGAAATGGAGCCATGATATATATATATGACAACGGCGTGAGTACCGTAGGGAAGGAGGTTAGACCGAGCTAGACGATACATTTCATTAAGGCAACTAAATTTTTTACATTACTGTAACCATCTCATCGCCGAGCACCAGTTGCCATCCAATTTGTTTCTTGGTCGTAAAGTCCAATCAGTGAGGGGACATTGACCGCTAGCTTCTTGGTCAATGGCTAATGGACAATCAGTGAGGGACATTGATCGCTAATGGACAATGAAGTAACCACAGGGGTACTATACAATTTCATATTGCAGAATCATCTAAAATAAAATTGCAAATGGTACAAATAGTATATACCCAATTGACAAGGCTTTTCACATGCACTACTACAGATTTGGTCTTTGATACCGGCCCACCAATGTCGGTTGGACTTGAATCGGGACTGATAGTTACAACAGTCCCAGTTCAACGGCTATTCACTACTGCAGATCGGACATCCACAAACGGTTCGAAACCACTTTCAGAAGCGGTTTTAGAACCGTTTGTAAGCAACCGCGAGTAATACCCCTTCGGGTATCACTCGCGGTTCCCCCAACCGCTTGTAGTTCGACACCACAAGCGGTTGGGAAGGTGTCCAGGCAGGCTGGAGTAGCCGCCACGTGGGGGCCCTCCACAAGCGGTTGGTGTTACCAACCGCTTGTGGAGAGGCTGTCAACCAACGATAGGGAGGTGCCATGTGTGCTCTCTCCACAAGCGGTTAGAGTTACCAACCGCTTGTGAAGAAGCTGACAGCGCAGTGTTTTGATTATATTCAATATAGAATATGTTTTGAGAGGGGTTTTCGATATGGATTTTGACAATAAAAATAAATAGAACTACAGGAGTTTTTTGACACAATTAAATATATATTATTCATGTGTACTCATTCAGATAATTACAGGTTCATTTACACAAAAAGTACGAACTTAATAAACTAAAAAATGGACAAGTTGATGAACACATGAAATAATTATGAGCACATAGAAGCAACTTTTTACAAGTTTTAAAGAATAAAAGGGCGAATCTTGAGCTCATTTCTTGTGTGCGTCGCTCTTTGTGTCCTTGGTCGACGTTGATGTTGTCGGTTCACCTATCCTTATAGAAGGACAATCTCTCCAACCCTTTGTGTGGAACTCGCCTTTGATGGATACAATCTTGTCGACAATAAAGCCGATGAGTTGTTCTTGGATTGCTGCAACCCGGTGCGGCGGGATCACGCCTTGCACATCGATGTTCAGCTGACAAAGCGGGAAATAAATAAATCTCTGGACATGTAATTAAAGTGTAAGTACTAAGAAATTGACATGTGCACACTACCTCGGCGTTGCTTATCGGCACATCGCCATGGGTAATATTTTGTATATAGTGGCACACATAATAACCACATAAGTTGTTTCCAGCCGTCTGTTGTAGAATCCGCGATGAAATTTGAAAAGAAAACAATTATTGGGATGAAAAACTGTTACGGTATATTAATATTCTTTAATACGTACTTGAGTGCTTATTTGGACATGAAATTCGTTCTCAAAAGTTCCTTGTTGCTACTTTCGGAACCTTGCGAATGCCCTATGTGATGCGTTATTATGAATAGTAATTATCAGAGTTCGAATTAGCAAGGCATTTCAATATAATAAGGAAACTATCATATATATATATGTGCTATATACCTGTTTAGGATGTCAATGATATATTGATATTTTTCCACCGGCATCCTTCTTGAGTCTTGAACAACGATCTGGCTACTATCAAGCTTGATGACAAGAAGGATCCAGAGAAACCTATTCATGTATTGCAACATTGAAATGACCCTCATTTTAGCATAGAATACTAAAATGAGAAATCTAATGTGCATTCCGTACTAGTCCCTGGATCAGTAGCTGGTACGCACATTTACATCAATTAGAAGCACAACCATACATCAAATTATTAATGCGGAAGCTATTATTACAATGTATTTTACATTTCAGAGTATTTAATATAGCACAGAAGAAACAAAATCTTGTAGTGTGCCCATCCGACCCTCAGGCAACTGACAAGGTTCAAATCCCCGAAAAGAACACGTGTTCCCGCAACCTGCGATAAATATATTCTTCGAAACTTCGCTATCACCTAAAAATAGTAAATAAGCAAGGTTGAGTACTTTCGTACTCTGCAAGACTTAAGATGGTATTTGCAAATGCAATAAATGCAAGTCAAGTCAAAGGAGGTTTCTAGGTTAAGTTTGCATAAAGCAGAATTTACTTTGTAAATCAATTTTATTTTTTCAAATGGAGATTTGTAAGAGCAAGATTGCTGATAAGAAAGTAAGTAAGCATCAATGATACTCACAGTCCATTGAATAATCCAGTGATCCAGTAGTCCAATAATCCAATAATCAAATCCATAATTCAATCATGAAGTCCAGCAATTGTCAACCCATTGACATGATGATATAATCATTCATCCAATAATTCAATTCATGTAATCCATCAATATCAACCCACTGATATGAAATCATAACCAGTTGTAAAACAAGTTTCAACCCAAAACCCACTTTTAGAAAATATCAAAGTTTAACTCGCATCAGTTCACCAAGACACCCGTAACCGTGGGTACGGCTAATCGATTAGATTTATTCTCTGTAGAGGTGTACAGCTTTACCCACAAATCATGACCTTTTCTTTTTGCCACATGTTTCATGCCACCTACGGTGTGTGGCCAGAATGTTCATGACGAAAACCTTTACATTACCCAGTTTAATTTTACACTAGCCCAGGACGTTAACCCTTGCCAGGGAGAAGAAACCTGAATAGCAGACATACCTCGTCTGTTTATTTGAAAATGGAAAAATGAGAGTACCCCTGTACTATAGGTTTCTCCCCTTAACAAGGCGTACACCGTTGCATTGGTAAGTAGAAACCCCTACAAGCAGACCTAGAATGGAATGCTTGTGCAATCTCCCGCCTTCCATAAATGCAAAGTTAAACTGGATAACTTAATCAGTTTAAGGTTGCCCCATCCCAACCCTTGTGGTTGCACAGATTTATCTTGGATCATACAACACGAAGTTCGGTCCTTAATCCGACACAGGCAATACTCCACCCTACACTACGTACAACTTCTCTTGTTGTGAGACCCCAGATTTACCATCCGGAACCTCCTATGCATTTCTGTACTAGTCCTAGATCAGTAGCTAGTACACACAGTCAAACAGTGAAGAATCATAACCAAGTGCGAATAATAACATAAATGAAAATAACAGAGTACCGGCCTTATGGCCAATTATTACAAGACATAAAGTCTTACAAATGAAGCAACAAAATAAGAACAATAAACTCCAACACGGAGGACCCATCAATTTACCACGGGCAATTGGTCGGGGCAGCGTCCTAGTACTCCAGATGGCCTTTGTCAGATCTTCACATGTAGAAGTCGTAGTCGTCCACGGCATCTTCGAAAGCTTCTGAGATTCATGTTGAATGTAGCATGTGAGTACAAACGTACTCCGCAAGTCTGGGAAATTATGCATATGTAGGGCTTTCCAAAGAGAGGCTTAATATGGTTCATTTTGCACAAAGCCAAGTTTCATCAAACCATACATAATAATAATTTTCACAATGCACATTTTAACAATTATTTTAACAATTGAATTATTTAATATTCTAGTGAAGGTTCTATCCACCATCACTAGTATAAAGGCTCTATCCGCCACATTTAAAAGATTAAGGTAAACCAACTCATGACTCCATCCGTCATGATCAAAACAGGTTCCATCTACCTGATTGGCTCAATCCGCCAAATTAACATTCGAGAGTTCCAACCACTCCCGAATCCCAAAACAAAACATCAGTTATTTTTTTAAAAACCAAAACCAAGTCTACCAGTATGAAAGCATTCTTCGCTTTGCCCTTGACCATAGGCACGGCTATTCGAATAGTTTTAACTCTGCAGAGGTGGGATCAGAGCCTGAATGACTGTAGGATGTGACTTAGTTAGAATGGCAAAGCCTTAAGGATTAATATTTTTATAAAAATATACTTATAAAATTTTAAGTTCCTCTGCTTCTATCTTTTCCATGTTAGCGTCTTGTCCTTACCTCATCCTATATTTAAAATTTGTTTACTGATCTTGTCTTGTTTCAAAATTTGTAGATGCCTTTCTTTACCTCGTTTGCCTAGTGAAGAGGATCCTTCCCCTCATGTTCCTGAGGAGTGTGAAGGGAGTAGTTAGTTTTAGTTTTTATCTGTAGCACCTTTCTTTTGTCTACGCTAGAACGTTATTAATTGTGTGTGATGGATTGTATCGTGCTTCTATGCATTTGTGATACAGCCATCTTAATAAAACTATTTTGATTTAAATAAAGATTTCAGACGGTGTTTTCTTTTGTTGGTTGTGCTTTTGTCTTGGGGATGCTATTTGGATTCCCTGTCCTCTTATCTTTGCTTTTCCCTCTTTCCCTATGCTTTCCCCGTCCTTGGTTTCAGATGGAGAACCCAGGCAGAGGTCGTGGCCGAGGAAGGAGAGGTAGTCGTGGCCGTGGAAGAGTGCTGATTCAAGAGGATGTCCAGAGTCAGCTTAATGAGTCAAGGAAGAGAAAGATGATCTTTCAAGCTCATCATGGCGCCAGCAGTTGTAGGCCACGTTTCTTCCAACCTCAGTCTAGTAGACCAGCAGTTTCTAGTGCTCCCAGGACTCCCGCTCCGGTTCAGCGCCATGTCACTCAAGCCCCTGCTAGCAATGCAAGAAGTCAAGTTCCTAAGAACAACACAGCTACAGCAAGAATCCAGTGCTTCCACTGCAGAGAGATGGGACATTATGCTAGTAACTATCCCCAGAAGCGTCAAGCGGTAACCCCTGTTCGGTTCAACTTGGGGACTACACCAGCCCGCGCACCTGCACCGGCTCAAGGGAAAGGAACGCCGCAGATGCCGCGTACTCCTCGTACGATTGGAAGAGGACGTGTTAACCATGTCACTACTGAAGAGGTCCAGGACGCACCTGACGTGGTGTATGGTAAGTTCTTTGTCAACTCGGTACCTGCCTCAGTTTTGTTTGATTCTGGTGCAACACACTCATTCATATCAGAGTATCTGGTAAGAAAGTATGGATGGGATACAATTTAGCTTATAAATCCCTTATTAGTTCAATCCCCTGGTAAAGAACTAAGAACAACTGCTATTTGCCCAAAAATGGATATAACTATAAAAGGGGTAAAGTTCCTAGCGAACTTAATATTATTGGATACCAAGGGTATAGAAGTAATCCTTGGAATGGACTGGTTAACCAAGTACAAGGGTCAGATAGACTGTGCTAGTAGAGCTATTTCCCTTACTAGTCCTGAGGGAATTCGAGTGGAGTTCTTGTATAATCTTTTCTCTAAGGGGGGTAGTACCCTGAACCGTCTAAAAGGTACATCTTTGGAAAATGTGCTTGTAGTAAATGAATACCCGGATGTATTCCCAGATGATTTGCCTGGAATGCCGCCGGACAGAGACATTGAGTTTATTATTGAGCTTGTACCTAGTACAGCTCCTATCTCAAAAAGGCCTTACCGGCTGCCTGCTAATGAGTTAGCAGAAATGAAGAAACAGATTGAAGAACTACAGGAGAAAGGATTTATAAGGCCAAGTTGGTCACCTTGGGGTTCCCCAGTAATCTTTGTGAAGAAAAAGGATGGTAGTATGAGAATGTGCATAGATTACCGATCTTTGAATGAGGTCACAATAAAGAATAAGTATCCTTTGCCAAGGATAGATGATCTGTTTGATCAGTTAAAAGGAGCCAAGGTATTCTCAAAAATTGACTTAAGATCAGGGTATCATCAGCTTAAGATCAGAAAAAGAAGATATCACAAAAACAGCTTTCACTACCCGATATGGACTGTACGAGTTTACAGTGATGTCCTTTGGATTAACAAATGCACCGTCATATTTCATGAATTTGATGAATAAGGTGTTTATGGATCTTTTAGATAAGTTTGTTGTCGTTTTTATTGACGACATTCTTATTTATTCCAAGAATAAGAAAGAACATGAGGATCATTTGAGGATAGTTTTGGAAAAGCTCAGAGAGCATCAGCTTTATGCTAAATTCAGTAAATGTGATTTTTGGTTGAAGGAGGTTGCTTTCTTGGGCCATGTCATCTCGGCTGAAGGAGTAGCAGTTGATCCTGCTAAAGTGAAGGCCGTGCTTAATTGGGAGCAACCCAAGTCAGTCCCGGATATCAGAAGTTTTCTTGGTTTAGCAGGTTATTATCGGCGATTCATTGAAGGATTTTCAAAGATTGCAAGACCTCTCACCCAGCTACTAAAGAAGGAGAAGAAATTTGAATGGACTAAGTCCTGTGAGCAGAATTTTCAAGAGTTGAAGAAGAGGTTAACTTCAGCACCCGTACTTGTACTGCCGGATATTCATAAGGATTTTGAGGTTTACTGCAATGCCTCAAAGCAAGGTCTCGGATGTGTTTTGATGCAAGAAGGTAAAGTCATAGCTTATGATTCAAGACAACTGCGACCCCATGAAGAAAACTATCCAACCCATGACCTAAAGTTAGCTGCAGTTGTGCATGCCCTCAAGATTTGGAGGCATTATTTGATTGGGAATCGATGTTAGATCTATACAGATCGTAAGAGTTTGAAATACATTTTCACTCAGCCAGATCTCAATTTGAGGCAAAGAAGATGGTTGGAATTAGTGAAAGATTATGATATTGGTATTCATTATCATCCCGGAAAAGCTAATGTTGTTGTGGATGCTTTGAGCAGGAAAAGTTATTGCAACAATGTTATGGTTCAGAAAAGTCAGCCAGCACTTCATGAAGAGTTCAAACGCCTCAACTTGGAATTGGTAAATGAAGGTTACATTTTCAATGTCGAAGTGCATTCAACCCTTGAAGATCAGATCAAAGAAGCTCAAAAGGATGACAGAGGTATAGCAGAAATCAAGAAAGGTCTCAAGGAAGGAAAATTTTCTGAATTTTCTAAGGACGAGAAAGGAACCATTTGGTTTGGAAAAAGAATTGTCATTCCTAATCGGAAAGAAATCAAGGATATAATTTTGAAGGAGGCTCATGATTCTGTTTACTCTATTCATCCGGGAAGTACGAAGATGTACTTGGATTTGAAGGAAAAGTATTGGTGGTCCAATATGAAAAGAGAAGTTGCTGATTTTGTAGCACGATGTGATATATGTCAGCTGGTAAAAGCAGAACACCAAAGACCAGCAGGATTGTTACATCCCTTGCAAGTTCCTGTTTGGAAATGGGAGGAGATTGGAATGGATTTCATTACCGGTCTTCCTAGAACCAAATCTAGTTATGATTCTATTTGGGTCATTGTGGATCGGTTGATAAAAGTAGCACATTTCATTCTTGTGAAGACAACATATTCAGGTGATAAGTTAGCAGAAATATATATGGCTAAGATTGTGTGTTTGCACGGAGTGCCAAAGAAGATTGTATCCGATCGAGGTTCCCAGTTTACCTCGAGATTTTGGCAGAAGTTGCATGAGGTTCTGGGCACAAACCTAAACTTTAGTACTGCTTACCATCCTCAGACAGATCATCAGACGGAAAGGATAAATCAAATACTAGAAGATATGTTGAGAGCTTGTGCTTTGACTTATAGAGGTTCTTGGGATTAGAATTTACCCTATGCAGAATTCTCCTACAATAACAGTTACCAGTCAAGTTTGAAGATGGCACCTTTTGAAGCTCTTTACGGAAGAAAATGCCGAACACCGTTTTATTGGAAAGAGATAGAGGGTGGACAAATAATTGGACCTGAGATTCTGAAAGAAGCTGAAGAGCAAGTCAGAGTGATCCGTGAGAATTTGAAGACGGCCAGTCAAAGCGTAAAAGTTATCTTGACAATAAATCACCGGAATTAAGCTTTGAACCTGGTGATCATGTGTATCTTAAGGTTTCACCTCTCAAGGGAATGCGTCATTTCAGAGTCAGTGGGAAGCTTGCACCCCGCTACATCGGTCCATTTCCCGTGGTAGCCAGAAGAGGAGAAGTTGCTTACAAGTTGGAGCTTCCACCGCAATTGTCAGATGTGCATGATGTCTTCCATGTTTCTTAGCTGAAGAAATGTCTCAGAAAATCAAGCATCGATGTCAGTATGAAGAGATGGAATTAAAAGAAGACCTGTCGTATCCAGAATATCCAGTCAAAATCTTGGATGAAGCTGAACGTCGAACTAGAAGTCGAGTGATCAGGTTTTGCAAAGTACAGTGGAGCAACCATTCCGAAAAATAGGCAACTTGAGAGCGAGAAGAGGATATGAGAGCAGAGTTTTCTGACCTTTTTCTTTCTCCGTCCGAATCTCGGGGACGAGATTCTCTCTAAGGGGGGTAGGTCTGTAACATCCCCAATTTCGGTCTTTTGCTTAAAACTAATTTAAAATTAATTAATTTAAATTTTGGATTTTACTCGATGTTCTAATTAACCTGGCATCCATATCCATCCAAAATTGAAGTTCAATCCTTTATCGTCCACAAAGTCAAAATTCTCAATTCCGGTCCTTATTCGAAATTTCACCCGAGTTCCAAAATACTCTAAAAATCTCAAAATCCATTGAATTAGGTTCCAAATATTCTAAAATGATTTTGGGAATTGTTCCAAGATTTTTAGAATCTCTTTGCTATTATATCTCTCACAGTCTTTCATCAAAATCAGTATATTCGTTCCGGAATAGTCTAAATTCCAAAATTTATCAAAATTTAATGAAACTAATTTTATTAGGTTCCAAATAATCTCTAGTATTTTTAGGAATTTTTCTAAGATTTTTAGATCATTTTTACTATTTTATTCCTCTCGCTTTTGTCTCTTCATTTCTTCCAACCAATGAGAAAGCGACACGTGGCAGGTACTGTTCATCTTCTTCCACCTCCAGCCAGCCACTTCCAGAGAGCATGTTTCATGGCTTTTCAAATTCAAATCATCATAACTTCTTATTTCCTCCACCAATCATGCGTGGCTAGATCCATTGCGAAGAGGGAGACGAGGAGAACCCATTTTCCATGACCATTCATCTTTTAACTCGTCGGAATTGTATTAATTGAGTAGAAACCGAAATGCACTCAAACTTTAATAACTCGACCGTTTCTCAACGAAACGACGAGCTTCCACTTCTCAAACGTGTGTATCGATGTCCTCTACACCGTGCTCACCTTGCCCCATTGCTCTTGTGCCGTTCCCTTCTCCAAAACTCACGAAAACCGACGTCCGGCGTCCTCCAAAGACACCGACGAGCCATCTTTTGCTCCGGTGAGTTTCTGGGTAAACCAACCACGTCACTTTGTGCCATTTGCCTCCGTGGTCACAACCATTCAATCGGATTTGATTTTTGTTGCAGTTTGATCCCGTATTTCGAGTTTGTTCATCGTCGACCGTCATTCCGTTCGTCGTCAATTTCTCCCATTTGGGTAAGAACCAATTCAATTCCTTGCACCCGTAAACTCCCCTCGGTGCTAGCTATCCGGTGCTCACCTTAGTTTCGAGAGATATCGCTTTTTCATATGTTTTGGTCGTCATGCCACCCGGGTCGTTTTTGGCGTCACCGGACTCGTCGCTCCTGACCACCTCGCCATTGCCACGCCGTCTTGCGTGGTCTTGTCGCCTTGCTATTCCGCCGCCCTCGCCGGCCGGCCATCACCCCAGCCGCCGCCGCGCATAGCGCTGCGCTTGGCAGCCGCCTTGCCGTCGCCCGTCGCCGCTGCACTCCGGCGAGCACCCTCCTCTCCGGCGAGCCCCCCCCACCGGCGCCATTTCCCTTCTCTTGGCCGGCTTCTTCTTCTTCATTGCCGATTGCTTGTTTGTTCGTTGTTCTTTGTTCCAGTCACTTGGAGAAGAAGGCAGTAGACAATGACAGGTGGGACCGCTTGTAAGTGAGGGAAGGAAATCAGGAAATGCTGGAAAAAGAAAGATTCCAAAGGAATATTCCTCGGTTTTCCAATTTTCAGGATTTTGAGAATTCAAACAATTGTTTCTCCTCCGTCGTAACTCCGAATCGAGTGATTCCAATTGCTAAAATCATCTAAATTCATCCTCTATCCGGCAGTATTTTTACTATAATTTTTAGTTTTGGTTAAATTTATTTTATTCTTTTTGTGCATCGTTTTGCGCGTAGCCGAAGAGTTTGCCGTAGTCGCCGACGAAGGAGAAGAGCTTCAGTCCAGCGCATCGCATCATGTCACCGAAGGAAAGTCTCCTTGATGCACGTTGATCCCATTGTTTGCAACTGTTTTATAAAAGTTTACAACTTGCATGGCTATTTATATAAAATGATGATGTTAAAATGTAGGATGTTAGTTATACCCATTTCGATATGACATCCTTGCTGTTTGATTACCATGCCATTGTAACCTTAAGATTTATTCATAAAATCATGTATCATGTGGTTATCCTTGTTTAGTACGTTAGACTGTGCTTAGGGTTGATGTTGATTAAAAATGCCTATGGTGGGTTAAATTCTAAATGTTGTTGAAACATGTTTTATGAAAATTGTAGCAAGGTGATTGCTGCTGTGATTGCAAAATAAAAATAAAATAAAAATGGTTTAGATTGGGGCGGAATGGTTTGTCGGGCGAGTGCGGATGGAGCACTGGTTCTGGTTTGTGAAAGCCACCCTAATCAATTTAAGGACCGACGCTTATGACTGCCCATTCTAAGCATTACCGTGCAACCACATGTCAAATGGGCTTTGACCTGGCTGAATAATTTGTAGAAACCCAACTTAGACTCACCAGATGGTGGAATGTGGGTGCTGGATGGAGGCAGGTCGTATTTTCCCACACGGCGCAAGAAGGGGCTTCTATACTGGGCGGATGGAATCCTAATAGCGGTGAAACCTTAGCAATTGGAATCACTCGATTCGGAGTTACGACGGAGGAGAAACAATTGTTTGAATTCTCAAAATCCTGAAAATTGGAAAACTGAGGAATATTCCTTTGGAATCTTTCTTTTTCCATCATTTCGATTTCCTTCCTCACTTACAAGCGGTCCCACTGTCATTGTCATCGCCTTCTTCTCCAAGTGATGGAACAAAGAACAACGAACAGACAAGCAATCGGCAATGAAGAAGAAGAAGCCGCCAAGAGAAGGAAATGGCGCATGGGGGCTCACGGAGAGGAGGGTGTTTCGCACGAGGCGGCGGCAACAATGGGCGACGGCCAAGGCGCTGGGTTGCCAGCAAGAAGCGCGATTGGCAGGCGGCTGGGTGATGGCCGGCTCCGACGAGGGGCGGCATGGGCACGGCAAGGCGACGCGAAGACCACGCGCACGGTGGCCGGCAGCGAGGTGGTCAGGAGCGACAAGTCCGGTGACGCCAAAAACGACCCGGGTGGCATGACGACCAAAACATATGAAAAAGCTATATCTCTCGAAACTAAGGTGAGCACCGGATAGCTAGCACCGAGGGGAGTCTACGGGTGCAAGGAATTGAATTGGTTCTTACCCAAATGGGAGAAATCGACGACGAACGGAACAACGGACGACGACGAACAAACTCGAAATCCGGGATCAAACTGCAACGAAAATCAAATCCGATTGAATGGTTGTGATCACAGAGGCAAATGGCACAAAGTGACGTGGTTGGTTTACCCGAAAACTCACCAGAGCAAAAGATGGCTCGCCGGTGTCTTTGGAGGACGCCGGACATCGGTTTTCGTGAGTTTTGGAGAAGGGAACAGCACAAGAGCAATGGGGAAAGGTGAGCACAGTGTAGAGGATGTCGATACACACGTTTGAGAAGTGGAAGCTCATCGTTTCGTTGAGAAACGGTCGAGTTATTGAAGTTTGAGTGCATTTCGGTTTCTACTCAATTAATACAATTCCGGCGAGTTAAAAGATGAATGGTCGTGGAAAATGGGTTCTCCTCGTCTCCCTCTTCGCAATGGATCTAGCCACACATGATTTGGTGGAAGAAATAAGAAGTTATGATGATTTGAATTTGAAAAGCCATGAAACGTATTCTCTGGAAGTGGCTGGCGGGAGGTGGAAGAAGATGAACAGTACCTGCCACGTGTCGCTTTCTCATTGGTTGGAAGAAATGAAGAGACAAAAGCGCGAGGAATAAAATAGTAAAAATGATCTAAAAATCCTGGAAAAATTCCTAAAAATACTAGAGATTATTTGGAACCTAATAAAATTAGTTTCACTGAAGTTTGATGAATTTTGAAATTTAGACTATTCCGGAACGAATATACTGATTTTGATGAATGACCGTGAGAGATATAATAGCAAAGAGATTCTAAAAATCTTGGAACAATTCCCAAAATTATTTTAGAATATTTGGAACCTAATGAAATGGATTTTGAGATTTTTAAAGCATTTTGGAACACGGGTGAAATTTCGAATAAGGACCGGAATTGAGAATTTTGACTTTGTGGATGATAAAGGATTGAACTTCAATTTCGGATGGATATGAATGTCAGGTTAATTAGAACATCAAGGAAAATCCAAAATTTAAATTAATTAATTTTAAATTAGTTTTAGGCAAAAGACCGAAATTGGGGATGTTACACTTGTACATCCGGCTATTGCCAGTAATTGCCCGTATCCAAACCATAGTTTTGTTTGGGGTTTTTAACCAAAATAACCATTAACCAATAGTATCATACCCAAACACATTTTTCCATTTCTCCAGAAACATCTTTTGATCTGATCATCATCATCGATTCATTGTTGATTCTAAAGCATGGCTAAGCATGATTATTAAATCGCTTATACCCAAATAGACATTTTATATTATCTAAACATTTTCTATGGTTATCAAGGTTCACATGTTCATACTTATCAAAATGGTTCCATGATTCAACAGGTATAACTACCAAAACCACAAAATAGCAGATTTAAGAAAAATAATCGCATTCATGAAATTATTTGATAAAACAAAAGAAAAATAAACTCTAGGATCAACATGATCAAAGGGGTGCTTGCCTTTCTTATTTGTCGCTTACGACGATATCGTAGTTGCAGCTGGCGGCGTTGACGACGGAGTTAGTGATGTCGAGTTCTACACGTCGACCCGACGAAAATAAAGCAAATTACTATCTCTAACAAGGGCAAAAAGAAAATATATAGAAAATCAAATAAGGACTTGCTATAAAGAGCAGGTGTGTTTTGGGGTTGGATTAAATAATTTTATGTTCTCGTGTTTTAGTCGTTTAAAGTATATACGTTCAAATTGTTAGTAGCTTGAATGATGCATGGTTTCCTTTATGTATTCTTTTATTTATAATATCGAATTCAAGATGCAAAAATTGTTTAGATTAATATAATTATTCATTATTTGCAAGGTTCATTGATTCTACTATTCATAATATGTTTCTCGCAACCTTATCATTTAAGGGTTTTGCAATTACAGGATTCAGATTGAAAGCAAGTTAAAATGAGAATATTTTCTAAATTACTGTAGATCATATCCTAAGGATTATTTCTAAATTATTCTTCATAAAATTCACATTTAGACGAGATGTGCTACGAGCTACTAAGAAGGCTTAAGCGATCATAACTTGTTCATGTATGAATAGTACTTGTTCTTGATCGATATTGTACAGAATTAGTTTTACATAGGCCGGATCTATTGATTTAGGTTACTAGCTTTGTTTTCATGATATTTGATAAGGTTCTGGTGATACAAATATTATAATCATTGATTTCTCGTTTATAATTAAAGTTTGTTCTTTCATATTATAGATTACTAAAATGTGAACACTTAGGGTTATTGAACTAACAAGATTAATGTGCAAATCATGATGAAGTGATGTTATTTTTTTAGAATATCATAGTATAAAATTTGTAGAGTGTTTCTAAACTAGTTTCATAAATTTTAGTATCTAGACGTGTTATTTAATCTATTGTTGAAATAGTACAAATGACCATGACATTAACGTTAAATCGGCTAAGATTCATTTTAAGTTTGCGACTACAACATATATGATTCTTTATTCATTTTTCTAGTATTTGCAGGGTACAATCCTAGAAAAGTTTTAAAACTATTTTTGCATTATTTTCATTTTAACCGCAATAGATTACTTATTTATTTACTGTTGTAATTAACATTTCCTTTTGTTAAAAGAATGCAAATTAAGTATTATTCTAAATATTTTTACATACTTGGGTTCCTACTATTTTTAAGAACTTAATATCATTTATTTCATCATTTTATGAGCTTTTATACTTTAATTTTTATTAACGGCCATATCAAGTTTTTCAAGTAATTATAAAGCAAATAATTTAAGCTGAGTTCATCACTTAAATATTTTTACATATTTGAGTTTATTATGGTTTCAGAGACACATGAAAATTTATTTAATTATTTTAAGAATTATATTTCCCATGTGTGCAATAAGGTCCATAATAATGTTTATCTTAGTTCAAATTTTAATAATTGTTCTATGACTTAAAAATTAAATATTTCATATATTTTAATTCATCTTGGTCTATTCATCATTTAAAAATTATTTTATTATTTTATGCCTTCTGTGCACATATTTGCATTAAAGATCATAATAGGGTTATAATTAATGTTTAATTCAAATAATTATTCTGTAGTTCAAAAATTAAATATTTTTTATATTTAGATTCTTCTTGATTTTATATGAATATAGAAATTTATTCCATTTAATTTGGATTAATATTACAGAAGATATTCAAGCTTGTATTTCATTCGGTTTGGAATTTGGACTGGAAAAAGGAAATACACTTTCAGAGTACAGAAGGCGTCTTTATCGAATGAACTGGAGATTCTTGTGAGTCATTGACAATGGAGCCCGCTCGTCGGTGACACAAAACAGAGCTTCGGCTAGGGCTCGACGCCGATCAAATTCCGGTGATCTTCCGACGAAGGCGAGAGCACCATGAGGAAGAACTCGGCGAATAGACTCCAATGGTGGAACCGATTCAACTGGAGAGAAGTCAGAGTGAGCTAGCGACAAGCTTGGGCGGCGGCGGCAATGGTGGTTCAGTGGAGAAGAAGAACCAAGGCGGCAGAGCTGGAATGGGTAGCAGTTATAGCATGTACGAGTCACAGTGGTTCCATTTTTGGGGTTGGTTCGGCCCAGGGAGCTCAAATGTTTTTGAGGGCTTTTGCTTAGTAGGGCTTGGTGATACTCTAGCGCAAGGGAATTTGGAAATGGATTCCTATCTTTCGCGAATTGAATTCGGCTTTGAGCTTGTAAGCTCTCTGGCAATGGCGGAAGAACAGAGGGATTTCGGCGTTTTGGCTGAGTAAAGGAAGGGGAGGATAAGGGGGAATGAAAACGCAGCTCAAGTGATCATTTGGAGCTATTTATAGGCAAGGGAGAAGGATGAATTCGGCCGGGTTGCATTCGGTCTCAGTTGGGAGCTTCACCAGCTGCGACAAAAGGGATTAATGGTTGCACATGAGGAGGCATGATGGCGCACAGGGAACACGGAGGAGGTGGCCGCGTCGATGATTGGTGGCGGTCTAGGATTGGCCGAGAGGTACTGGATTGCAGAGGAATGACGCGAGTACAGTGGCACGAAGAAGAAATGGCTCGGGGGCTTTGGCGCCTGGAGGAAGAAGATGACCGGGAAGGGAGGCTGGCACATGGGCCTAAACAGGATTCGGGCCCCACATGGAAGAGAGAAAGAAGGGGAAGCAAAGCGAAATTCAGCATAGACTACAGGCTAAGTCGGATAGGGCTTTAATGGATCAGCTTTGCATCACTTCAACATTTATGAGGATTTTTCTGTGCAATGGGTTGTCAGTTATCTAGCTATTGTAGAAATTTCGGATTAACATATTGTTCACAGATTTTATAAAATTCTGATAATCTGCTATGCACAATTTTTTGATTTCTGATTATGATTTATCAGATAATTTAAATATTTTTAAATATTTTTTAAACTTTTTATATGAGCTCCAATTTATGATATTATCCTTCAGTAAAATTTTCAGATATATATCTTTTGTATTTAATTTATTAAAATTCTGACATTCAGAGTACTAGTTTTTATTTCTCTCGGTTTTAAATTTTAAATATTCCAAAATAATTTTTAATTTCTAAACTTTTTACTGTAGGTGAACTAATGGCTCCAGGAGATAATATAAAATTTTCAGCTAGATATAAGTCATTATTATTTTTATTTAATTCTGACAATGCTACTATTCTTAGTCTTGGTGCAATAAATGACTTTGTATCTTATGCATAAATGTTGGATATGACATTTAAATTTTTTAAATGAGTCACTGGAGGTTTCCTGAGAGTAAATAAAAATTTTATTTATTTTATTGTTATAACATTTTTTATTCTTCTCTTTATCCATTATTTGAGTTAATGCTAAAAGCATTTCTCCATTGATCCAAAAATTCAGGAAAATTTTAGATTAAATGAAATTTCAAATTAAATTTTATTTTTAACTCATTTTAATATTTTTATAGAATTGAAGTTTTATTTTTTCAGTTCATCCTTTGATTAAAATTTGAATAAGAAGATGATATCTTAACTCATTTTCTTAATTTTAATTAAAGAATCTATTCAATTTCATTTTTTAAATATTAAATTTTATTATTCTTATTTTTAAATTTTCAGGATGTTACAAACATATATGTAACTAGCTAGTAGTATTATCATTGCCTTGGAAAAGATAAGAACGAGAGGTTGTATATATACATACTCGAAGTTGAAGGGCAGAATTATGTACGGTTTGTAGTGCTGTCCCAAGAATGCATCTAGAATGTAATCCTCAATAGCCTTTGAGTTGTATCCAAAGACAAACTCGTTAACAATCTCTGGGTCGATGAAGCCCACGTTGAAGATGTTCTGTTTTCTACATCGTTGTATCTCCATTCTACATAGAAAGGGATAAGTTATTAGAGTTATAATTTTATGGTGCGAGGAAGCACATGGTAAAGGTATGAGCTTGACACTTACAGGCACCAGCAGCTCATGAGAGACACGTTGATGGTGTCGCCATGGTAAAAATGGTAGAAGTCTTTGAATTCGAGCCATATGTTGTTGTCCCCGTGATAAAAATCTTCTTGTGTGATACGGAGGGGGAACATTATTCTTCCTTGAGCGGATTCTGTCATGTACCATTCATGAAATTGCCGCATCTTGGTTGGCAGATCCTTTATCTCATTAGGGTCAATCAGCTCTCGGCCCAACTTATATTGCCATCTGACTTCTGCCATTGGGAGATCATCTGTTAATCCAAGAGCTGCAGCTGTGGAACTGAGTCCTGCCTCCTTCATAAATCTCTCGAGGTTCTCCTGATCTTGTTGCTGCTGATCTTGGTCTCTCTTCTTCGTTGCCGCCGCCGCCTGATCACGTTTATTCTTCGTGTAGCCTTTATTATTGTCCGTTCATAGTTGGACGGCACAGGCAGTGGCTCTGCACGGCATGTCGCGAAGTGTTCCGGCTTTTGGATCAATTGGTACCTTTGGCTCTGGCTTCTTTTTTGCAAAGTGTGTAGCCAATTTTTCTTTGATGACCGTTGCATTCTCCTCCTTAGTCCTATCATATGCCCTCTTTGGAGGTTCCTTTATCTTTTTCGATCGGTTGGACTCCGCCTTCTTGGGAGTGGGTGGAGGAGCCCTTCTGGTATCGAGCTTCTTCCTCAGAGGAGATGGTGGAGGCGTGGTTTTTCTAGGGGGGTTCTTTTTTGTTTGAGATGCTAGTGGTGTAGTAGGGCTTCTGCGTGAAGCGGGTGGTGGAGGAGGCGTGCTCTGTTTTGTCGGCGAGGCATTGTGTGGAGGTGACGTTGGAGGAGGCGTGGGTTGCCATTGTGGAGATGACGCCTCCACACCATCTGGAAATATGATGTACCATTTTTGCCAGAGGATGATATTGTGAAGGGCCTATCCAATCTTGGTCACCTCGTCGCCTCCAGCAATATCGAGGTGAAGTTCTTCAAATCTGCTCAGCACCTCCTCCACCGCGAACTTCGAGTAACTCGGGGGTATCTCGTTGCAGTGGAACGTCTGGCCCGGCTCCACCGGAAATGCCATGGAGTAAGCCACCTTGATGGAGAGGTTACGCGCATCAACGTGTAGCTCACACTAGCGGCAAACCCTTATGTCATCCACGGGATAACAGGCTAGCAAGTTGTCTGCTTCAGGGGCCCCGGTGGACGCGCAGCCACTCCGTCGCGCGGAGGGGCTGATCACGGCGTCCGGCTAATTGCTCGGACCTAGTCCCTAAAGATTGCTGAGAGCAATTTGTACTTGTTGCGCAACTATGTCGTCGATGCTAGCCTAGGTTGCTCTGAGCTCTTGTTTCAATTGGTACATTTTATATGATTATCTTGTTTTGCTTCTATGCCGGCTCCTGTACGTATGCACATCCTTGGCAAAACCATACTTCCACGGCGTTAGCTTGTCCATACCTCGTGTCCGTTCCAGGTGCTCAGGGTTTTGAAGGGCATGTGTTAGCTCGTCATTCTCCCTGTCTGTCAATAATTCGTTGCTAACATCGGTAAACACATGCTTTGTGGACGGCTTCTTGTTAGGTCCCCAATGCTTGGATTGGTTGCTCGATGTACCTGGCTTGAAATACACAAACATATGTATAAACGTGTCAGAGTGTATTATATTAATGAATTGTGATTAATTAACATGTCCATGGGGATTATATTCTTCTGACTATACCTCATCCTCGCCGGAACTAGTGTAATTGGACTCAGCGGCTCTAGCATCAATGGCCTCATCGATTGCAGCCTCAACGGCCTCACCGGAACCAACGTTAGCCTCAGCGGCAGCAGCGTTAGCATCACCTTCAATGCTACCCAGCATGATGGAGTCTAGCAAGAACTGTTCTCCCTCATCAAAATTAGGGTCACCACGTCCTGGTTGCGCCATCTATCCTAATTTCGAAAAAATATTGACATAAATATCATATATTTGAACTTGGTCATGTATGCACATAGGGGTGGATATCGAGCTGACTCGACTCGACTCGAAGGATAAACTTACATCCTACTTATATACAATAGGATATACAAAAACAGTGCTACTTCTAAATCGTACATGTTAAAGATTGCAACTGTTATCTGATTCATTAGAGCAAGGAGTGGACATCAAGGCTCAAGAACTAGCAAGAATATATTTGCCAAACATTGAGATAACCGTACATCCATACAGTGTAGTGTACATTTAGCCCGTCGTTGGGACATTTAGCCGAACACCTTGTGGGTAGCAGAATTAGAGAGGGAGGAGGGCGTGGGCACAGCTATACCTCGGTCCTCTGGGGTGGAATGGCGGGGTGGCGTCGGTGCGATGGCGGAGGAGGCGTCGGCAAGGTGGCAGTCGACGGTGCGACGGCGACGAGGGCACCCGCGCGGGGGTGGAGTGGCGCCGGGGCGATCGGTGGCAGAGGAGGGCGATCAGAACACCCCGGCCAAAGACCGCGAATGCTACCAAAAATTCCACTAACGACACATCTACAAAAAACTCGAAACTGAATTTAATCACTAAATTCTTAAGCGGCCTAAAAACTAAGTCACCGAAATTTACAAAATTTGGCATGACTTCTAGAATAGAGGACATCCACTCGTGCAGACGAAAACATGCAGATAATATGATATCATTCTAGCGGGTCCTTAATTATCCAATCACATATCCAATAGAGCGGTAATAAATTCCACCACGACTAACAAAGACATTACAACCTTATTAATTACACCGGACTTTACAAGTCAATTTAAATGAGGAGGTAGTGATCAAGTCGCACGCAGCATTACTCCCATCCCGATGAATCACTTCAAGGTACCTAAAACAGAAGGGACAAGCGTGAGTCCAAGACTCAGCAAAGTGCAACAAATAAGAAACGCAATCGAATCCAACGAAATACCAAAACCTTGAAAAGTATCATATTCAAATACTTGTTTAACTTGGTAAATAAATGAACCAAAGACTGATTCTAAATACCACAACCAACTCAGGAATTATTTAAACATTTCTCATACCTCGATAGCCACTTTTGGATGAGTCCACGACTCAATCCTCAATCTATAAATGCCATTAGCTCCACGATTTACCATTTATGGTTTCCATTCGCTGCCTTCATGCCCAAGTGCACAAAACATACAAAAGAAGAATCTCATATCCGTACCTCACAATCAACTCACTAAACATGATTCATTATTATCAGTGCAATACATATGCAAATATGCCATACAAAAGAAGAATTCATATCCATACACCACAAACAGAAGAACTCATATCCATACATCACAATCAATACATAGAACATGATCCAATCATTGACAATGCGATGTAGATGCACATGAATGCTCATTTCCATGCACGTACCGGTACTGCCGAGTGCCCACCCGTCGGTGTGCACCCTCACGTCCCTTCCATCCCGTAGATGGAAGGTGCCTACTCTTACTGTCTCGCTCCCATTCACCTCGATGAATGGGACTACGAGGTAGGACTTTCGTGTTCACTACGTGTGAACACAGAGGCCCGCATCAGAATGGGTCGCCTCTTCCATCATGAATGCACAAATGCAATTAACATAAACCAACTTGCAAACTACATTCACTTCTCACATTCATAATTTACCATTCACATCCTCAATACTCATAATCGCATTGCAACACTCAATAATCGCATTCTCCATACTCGTAATCACCTCTTCCCCATTCATATTCATACTCACATCACCATTACTCGAGTAATTACTAATTCCATCTATCTTGATCAAAAATCAATCCATTTTCGCAATCCAATTCCATACTTTCAGTATTCCCACTAGCCTATCAAACTAGTGAACGTAAATATGAAAGTAAGATTTAGCAAGACGTCAGCACGGCATCTAGACGGAATTCATTAAACAGTGCTCATAGCATTCAATTCAGGGATGCAGCAAAATTTCATGACGGCAAGGCATATAAAGTTCATCAAACAAATCATAACACGTTCAAACAACGATACACTTGTATCAGATTACTTACCCCTTTTATCAAAAGATGATTAGCTTACTAGACATGCTTATAAACACAAATGCAACCATAGGGTAAGCATATACATAACACAAGCAAAGAACTAAACACCCTATAAGAGATATACGGGTTGCACTTGCATATAAACTTGTTTTCAATAATAGCATATCCATTTAACCATTCTCATTCATCATTTCGCCTGCAAAATCAAGCATGACAATAATAAAGTAGTACATGAATAACGGTAACATTGCAAAAACATAATAGCCATCTATGCCACATTCACTACAACGCACTTGCCTTCAACTCATCGAGAGCGGTGTGGCGGCGTTGTTACACCGGGGTCACACCACCTGCACATGGATATAACCCACTCAAAAACACGCCCATAATTCAACACAAGACTCATAACTAAGTCGGCTTCGCAACCCACTCCTAAATCCCAAAAACAGCAATCTGCCAACCCGGGACAGCACTCGGTAAAATAGCCATAACTTTTAGTCAGATGATCGAAACTTAGTGATTTCAGTTGCTATTAAAAGATAATTCGATTATCTACAACTTTTTCTATAGCCAACCGACCGGAAAAAGCACCGATTATTCTCAGATTTGCGACGAACAGCAGACAGCCGCAAAAATAACGCGTTCTGGATAGCACGCGGTAAAATAGCTATAACTTTTAAACGTTTTAACGAAATTTAGCGATTCCAGTCTTCATTGAAAGGTAATTCGATTATCTACAACTTTCATTATAGACAAACCCCCAGGAAATGCATGCAAATTTTTCAAATGGCAGTTCTAACCCAGAACAGAAATCTGCCCGAACCGAAAACTCCCAAATTTCTCTAGTCTCTCCATTCCCCAACTAAATGCATTGCAAAAACAAGAACCCTAGCCAGGCATTTCATCAAACACCATGCATGCAAGAAATCTCACCCCCAAATTTCTAGGGTTTTTACCTCAAGGGAAAACCCAAGGAGAAAGGAGGGAGGTGGGGGATGCTGCCTTGACCTGGGGGAAGGAGGAGCTCGCCGGAGCCGGGGTCGCCGGAGGAGGGCCGGAGGGCGCCAGCGAGGAGGAGCTGAGGCGGGACGCCGCTGCTGGATCTTTGGGAAGGCGCGGACCTGGGGAGGCAAGGGGCTGGCTGGGGAGGCATGACGCCGGTGAGGAGGACTGGCGTGGCGCACTGGTTGGGGATGAAGGCGCGCTGGATCGAATCGGAGAGGCGACAGGAGCAGCCAAGGTGGCTGGAGGCTTGGAATGAAATGAAATTGCTGGCTCCCTTGTGTCATGTGGGCTTAGGGTTAGGGGGAAAAATATGAAGCCCCACCAAAACCAAAAATCCACTTTAAGCCCTTAAGCGAAACAACTAAATTACAACTCTTAGCGCGAAATGACAACTTACCGCCAAACCATACGGTTCGAACAATACACCCTTCTCCCGAAAAAACTTACGGAAGAAAACCAACATTTTAATGAAATCTGGAAATTTTCGCGACAACACACTTAACTCCCACCGGAGCAAATCCGAAAATTAAGAAGACAAAAACAACACCGGCCAAAAACTGGTAAAACCATTTGCGGTATTACAGCGACGGCATCGACGAGGACGACGCACTGGTGGAGGAGGGCGACGGCGTCGACGAGGACGATGCGCTGGCGGAGGAGGGAGAGACGGCGGCGCGGGGTCTCGATGAAGGCGGCGGCGATGAGACAGAGGAGGCGATCGAGCGGGGACTTAGAAAATTTGGGGTGTGAGAGAGCGGGGGGAGTATAACTGTATAAAGGGAACGCACTTCTACCAACCGCTTGTAGAAACAAAAATAGAAGCGGTTGGTATTACTAACTGCTTATAGAGAGCATAGTTGGGCGGGAGTGGGAAAGGACCTATACAAGCGGTTGTTACTACCAACCGCTTGTAGAAGTAATCTATTCAAGCAGTTGGTAGTACCAACTGCTTGTAAAAGTGCCGACCAGGTAATTTCAAAACAATCTGGTGCCCTTACTGGCGGATAAGAAATCTTTCTCCCCCTTGGCTAGCGCATGGCGCTTGAGTGCGAGGCTTCGCCATGCCATGAGTTTGAGCCGCGCCCCTAGCCTTTCGTTCTTTTTTTATTTACTATTTTAAGATTTCTTTTTTTTATTTACTGTTTTACGATTGTTTCATTTCAGAATTTGTAAAAATGCTTTTAGCACTTTAGTTTCATTTCAAAATTTGTAAAAATGCTTTTAGCACTTTAGTTTCATTCTAAATAAGCACATAATACAGTAGAAGACCCGTGTTACATATACATAGTTCATACAGTAGTGGTACATCTTAAGTAGTCACGTACTTTGTCTTTACAAGTGTTCCTTCTTTATGATCGCAATGTATGAAAGGAGCATCCACGTCTGTGTCATTCAGGAGGCTTATGTCGACATCCACCGCGAAAGGAGGGAGCTCGTCGAACTGACTATACTCTTCCTCGTTTGTGACGTCCTCAACTCCAACAATCCTTCGTTTGCCTTGGAGAACCACATATCGCTTTGGCTTACTACTACAATCTTTTTGCTTGTCCTTTTGCTTCTTAGGTTTGCTTGACATGTCCATTACGTAGAAGACCTGTTTCACATAGTTCGCGAGGACGAACAGTTCGCGCCTATAGCTGACTTGCGTGAAGTCCACGATTGTCATGTCGTATTTGTCGACCTTCACGCCGCTTGAAGTCAGTTTGACCCATTGGCACTTAAATAGAGGGACCATCAAAGGTCCATAGTCGAGCTCCCATATCTCTTCTATGAAACCATAATATGTATCCACCTTACCTTTGTTGTCTTCGGCGTCTATACGGACACCGCTATTCTGGTTGGTGCTCTTGTTATCCTGGGATCTGGTGTAGAATGTGCAACCATTTATCTCGACCTTGAATGTCACAATTTCACTAGATGGTCCCCGAGCCAAGCGTAACCTGCTCATTGTCTGACCCTTTGAAAAGGATGTAGTTTTGTAACCAAGCGCCGAAAGAAGCCATGTGCTTCAGTGTTATCCAATCCTTAGACCTCCCCAAGAAATCGCGGCGTAGAATACTCTTGTGCTCAAGGACATACGGAGCCACTACAGTTGATTATTTCAAAACCGTGAAATGTGCTTGCTTAAATGTAAGAAGATCATTGCATGCAATTGCTTTCCTTCCTAGTGTCCCTTTTCCCCGTAGCCTCCCCTCATGGCGTGATATAGGGATGCCGATCGGATTTAGATCATTAATGTAATCCACACAAAACTCAATCACCTCCTCTGTCCCATAACCCTCGGCAATGCATCCTTCCAGATAAGAACGATTACAGACATACTTCTTTAGCACACTCATGTACCTCTCAAAAAGGAACATGTTGTGCAGATACATGGGTCTGAGAATACCTATCTCTTTGACAAGGTGAACAGTGAGATGAACCATAATATCAAAGAATGCAGGAGGAAAAATCATCTCAAGACTAACCACACTTTGTACCATGTCATCCTGCAGCTTACTTAGTTTATCTGGGTCAATGACCTTCTGTGAAACCACGTTGAAAAAAGAACACAGCTTTGTGATTATCCCCCGTACCCACTTGGGTAGTATGCCTCTCACAGCCACTGGGAGCAACTGTGTCATTAACATAAGACATTTATGGGATTTCATGTGTACGATTTTATTTTCTTTCGTGTTTATGAGTCTTTTTACATTTGAGGAGTATCCGGAAGGGACCTTCACACTGTTCAGGCACTCTATTATGCTTTTTTCTCTTCTTTGCTTAGAGTGTAGCTTGTAGGATGTAGGTAATGTTGTCCTTTCCCTCTCTTTTCTGGATGTAGGTCGTTCCTCAGTTCCAAGAGTTTAAGGTCCTTCTGAGCTTGCAGTGTATCTTTCAATTTGCCATACATATCTATGTAGCCTAGCAGGTTCAAGCAGACATTCTTCGTGATGTGCATGAAGTCAAGTGAGTGACGAACCTCCATGACTTTCCAATAAAGCAAGTCCCAAAATATTGACTTCTTCCACATGGGTGCCTAACCATCCTCATTCTGCACATGTTTCCTTCCAGGACCCTTTCCGAATACTACTTTCAAATCCTTTACCATAGCAAACACACGTGGCCCACTACGATGCTGAGGCCTTGCACGAAGGTCTGGTTGCCTGTTAAATTTCCTGCCTTTCTTCCGCAACTGGTGACTCGTAAGAAGAAACCTACGATGACCCATGTACACAACCTTTCGAGAGTTTTTCAGGTACATGTCGTTCGTTTCATCTAAGCACTGGATGCAGACTCTATATCCTTTGATAGTTAGGCTGAACAAGTTACCGAGAGCAGGCCAGTCGTTGATTGTTACAAATAACAATGCACGTAGGGTGAAATACTCCCTTTTGTACTCATCCCATACCTATGCACCATCCTCCCACAACATCATAGGATCTTCAACCAATGGTTTCAGGTAGACATTGATGTCATTTCCAAGTTGCTTGGAGCCTTGGATCAACAATGGCATCATGATGTACTTTCACTTCATACACAGCCACGGAGGAATGTTATAGATACATAGTGTAACAGGCCAGGTGCTATGGCTGCTGCTCAATTCTCCGAAAGGATTCATCCCATCGGTATTCAACCCAAACCTTATGTTTCTCACCTCATCTATGAAGTCCGGGTATGTACGGTCGACTTTCCTCCACTACGAGCCATCTGCAGGGTGTCTAAGCATCCCGTCGTCCTTACGCTCTTCTTTGTGCCAACGCATCATCTGGGCATGCACTTTGTTAGCAAACATACGTTTCAATCGGGGGATCACAGGGAAATACCACAACACTTTAGTTGGAGGTCTCTTCTTCTTACGCTCCCCATTTATTTCACCTGGATCGTCATGTTTCACCTTATACCGTGATTCTTTGCACACTGGACAAACATCCAAATCGGCATACTCATTGCTATACAAGATACAATCATTAGAACATACGTGTATCTTCTGTACTTCCAATCCCAAAGGACAGACGACTTGCTTGGCTTCAGATGTAGATTTGGGCAGAGTGTTATCTTCTGGAAGCAACTTCTTTATGAGTGATAACAACTCATTGAATCCCTTATCTGACACACTATTTGTGGCCTTCCATTGCATGAGTTCAGTGTGGTACGTAACTTTTTGTGGCCCTGTCCACAGTTTGGGTACAAAGGAGTTCTGTGGTCCTCTAACATACGCTGGAACTTCTTGAACTGTCTTTCATCTGTGTAGTCTCCCTCTCTGTCATGCAGCATTTGGTCTAGCTCATCATCACCAAAGTCACCAAGTGTATCTTCCACGGAACAGTATTGTGTGCTGTCCAGGATACTGTTGAATCCATCTTCCTCTTCCTCGCCTTCTTCATCGTATTCCTGGCTAATCACCTCTACTTCGCCATGGTTGCTCCAATAGGTATAGTTTGGCATGAAACCTCTCATGATCAAGTGGTTCATAACTTGCCATCGCTGAGAGTGCTCCTTCTTGTTCTTGCAATCTACACACGGACAACATATGAAGCTGCTTGGAGGCAAGAATGCAACGGCCGCATCGAGAAAAGCCTGCACACCATCAATGAACTCTCTCGAGCGACGATCCGCATTGTACATCCATTGCCGGTTCATCTACACCAAGTTATAATTTCATTAAAAATTATAACAAATTTCGTTACAAAAATTATAACCTAACTTATAGTTACATTTAAAAATCTAAAACTCACAGGCACTTAGATCTACCTTTGTAATTATTTTTGTCTTCTTGAGTCTACAATTAATGACCATATTTTGTCTTCTCCAACAAAAAAAGCTCCACCTACACCTTCATCCAATTAAAGACCTACCTTTCTAATTATTTTTTATCCATTTCTACCTTTTTAATTATTTTTTTATCCTTCTACATGTTTTTCTATTTTATTTCATACACCAATAATTACTTCCTTGCAATGTACCTAGATCTCCCCAACTTATTGTGATATTTAAGATTCTAAAGCTAACAAGCACCTAGATCTAAAGCTTCCAATCACCTTTACCTTGTAATGTCATATTTTGAACTAGATCTCCACCCTACATCTTCATACAACAACAAAAACAAGCATACAAAACAAATTTTGGGGAACAACTCCCTACAATTAATCATGGTCTTGCCTAAAAAGTTCTAGAGTGAGCTAGCTAAGAAACACCTTTCAACAACAACAAATCAAGATTTCTCCACATCCATTGAAAAAAAATAGCAATATCTAGGTGAGAAAGATGTTGGCATGATGTTATTAACCTTGAAACACTTAATTTGGAGCTAATCACCCTTAATTAAAAATTAGGACAGCACCTCCCCCCAAGAACAGCACTGGGCCAGCCTTTCTCTATTCGATCACCTCTGCTCGCTCATGGAGGAAGAAGGGTTTAAATGCGCTAGCGGGAGGGCTTCCAGAAATGGTTTGAGACACGAACCGGTTCTGGATATTGTGTTCTAGAATCGGTTCTTATCTCAAACCGCTTCTGAAAATCCAGAAGCAGCTTGAGACAAGAACTGACTCTAAAACGCAAGATCCAGAACCGGTTCGTGTCTCAAACTGCTTCTGGAAGCCCTCTTCGGACCGTTGTCTACGAACCGCTTATGGTGCGAACATCACAATGGGTTAGTACCAAACCGCTTCTACTAGGCCAGTTGTGATTCCTAGTTCTATAGTAGTGATTGGGCTACGGGGGCTCTTTAGTACCGGTTCAAGACACCAACCAATACTGATAATGTTACATTAGTACCGATTCATGTAATGAACCGGTACTAAAGAGTAGGGCTGGGCAAATAAACCGGAAACTGAAAACGACACTGAAAAAACCAAAACCGACACCGAAAAAACTGAAACCGAATTATTCGGTTGTTGATTCGGTTATCTGTCTGAAATAACCGAATTTATTTTGGTTTATTCGGTTTTATACATCGGTTAACCGAACTAACCGAACTAACCGGACTATAATTACTTAGTGGTATTTAGTAGGCAACATCTCGTATTTCCTTGCTCATTTGCTGATTGTTTCATATGCGCTTCTCCTATCTGCTTCTCCATGTGTTAAGGATGCTCTGAACCACCTTCCCTTAGGGACTTAAATTTTCTTCCAATTCTCATATTTAATTCAAGCAATTCTCAATAATGTCAACAGGTGATTTACACAAACTTATATTGTTTTGTTCGCAGCCTCATTTAATTCTCAATAATGTGCGCAATTTTCGTTTCTGTCAGACAATTTGTTCTTTGTGGATTGTGGTGAACTAGTGATTCCTGAATCCTAACAATCAAATTCTGGTTAATTCGGTTTAAAACCAAAACCGAAACCGAATTATCGGTTAACCGAATTGTCAGTTTCCGAAATTTTCAAACATATTTCGGTTTCATTTTTGAAATAACCGAATTTTCCAAAAAACCAAAAACCGAAACCGAATTTTTCGGTTAAACCGAACGCCCAGGCCTACTAAAGAGGGGCTCTTATTAGTACTGGTTGGAGGCACGAATTGGTACTGATGTTAGAGCATCAGAACCAGTTGGTGCCTCGAACTGGTACTAATAAGACCCAATTTAAACTTCTTCCTCCCTCCCAATTTGAAACCACCATAAATAACAAAAATAAAAATTTTAAATATTTCTAATTTCCTCTCCTGTCTTCAGTTTTAGGGTATATATCCATCTATAACAATTAATTGAAATACGTACCTTTGAAAAAAAAATACTCGAATTCAAAGATTTGAGCTAATTTATATCATATGTTTTGCTGATTTATATATAATATCAGCACATTCCTACAATCAAACTATCATAAAAAAACTCTAGTTTGAATTTCAGGTCAAAGTTATTTGAACTAGTTAGTAAACTAGTTAAACTCAACATTCTAAAAATTTCAAAAAATTTCGCATGCAAATAAATAAGAAAAATACTTCTTTTGAATCATGGAAGGCATCATAGTGCCCTAGGTAATCATATATATATGTATATATATATATATATATATATATATATATATATATATATATATATATATATATATATATATATATATATATATATATATATGCATGTGTGTGTATATATGTGTATATGTGGCAACGATATGAGTACCAAGGACTTTAAAAACAGTCACTAAAGGGGGTAAATAGGAGCCAAATAAAATTTACCCTTGAAAATCCAAACCACTTATCTAGCTAAAAGAACAGGTTGCATAAACAGTATATGTGAACCGGTCGAATGTACAGCAAAATCAGCAAAACTGGTCGGATGAACAGTGTTCAGATGAATAGTGCTTTGATGAAGTACAACATTCAAGTGGCAGAGGTCTGTTTAGTCGTGGTTTTGCTTTGGCCAACAGATTATTTTGTTGTGAATTCATGTCGTTGACAAGGCTGAAGCTTCTATCATCAACTCTGTCGCTGTTTCAAATGGCGACATAGGTGTATTTTTGTAAAATATTGATTCGGTATATTATTTTTGTAAAATTATTTAAAAAAACTTTCCCAATTGACCAGGCGTATCATGTGGAAGGATAACTGAACCAAAACTTTCAAAAATTTAAGGTCCATTAGTTAAGTCTACTAGTTGATTACTTGTCACAGATTAAACCCAAGAATAGCATCATAAAAAACCATACATCCAATCACTCAAGATGAACAAGCTTGTAACAGTACAACAGAACAACAAAATTACTTCCTTGTCCCGCATTAACACTAGGTGATGTATCCAATGGGCCCACTTTTCCTAAAATTATAATATTATAATAGTATTTTTAAATAACAATCTGATATAATTTTTATATAGACAATCTAGATAGTTTTAAACCTATTTATATTTGATGGAGCGGATTCTAGGATTTGAAATAAAAAAATGGAGTGAGTAATTAATGGGTAACGTGGATTAGGGCATTTCCAATGGATCATTTCTTTGATCGTTTCTTAGAGGAGAGATAGTGTATTAATTGATGTTTAGAAACAATAGCTTTCAATGCATAGTTTCTACCTACTGTTTCTAATATTAATTACCATGCAGTTTTTTTGCAGTTTTCTTAGAGGAGAGATAGTGTATTAATTGATGTTTAGAAACGATGAGGAGAGCACAATGCAGTTTTGTATGATTTCTTAGCCAAAGCATTTAATGAAGAAACCATTTCTAGTTTAAGAAACTCTAACCTTCTCTCTCTGCATTAATTCATTGCCACCTAAGCTTTTTATCCTACATGGCATGCTAAGAAACCATCTAAGAAACAGCATTGTAAATGCCCTTAAAAGCATACTTATCGATACTATACCGCAAGCTATACTGGTTTGTCTCTTGAATGGTACATTCTGGTACTAATCCATGCCGACGTACTGCTTCGAATTTAATACAATAGCATATATTTATAACTATACACACTTTAACTATATATACTCCAAATTTCACTTACAATATTACTCTAAATACACAGTAGTACTATCAAATATAACATATAGTTCAATAGACGATATTATTAATTCTACCGGTATAACTAGTATTATATAGTATCGAAGCTGATATGATCGGTATTGTCTGTTATCAAAGCCGATATGACTGATATCATACCGATCGGTACATATAGCTATGATTAAAAGAATAAACAAGAAAACAACATGCATGCTTTTCCGTTCGCTTACAACTGATGGCGTGGTCTCTCCGTCTCTTGTCCGTGACTCCCCGACGCAGTCGGTCCGGATGCGGCCATGAAAAGACGATGGACGACAGCAGGGGGCAACACGGTGAGAGGAGATGGAAGGGTTGACGAGGACTGAGGAGGAAAGGAGTTGGGCGCCGGCAAGAGGATGCGTCGAGGCAGATGGCTGGCGGAAAAGGCAGTAGTAGGAGGCAGCGGTGGACCAAGGTGAGCTATGTCATCGACCACCGCCGCGGCCATATGTATTGCCGCGAGTGCCAACAGGCGGCTCCCGACTTCCGCCGCCGCGAGGTGCGAACGCCAACCGCCGACTGTCGCCGCACGCAGCCGGGGCAGGAAAACGCTGGGAAAAAAAGAGGGTGAATACGTATTCTTTGCTATGTTACATCTCTAGGTTTTCCGAACCTCACCTTCTACAACAGAGCAATGTATTGAATAACATTTGGACATTTTTTGAAGATGTACGTATGCTTCATTTCGAAAGTGTAGAACATCGTTTGTAGAACAAAGAAAATTTGCCCTCTAAAAAAGCATTATTACTCTTTGAATTCCAACTTTTCTGCAGAAACAAAGGACATTCAGCATTTTATAGCTTTGTTGTCAACTCTAAATTTCAGAGTTGGTACAAACATTCAGACATAATCACCCTAAAATTTCACATTTTAAATAAAATTACAAACGCTATCTACCTTGTGGGGTAGACATAGTAACATTATTGAGAGTCCGTTTGGTTTGAGGTCAAAAGGTAGAAGAGATAGAGCTATCCACCAAAAAACCTGACAAACTGCACCTACATGAAACCCATATGCCAGCGATTCGTTACAGAAAATAGCACCCGTTCGAAGAATAATTTTTCTTTTTTTTTTTGAAATTTGGCTAGGAGATCTGACATTCACTAAAAAAGGAAAACAACCACCGAACTACAAACGTAAACACACACACGCCACCATACACACGCACACCCGCTTGCATCCGGCGCCACGCAAGCAACGCTGGCTGGCGAGGCGAGTTCCGCTCGCGCTCACCAACCGGGCGTTGCCCGGCTCGCGAAGAATAAAATTTGACATCAATGCAAAACTGCAACCACCCCACCACTTACTGGTCAACATGTATATACCGGCGAAACAAGAAGGAAACAACCAAAATAAGCAGAAACGAAAGCCCTGTACCAGCACATGACGAACAACATTTAGTAATTTAGTATACTGTGCTGCTCTTTTGAACACAGGGATGCCATTGCTTTGATTATTCTGTAGAATTCGTCGGATACTGAGCTCAAAGTAGAAACAGCTGCTACGTTAGGAAATTTCAAGCAAAGGATTGCATCATTTCATTTCACAAAAGCTCTGCACCGGAAAGCATCAGACAGGCTTACCACAGAACTCCATTAACCGTGTAATTACTAATGATCTGCAGTAGTTTTCAGTATACTGCAGCACAGAGCATCTCTATTACTAATTTACCGGGTCCAATGAGGCGCTGTAAGTCAGCCACAACCACACATCTCTAATTCAAAATTATCTGGATTTCAGTGGTAAATGGTGGTTTGCCAAAAAAAAACTACTTATATCAACCCCGCACGGACAAACCTTACCCTACCCGTAAAATACACTGAAAGATTATTGACTTGACATACCTGTCACACGGCTAAAAAGATTCAGAATGAATGCTAACCAAAGAAGCTATGTAATCCTAAAGAAAATAAAATTAAACTACTCCCTGTACCAATCGTGTCGAAATCTATTTCAATACGATATACATGCAATCTAAATCCGGGATTGGAACCTACCCAACCTGAGTCTATGATTAATAGGTGTACACACAAAGCTTCTATGCTCATTGTTACTAATATGTAGCATGTTTTTTTTAAAAAAATACCCAATAAATTAGATGAGCAACGAAAACTAACCATAAAAAACATGAGTACGTGGACGGACACGAGTGGAGCCTCCTCCTCCTCCTTTTCTCCCCTCTCTTCTCTTCTCCTCCCCTCCCTTTCTCTTTTTCCTGATTTAAAATGACTTTTCAGCCGAATTTTAGCCCTTATATCGACCACCAATCGCGTTGTGGTTGCACGACTGGTGTGTACGCATCGCCGGTTGCTTCACAGGAGTGAGATTGGCATGCCAAATCAAGCTCCGAAGAGACGATCGGAAGACGTAGCGTCACGCCATTCATTCATTGCGTGATTTTCCTTATGCCAGTGCCAATCACGTGATGGTTGTGCGACTAGGACGCAAATCGCATCTCGATGGTGCAAATGGCCTTCGTCAAGCAGCCCAACAAGTGATAGAGGTATATTTCTATAAAAATATAAGGAAGAATTATTTTTGTAAAACGATTGAAAAAGGTTTATTAAAAAAACTCAAAACGCATTCTGAGTTGCTATTGAGACAATAACGAAGGATTCAAACACTAGCAATAACTAAAGAGTAGAGAAACACACGGCAGTCTCAGTGGCTCGTTGGGCCCCAAGCCAAACAAAAAAGGAGATTACTTTGCATGCATGCTAATAGCTAGCGAAGTAGAACAGTTCGGACGACCACGCGCACTGTTGGGCGACCACGCACACTGTTGGGCGACCACGCGCGCAGTCTGGGCGAGCAGACCGATATACATCTACTAAAATAGTAATTACGGAAGATCTAGCCGTTGGATTGACGTAAAAGTTTAACTGTAGAAACTAGACTCAATTCTGCAACTAACAAAAAACAAATCAGGTCAATCGGATATACGGATCTAAAGTTATCTCCTTCGCAAGATGACTAAATCCGGGCGACCACGCGAACAGACGGGCGAGCAGGACACCAATCTGGGCGACCACAAATTACAGAAGATCTAACCATTGGATTGATATGAAATTTTAACTGTAGAAACTAGATTCGATTATGAATCAAACCCAACAAGAATCAACCCGATCGGATTTACGGATCAAAAGATATTACCTTTGCAAGATGATACCTTTGCAGAGAACCGAACTCTGTGATGAACTCCGTGACTGCTTCGACGGACAAAACTTCAAGCGATCAATCAAATATGCCAGAGCCAAGAACTTGTAAGAAGGATCTTTATTATTGATCTGGTTACAGTACTCAAACAAAAGAGTACAACCCTAAAACCTGAACGACACTTATAAACAGGGACAACTCCCTATTTATACAGAGCAAACACACGAGATTAAATACAACTCCACTTCCAACATGGAAAGAGTTCAGATCTATCTCAACTTGGCCCAACATGACCAAAAGCAACTCTTGCACGCATGCAAGAACAGAGAGATTGAATACAACTCCACTTCCAACATGGAAAGAGTTCAGATCTATCTCAACTTGGCCCAAAGATGGCCAAAACCAAAACTTTGCACGCATGATCACCCCACCCTACGCACATACGTGACTAACCACCTTCATATGCATGTTCTCTAGCCCGAACGCCCCGCATGATATCCTTGACCACCAAGACCTCGATTCCTCCTCGAACCTAGTCTCGAACCTCGGCCTCCATGAACCTAGTTCGGTCCGTCATCGACCACGTTCGCCTCGAGCAACACTCGCACATGAAGTAACAAACAACGCGTCCGAGCATAAGTCCACGACTTGACTCAAGATTAATCCATGCAACCACTCACACGAGTGCATTGCATTAAGCAAAACTCCATCATGCTATCACCAAAGATGATAATCATCTCAACATAGCACATGCACAAGCACCACACATGCTATAACCAAAATCACTTTACAATGCCAATTTCACCATTCAACCAATTTTTCATCACATGATCTCACAATCTCCCCTTGATGAAAACATTGGCAACACCATTTGAAACGAACATTGGCATTCACCTCACAATGGCAACACCATTTTTAAAAGAAGTAAAGTGACCAAAAGACGAAAGAGAAATCTCCCTACAAAGAAGAACAAAAATCTCCCCTATCTAAAAAGAAATCTCCCCTATCAAAAAGAAAGACTCCCTAAACAGAAAGAAAAAAATGTGTGTGAATGTGCAATGTGTGACCAAAATTTCTCCCTTTGACTCCAAACTTTCTCCCTTTGACAATGGATTCATCAAGAATGCAAAAAGAGAGCAAAAGAGAAACTTCTCCCTTTTTGTTTGTTGTTTTCCTTTTTATATGTATCGAGCATTATGAATCATGCACAAATGAAACAACTTGATCACCAAGTCATGCTATCAACAAGATTTGCACCTCAAATCTACACATAAACAATGTAGAGTAAGCATAACTAGAAATCAAGTACTATTAACGATTTTTGCATGGCATGATCTCTCTTTCTCAACAATCTTAAAACCGAAAACATTGAATTTTTGTGCACTTTATTTGTGCTTTGAAAACTGATTCATTACTTTGATTGCAACAATAACAATTGCAAGGAATTACATGCACCATCAGCCTTACTTTTCAACCATGCCAAGCAGTCACAAGCTTAAGGTTTTATGGTTTCGGTCATACACAACCTCTTCCAAGTTCATACCAAAGTGTAATGATAAGCAGTCTCGTAAAGAGGAAGTGCGACAGTACATAACCTTGTTCTTGCATTTATCAATAATCACTCTGTTAGCTTTAGCACTTAACTTTCATATTTAGCACTTTTTGAGCAGGATCAAGATAGCCAAGAAAGTTCAACCATGACAAGATTTAATTCAAGTTGTCATTTCATTTAAAAAGTCATGACATAAACTACATCATATATGTATAAACAGAAAGTTGCAAAGACCCTGTAGCATAAACATGGCTTCAAATGACATATGTGTATGAAATACAATGCTCAAGATTTTTTTGTTTTTCAATTTTTGTTTTTCATTTATGAAACACATGAAACAAAAAAAAACATGTTACACAATATACAGAAACTTCAAAGAACTCCCCCTCAAAACAACCATCTTAAAAAAACTTTCTACAGAACATCACTTGAAGGGATTAAATTGAAACCAAAAAGTTGAAAGAACAAACCTCCCCAAAAGTAACCGAAAGAAACTTTCACCAAAAAGCAATAACTCCCCCTCAAATGGATAACCAATGAAATCAACAGAGAGGAGGTGATGATATACATGAGCTTGAGTTATCATGGTATGTTCAATTAAGCATAGGCATGAATCATGATAAGTGAATTCAAAGCATGAAAGGCATGATATAAGATATAACATTATTGAACATGCCAGGGAATACAAATGAGCATATGTACAAACATCTCATCTAATGTCACAATTAGATATCTGTGAGTGTAAAAGACATGAGTGTAAAAATAGCTCACAATGTAGATGAATAATTATTGCACATGCCTCTTGAAAACCATCTCAAGGGTGAGAACTATCCAAGTCTTGATCCCATCTTGCAAAAGACCAAGATCCACTAAGCTTCTGTTCTCCAACCCATTCCTGAAAACCTACATAACACAAGAAGATGTCGAGGCCTCGGTACTGGGGTTAGAAATAAAGCATTTAGGAATCCAGTACTGAGACACACGACGAGTAGGCACAACACGAGTATGCTTGTTCACAAAATCATATTTGCCCTTTCCCGTGTTTGTTGCAACAAAAGGTGTTTGCATCACCCTAGGCACAAAATGAGGAGTAAAATGTGCCTTCCTGAAATTAGACCTAGCCTTAGTCTTCTCTTTCTTTTGCTGTTTGGCTTGTCTAAAGCAAAAATCTACTAAGTGTCCATCTCTACCACAATGAGTGCAAGTGTACTTAACATGATGTTTAGATTTAGTAACAGAAGTAACATTTGCATTCATCATAGTTGAAGATAACACACCAGCAGATTTAAAAATCGTTTTCTTAGGCTCATTTGCAATCTCAAGTTTTCCTCTTTCAAGTGTCTTAACAACAGTAGGAGCATGCGACTTATAATGAGCATAAGAATCAAAACCTAAACCTTTGTGATGAGTACTGACTTTTGATTGATCCAAAATCATGTTTAGGTTTTTCTTTCCAGTAGTGAACCGTTCTAAAGATTTTTCCAAGTAATCAACCTTACGAGCAAGAGTTAAACAGTTATTACATGGAACGTCCACTTTTCCTTTCTGTTTGCGATAGTTTGAGCATGAAAGAACCTCATGAGTGAGCACAATATCTGTCATTTGAGAAACCCTAGCATTTGCATCATGCAACTTCAATTCCAGTATAGCACATTTAGAACAATGAGTTGTATCATGCAAATCAACAGTTGAACAGCTAGCGTTTTTAACATGTTTCTCATTTTCTTTCTTTTCAAGATTGACATGTTCTAACAAAGAGACATGTTCTTTCCTAAGCACAAGAAGCTCATCAGAATTAAGTCACATGATTTGCAAGCATCATCATCAGAATCAAAGATTTAAGTCTAGCAATTTCAACATTCAAAGATTCCACAAGAACATCATGTTTCTTAATCTTCTTGTCGCGTTTATCAAGCAATTTTCCAAGACGAACAATGCAATAGTTAATTCATCGTAAGAAGGTTCTACCTCATTGCGTCATTTGCCATGATCGCCCCTCGGTGAAGCTTACATCACTCCTTGCCATGAGACACAACCCCGTCAATTCGTGTTTGCTTGGAGTTGTTGTGTCATCTTCACGCTCTCCGAATCCACATCACTCAAGTTCACTTGTTCAAGAGCCGAAAGAACCCGATGAACAACCTTTTGTTGATGAAGCTCTTTTTCTTTCTATTGCTTGGAAAGAACTTCTTCTTTCTTTTCTTTTGTCATTGTCCTCTTCTCTTGATGCTTTTCCCGCAAGTTTAGGACAATTTGGACGAATATGATTGAAATCACCACACTCATAGCATCTTGGAGGCCACCACCAACTCTCTTTCTCATTCTCACATTCGCAAAGCTTTATTAAATCGAGAAGAGAGTGATGCCAAGTCTTCTTCCGGAAATTCTTCAACTGCTCATCGGTTAGTGAAGACAAGAAGGACAAAGCAAAGCTTGAAGAAGCACTATTTTGAGACATGCTAGCTTGAGAGGTCAATGCAATTGATTTATAATCATCCTCCTAGCAAGAACATCCAATTCATGAGTTTTAGCTTAGAGAAAAGAACATCTACAAGAAGTTCACTCATGACAATCGATTCTCTAATGGATGTAACTTTCATCTCCCAAATAGACATGTCTAATGCACCAAGCAATTGTCTAGCATTAGTAGCCTCATCAAAGAAAACTCCAACAGCACGTAAGTTGCTAAGAATCTTATTGAAACGAGCAAAGAAATCATCTAGTGACTCACCAGGCTTCATCTCAAATCGCATGTATTCTTTCTTATATATATCTTGGCGAACCTCTTTGATAGTGTTAGATCCTCATGATAATCACAAAGAGATTTCCATACCTCATATGCGCACTTGAGATGGATCACGCGATCGAAGTCACTTCTTCCCAAACCTTGATGATCAAATTTCGTGCTCGCTATTTGCTTCAACTCGTGCTTGATTGGTTTCATTGACTTGATCATTCTCGTGAACTTGATATGGTTTGTACACCTTCTCCCGATTGCAAAGCCCCGAGCTTGAATGTATGCCTCCATCTTCGCTTTCCAAAACCGAAAATCAACACCATCGAAAACACAAGGTTTTGTCGAGTACCTATCCATCGCTACGGTTTCTAATCACCGGTTAAGATTAATTAGATAAACCTTGCTCTGATACCATTTGTAGGATCGAAATATACTAATGTAGCAATCAGAGGGGGGGTGAATGATTGCGTGGAAGCTAAAATCAAATTTTCTAAGTTTTAAACACCCCAAATTAAACTCAAATTGCTGAAAGACCAGTTTACGAAGTTAGAAGACCACCTCACGCAGTTGGGAGACCAGAGATCGATCAGGCGACCAAGAGAGCACTTAGGCGACAGGTTTGGGCACTTGGGCGACCAGAAATCACCGGCGACCAAGAGAACACTGGCGAAAGGGTTGGGCACTTGGGCGACTGTAAAAAGCACCGGCGACCAAGAGGACACCGGGCGAGCAGGTTGAGCACTTGGGCGAGCAGTAGAACAGTTCGGGCGACCACGCGCACTGTTGGGCGACCACGCACACTGTTGGGCGACCACGCGCGCAGTCTGGGCGAGCAGACCAATACACGTCTACTAAAATAGTAATTACAGAAGATCCAGCCGTTGGATTGACATGAAATTTTAACTGTAGAAACTAAACTCAATTCCGCAACTAAACAAAAAAGAATCAGGTCAATCGGATATACGGATATAAAGTTATCTCCTTCGCAAGATGACTGAATCCGGGCGACCACGCGAACAGACGGGCGAGCAGGACACCAATCTGGGCGACCACAAATTACAGAAGATCTAACCGTTGGATTGATATGAAATTTTAACTGTAGAAACTAGATTCGATTAAGAATCAAACCCAACAAGAATCAACCCGATCGGATTTACGGATCAAAAGATATTACCTTTGCAAGATGATACCTTTGCAGAGAACCGAACTCTGTGATGAACTCCGTGACTGCTTCGACGGACAAAACTTCAAGCGATCAATCAAATATGCCAGAGCCAAGAACTTGTAAGAAGGATCTTTATTATTGATCTGGTTACAGTACTCAAACAAAAGAGTACAACCCTAAAACCTGAACGCACACTTATAAACAGGGGACAACTCCCCCTATTTATACAGAGCAAACACACAGAGATTGAATACAACTCCACTTCCAACATGGAAAGAGTTCGTATCTATCTCAACTTGGCCCAACATGACCAAAAGCAACTCTTGCACGCATGCAAGAACAGAGAGATTGAATACAACTCCACTTCCAACATGGAAAGAATTCGTATCTATCTCAACTTGGCCCAGCATGGCCAAAACCAAAACTTTGCATGCATGATCAGCCCACCTGCTGCACATACGTGACTAACCAGCCTTCATATGCATGTTCTCTAGCCCGAACGTCCCACATGACATCCTTGACCACCAAGACCTCGATTCCTCCCTGAACCTAGTCTCGAACCTCAGTTCCTCCATGAACCTAGTTCCGGTCCCGTCATCGACCACGTTCGCCCTCGAGCAACACCTGCACATGAAGTAACAAACAACGCGTCCGAGCACAAGTCCACGACTTGACTCAAGATTAATCCATGCAACCACTCACACGAGTGCATTGCATTAAGCAAAACTCCATCATGCTATCACCAGCATGATAATCATCTCAACATAGCACATGCACAAGCACCACACATGCTATAACCAAAATCACTTTACAATGCCAATTTCACCATTCAACCAATTTTTCATCACATGATCTCACAATGAGAATACATAGATTGGTTGTGATAACTTGTTATGAGATTACCCCCTATATGACTTGTTTGTTTTTACAAGATTTAGAAGAACTCCTTCGATTTGTAAGTTACAGTTCCAAAATACTTGACAAAATGCACGTACATAGAACCCATATGTCAGCGATGTTCGAAGAAGAAAATTTAACATCAATGTAAAACTGCAACCTCCCCACCACCTACTGGTCAACATGTATATACCGGCGAAACAAGACGGAAACTACCAAAATAAGCACAAACGGAAGCCCTGTACCAGCACATAACGAACAACATTTAGTAATTTAATATACTGTGCTGCTCTTTTGAACACAAGGATGTCATTGCTTTTATTATTCTGTAGAATTCGTTGGATACTGAGCTCAGAGTAGAAACAGCTGCCACGTTAGGAAATTTCAAGCAAAGGATTGCATCATTTCATTTCACAAAATAATATATATTTATAAGTATACACATTTTATAAGTATATATTTATAAGTATACATATTTTAATTATATATATACCAAATTTCACTAACAATATTACTCTAAATACACAGTAGTACTATCAAATATAACATATAGTTTAATAGACGATATTATCAATTCTACTGGTATAACTAGTATTGTATAGTATCAAAGCTAGTATGATCAGTATTGTATGTTATTGAAGCCGGTATGATTGGTATCATATATATGGCTACTTTATACTTATTTAGGTGATAAAATAGTACATACCGATCGGTACATATAGCTATCCCTAATGGACGACAGTAGGGGGGGCGACACGGTGAGAGGAGATGGAAGGGCTGACGAGGACTGAGGAGGAAAGGAGTTGGGCGCCGGCGAGAGGATGCGTCGAGGCAGATGGCTAGCGGAAAAGGCAGTCGGAGGAGGCAGCGGTGGACCGAGGTGAGCTGTGTCATCGACCACCGCCGCGGTCATATGTATTGCCACGAGTGCCAACGGGCGGCTCCCGACTTCCGCCGCCGTGAGGTGCGAACGCCAACCGCCGACGGCCGCCGCACGCAGCCGGGGCAGGAAAACGCTGGGAAAAAAAGAGGGTGAAAACATATTAGTTGCTACGTTACATCTCTAGGTTTTCCGAACCTCACCTTCTACCACAGAGCAACGCATTGAATAAGATTTGGACATTTTTTTGAAGATGTACGTATGCTTCGTCTCGAAAGTGTAAAACATCGTTTATAGAACAAACAAAATTTGCCCTCTAAAAAAGCATTATTACTCTTTGAATTCCAACTTTTCTGCAGAAACAAAGTACATTCAGCATTTTATAGTTTTGTTGTCAACTCTAAATTTCAGAGTTGGTACAAACATTCAGACATAACACCCTAAAATTTCACATTTTAAATAAAATTACAAACGCGCTATCTACCTTGTGGGGTAGACATAGTAACATTATTGAGAGTCCGTTTGGTTTAAGGTCAAAAAGTAGATGAGATAGAGCTATCCACCCTAGGAATGATAAAGCCATCTAAATTCATGTTTGGTTAGAGAGATTAGAAATGGATAGAATGAGCCAAATTTTTGTTTGGTTGGAGAGATGAGAATCGTATGGAATGAGACAAATTTTTGTTTAGTTAGGGGATGAGGATAGATAGATTGGTTGTGATAACTTGTAGTGAGATTACCCTCTATATGACTAGTTTGTTTTTACAAGATTTAGAAGAACTTCGATTTGTAAGTTACATAACAAAAAACCTGACAAAATGCACGTACATGAAACCCATATGCCAGCGATTCGTTACAGAAAAATTAGCACCCGTTCGAAGAATAAAATTTAACGTCAATGCAAAACTGCAACCAGGCCACCACCTACTGGTCAACATGTATATACCGGCGAAACAAGAAGGAAACAACCAAAATAAGCAGAAACGGAAGCCCTGTACCAGCACATAACGAACAACATTTAGTAATTTAATATACTGTGCTGCTCTTTTGAACACAGGGATGCCATTGCTTTTATTATTCTGTAGATCATTCGTCGATCGGATACTGAGCTCAAAGTAGAAACAGCTGCTACGTTAGGAAATTTCAAGCACATGATTGCATCATTTCATTTCACAAAAGCTCTGCACTGGAAAGCATCAGACAGGCTTACCACACAACTCCATTAACCGTGTAATTAATCAAATAATTGAAAATTTGCCACTTAAAAGATTGACCCTTTGGATATGATGCTACTTGAGCCAATGACATATGGGACCATCTGAGTCAATGAAATGTAGATCCAGTGGCAAATTTGCGAAACCACATGTTTGAAGTGGCAAATATCCAAATATCTTGTAATTAATAATGATCTATAGTAGTTTCCAGTATACTGCAGCACAGAGCATCTCTATTACTAATATACTGGGTCCAATGAGGCGCTGTAAGTCAGCCACAACCACACATCTCTAATTCAAAATTATCTGGGTTTCAGTGGTAAATGGTCGTTTACAAAAAAAAAACTACTTATATCAACCCCGCACGGAAAAAAGCTTACCCTACCGTAAAATACACTGAAAGATTATTGACTTCACATACCTGTGTCACACGACTAAAAAGATTCAGAATGAATGCTAATCAAAGAAGCTATGTAATCCTAAAGAAAATAAAATTAGACTACTCCCTGTACCAATCGTATCGAAATCTATTTCAATACGATATACAAGCAATCTAAATCCGGGATTAGAACCTATCCAACCTGAGTCTATGATTAATAGGTGTACTCACAAAGCTTCTATGTTCATTGTTACTAATATATAGCATTTTTTTAAAAAAAAATACCCAATAAATTAGGTGAGCAACGAAAACTAACCATAAAAAACATAAGTACACGGACGAACACGAGTGGAGCCTCCTCCTCCTCCTTTTCTCCCCTCTCTTCTCTTCTCCTCCCCTTTCTTTCCTTCCTCTCCTCCCCTCCCCCTCTCTTTTTCCTGATTTAAAATGACTTTTCGGCTGAATTTTAGCCCTTACATCGGCCACCAATCGTTATGGTTGCACAACTGGTGTGTACGCATCGCCGGTCGCTTCACGGGAGTGAGATTGGCATGCCAAATCAAGCTCCGAAGACACGATCGGAAGACGTAGCGTCACGCCATTCTTTCATTGCGCGATTTTCCTTATGCTAGTGTCAGTCATGTGATGGTCGTGCGACTAGGACGCAAATCGCATCTCGATGGTGCAAATGGCCTTCGTCAAGCAGCCCAACAAGTGATAGAGGTATATTTCTATAAAAATATAAGGAAGAATTATTTTTGTAAAACGATTGAAAAAGGTTTATTAAAAAAAGTTCAGAACGCATTCTGAGTTGCTATTGAGACAATAACGAAGGATTCAAACACTAGCAATAACTAAAGAGTAGAGAAACACACGGCAGTCTCGGTGGCTCGTTGGGCCCCAAGCCAAACAAAAAAGGAGATTACTTTGCATGCATGCTAATAGCTAGCGAAGTCACACAGTTTGTGCAAAACAAATTCCATGGGACCCTTGCGATTCCAACACGACCAACGTGAAAAAAAAAAGAAAAAAGAAAAAGAAAAAAGAGGAGAGAGCGAGATCCTCAGCAGATAATGCCCAATATTCAGACAAATGCAGAAAATCGTACCCACGATCACGATCGGTGCAGGTAGCCACCAACCTTTGAGTTCATCCGATAACCACGTTGTCACTAGGATGCAACATTTCTCAAGCTGGGTCTATTTTGAGATCTCAATACGAGGACAAAGGCTGGAAATTTCAGAAGCTTCCAAATCTCAATCCGATGGCGTCATTCTGTTCTTCTGATGCCACGTAATCATGGTTGTCATGCCATTTTGCACTTCTGCTACCAATATAATGGCAGCTGCTAGATACTGTCAGTTTCATATGCTCCTTTCTGAACCTTTTTCCTTCTGATTTTTTAGAACCAGAGGGTAAGAACCCTGTTTCCATTTTAGTTCCATTTCCGTTAAAACGAAACCACCAACGTCATCAGCATTCAACAAATTTGCGCAACACGTAACATTTTTCTTTTCAGACCACCCTACATGAAATGAAGAGCAGCTATCACCACTAGCTCTCTCACAAAACCTTAATAGCTTATTTCCGTATATATAAAAGCAATAAATTGTGATCATAGATCACTTTTCGCCAATTAGAACATTTAACAGGATCCTGGGAGCTTCCTTTATGGCTACAACCGGTAAAACCGAAATCATAATAGACAATACACGCTTCTACCTGGCAAACAGGCACTATTTTTTTGTTCAGGTTGTTCCTCTAAAGTCCAATGCACTCTAGGTCTGTAACTGCTATAGAAAGAGATGCATGATGGATGAGAGCACATTTCATGGACTATATTGTGAACGTGAAGTTGCACAAATCCTAAAACAAACGAAGGAGTAAATAATCAGCATCTACCATTTATTTATACTTTAATAATTATGCAACTTTTAAATAGTGATGCATGGAACTGGAAGCACCAAGTATTCGCCTGCAGAGAGCACATAAAATTGGGCAACACATTGTTTGCGCACAAAAAAATAAAAATAAAAAAATCAATGGGCCATCGCAATGTCCACAGATCAGAGCGCAAAAGTAGAACTCAGCAGGCAGTGATTAACATTCAGACAAATGCAAACTATGTAGCCACTGTCCTGATGCGCAGCGGCCAGCTTTTGAAGCCTTTGATAAACAAGCCATCATTAGAAAGTGGAAAGCAGTTTTGAACAAGTTAATATTCGGAATGGACGAACATAGACACTAATTGCATCAACATACAACCCTGTACGCGCAAAGACGCCAACAATGCTGCCATTGCTCTGCAATGGGGTGAGGAAAGGAGCTGCTCCTCTTCCAAAATGTATATAGCTAGCTACCTTCGTAGGTGACAAATGTATGAGACGTTATAAAACCAGATACTTGAAACCAACAGAGAAAAGTGCATCGCAGGAGACAAAATTATGGAAGAACCTGTTTTGGGTGCTATCTTTTGACAAAGGTCATCGACCATATGCAAAGAAGGCAGCATCAGAAAAACAGGCTACAAGTTAAGCATCCACGAAAAGTAAAAGAATTCTCACATTTGTGAGGAACAAGGATTGACTAGCATACCTTGTCCAGGTGAAATATACAAGAGAGAAACAGCTTAAGATAAACAAACAAAAAATACCTTGATGCGTCAGTTCTAATTCAAGTAATTCCCTCCTCTTCCCTTGTTTGCTCTTTCCTTTAATCAGGCTAGAAACATGACAGTAGCACACAGACCAAGGCAAGATGAAACAAACAAAAATACCTTGATCACACTTGCAGTAGCACAAAGGCCAAAGCAAGATGAAATGCACATTATGATTCAAAACGACGGACGGTACACGAAATGTACTTCATTAAAATCCTAGGCAATATCCGCAAGTACGTCACAAACTGTTTAAGTTATTATACAACACAGGGACAATATGGGCAAAATGAAAAGCCAAGCCAACCTATCCATGTACAAAAAGAGCAGATGTCGCTGATAGATTTGATTTCAAAACTCCCTTCGTGCAACTTGCAAAATGGTGAGTACCTCTCCCCTTGAACCTGAAGCATTAGCAAAAGTTGGATTATGGAAAAGTTAATGACACAGTCGAAGGTAAAATGCTGGAGGATGGACATGATATACATCGTTGATAGAGCTCGGTTGCAAGAGCAAGGAGAGACTCGGTCTCCTCGGCCATCTTGAGGATCCTCTCAGCCTCCACCATGTGCTCATTTGCAAGGTTTGCTTTGGCCTCTGCATCAGCTACTTTCATAGCTGCAGCTGCAGCTGCATCTAGTGCGGGACTCACGGCAGCAAGCAATCCAAGATTCTGTGATACCTTCAATGGCTTGGCTGGATCCTTCTTCTTTGGAGCTGGAGTTTTAATTGGAGCTGAAGCTTTTGTTGCATAAGAATCTGTGAGCCTATAGGCCTTGTCGATCTGTTTTATGCCAAGATAGATAGAATGTGATTAGATCACCACTAGTTAAGTGCACCTAAAGCCCTTTGCTATCTTCTAAACATACAAAGAGGCTCCAAAGAATACAGGGTACTCCAGAATATTATATGTGTGCAAAACAAAAAGGAATTATTTGGATCCAAACTACAAGGTACTATAAACAAAATTCGAGTGTTCTGAATTTTGAATTGGATTTCCATTTTAAGGGAAAAAAATATGAAATGTACAATTTAAATTGAATTCCATTTTGACAAGTAATCTAAAGAATTGAGATGTGGAGTGCCAATTTTGACAAGCAATTTAAAGTATCTGAATTCTGGGTGCAAATTATTCAAATCAAAACCTCTGCTACAAAGTTAGCTCAGTGAGGCTTCCCTATATTCCTCATATTCCCACCAATATTTTCCCCAGCTGACATGCAGGCCCTAAATGTGGTCTAGCAAAGCTGTTGATTAAGCAAGGAAGCCAATTCCACCAAGGCCTCATTTGGATGGGTTCGAAATGGGTGGGATTCCAGCCCAATTTATGCAGAGAACTAAATCCATGTGGATTTGGTATGGTACCGCAATTCCTGGCCATCCAAATGAAGCCTAAGGGGGAACAAGTAAGCCACACTCAGATGGGGAAAAACTACTGTAGTCTAATTTAAGAAAAAGGAAGATTGAAGAGACCAAGATACAATTACATTTTGGTATAAGAAATTGTCACCTTCTCAATTTTTTTTGCACCCATAAGCCGCCGTAACTTTGCACCAAGCATTCTCCTAAAATTTGGTTGCACTTCATGCCTTTGCTGCATATATGGTGCAAAGGTAGCATCAGCAATTTATCATCATTATAGCACTGTACATATTTTATCAATCTCTTGTGAGGGAAATCTAAATACTGCGAAGTAGAAAACAAGACATGTCCTAAGTATGAAAACAAAAATCTGTGATTGGCCATTGGCGTCCATCACACTGGACCATAACAAACACTTCAAGCCCCTCACAATATGGTACATTAGTACAAAACAAAGTTACCAAACCAAAGTGCAAAATTTTCCTGTACTAATCAAGGCACTTCTAGAGCTTCCTTGATGTCAAGGAAGCTTAGATAAAGAAAGCGTCATGTGTATACCATCCATTAGATGGATTATGGCCATGGGACTTGGGCTCACATTTTACACCATATTGAAGATCAGGTGACGATAGCATTATCCATGTGAAAAAAGGCTAGGGTGATCTGCTTCACCCAAGGTAGCTCTTATAACCAACAGTATTTCAGAACAGAAAAGCCCATCAAAACCAAATTAATTTCCCCCTCCAAAATTTGTCATATTCTTATCGTACAATGTTAATCGTATATCTAAGTTGTAAATAGTTCAGAACAAACAAAAGTTGAGTGAACAGAGAATATTAGACAAAATAACTAGTGCAAAACAATGAAATAAAATAGCAAAACTTGTGAAGATAATCAACCTCTATGAAGTTGCAAATTGCAGCAATGTCTGAACCATTTGGCTCCTTCAGTTCAGCAAGAGCTTCTAGGATCAAGGAACTGTACCTAATAGACAAATTGGTAGAGAGTAATCAGATTGCAAAATCAACTGCCCATGTGGGTGGGAAATGATGTAGTCCTAATTTTCAACAAAATGAAACAAGAACTTTGTCCACTCTTCCACAATATGTGGATTCAATCTTGTTGATCTTATTTAACTTTTTCTATGTACTGCTTGGTTTATCTACATTCTTGCTAATCTGTTACCTCTTCCTTTGTATTTTGCTAAACAAAAAAAAATCTTCTTTCAACCCAGACGCTGTTCCCTCTAATGGAAATCAAACCAACATCTTAGTTTTATATCAGATATCCTTATCCTGGTCATTCCTAATGGTGTGAAATCATCTTGCAATCATTGGCCAAAATCGTATTCCTCCAGAAGACAGAGCATAGGTGGGATGAATGGAAACATCCTAGATGTGTCATGTGATCATGCAATTACCCATAAATGAAAGTACTGAATCAATAGGAATTTATGTTTGTATTCCATAACAACTAGCCATTTAAGACTACATTTAAAATCAAAGTCTGAAGGCATAACATCAAGTATAGTTACAATCAGCTTGATTAATTGGACTTCAGTATGAAAATAAAGAGATGACAACCTTGGAGTCTTTCCATCCTGTGATTGTGGACTTTTTTCAGAATCTGCAAGTGGGGAAGTTTCAGCAACTCTATTTGGGGCTGGGAGAAGCAGAGCCTGTGAGCTAGGTGATGGGGAAGATGAAGGTCCCTTTATCTTTGGAACCCTTAGTTTATCCCTTGAACCCAGTCCACTTGCACTAAAACTCAAATTTCTCCATTTGTCCTACAAGTACCAAATAAAATTCAATCAGACAGTGTCGAAGAGAACAAAAACACAAACCAAGGTGAAAGCTGCACAGGAAAACTGAACTGACATACTTTCCTCATGTTCCTCAAGTGGCAGCAATAATGCAACAAACTATCTAAGTTTTACAAACATTCTTGCTTGGATTGTATGCATGGAAGACTGGCCAAAAAGGCTATCAAATACCTACATCAAGTTGACTTATTATGCAATTTCATTTTGCGCAAGCTTCTTCATAAACTAAAAGGACCATAATTAACCATTTGAAAAAAGCATGATGTTGTTTGTACCTTTATTCCTTTAATGGACTTATGAAAGGAACAAACACAAACAGCATGCACAAATGTTGCTTTGGAAATACAATGATGTAGGTTGCATAAGAATTACATAATTTATCCCATTCGCTCAGCCCAGGGAAACCACTATCGACCAGCTTATTCATATACTGGATCTGAAGAATGACAACATGACACAGCGATCAAAATGACAAAGGGCAAAGTTATCTAAGATCATGTACCTCGCACTTCGCACACTGCATACATTGCTGCAATCAAAAGACTAAAACACATTTCCCCAATCTGAACAATTGATTGTGTCTACATCTATGGCACTGATAGCTGCCATTGAATGTAGTGTTCAAATTCATTTACTACCCCGATTCAAGATTTCCCTATACATTTCCATCATAGGAGATTTTGGTTCAGGAAAAAGAATGTGATCATTCCAGTAAAACTACCTAGAGTGACTATAGGGGCACTTAGCAGAGGAAGAACATATTTCCAACAACCGAATGCAAAATTTTATGAAGTAATTTTGTGGTTAAATCCATGGTTATTAAAACATAAAACGAGAACGAAACGACCCACCCCTTTTTAACTTTTAAACGTTTAAACGAGTGTTGAAACGTAGTTTTAGACCCTATTGCAAAACGAATATAGGGCAAAGATACGAGAGATCGCGAACAAATAAAACCCCTCCGGGAGCTACGAATCGAGACACCAGAACAGATATGTAGCACGACCAATCGTGACATCGAATAGGAAACTATTAACGCTTCTTGTTGGATACGGTGTGGACTACTACCGAAAGTATCGTGGTATGTAGCACAAGAAACAAATAAGCTGCCGAATCCACAAGAACACAAACTCCAAATCCCCACCGCAACAAGCAAAATAGAGGAGACCCCCAAACCAGCCACCCCCCTGTTCGAGCTTCTTCTCCTCCTCCTTACCGAAGATCTCCGACTTGCCCCTGCTCGCACTGGGCTTCTTCTCCTCCTCCTTACCGAAGAGACCCCCAAACCAGCCACCCCCCTTGTTCGAGCTCGCCGCCTCGGTAGGGGGCACGGGCGCCTAAGGTAGGCCCGGATACCGCCGCCGCCAGTCATGGCGGCCGCCAGTTGGGGTCGTCGTGGGAGCGGCAGGAGGTTCTGCGGTGTGGCGAGGACGCGGTTGAGCATGAGGCCGGCGCCCTCAATGAGCGCGAGGAGAGCGCCGCCCATGAGGGCCACGCGACTGGCGGATCCGGCGCCTTGGCGCATGGAGAGGAACCTGTCGACAGAACGCCTCGACGTTCTACAGCTCTGGGCGTTCCGACGTTTACACGACGTGTAAACGTCGTTTTCACGACGTTTTAATAACCATGGTTAAATCATAGTTACTAGATTCGCTATAAACATCTATGAATCGCGAACCAAATTCATCGAACCCAAGCTGATTTAGGGTACGAGGTTCATGTTTGCAGTGGAAATTGGAAAAAAAAATGTGGCGAACTGTGAACCCAAGTCCTATACCGTGACTCAAATGAACCGTATTTCTGGTAACTATAAGTTAAATATAGTGGTTTACGGTAAATAATTATTTGTGTATAATGTTGTAATGGTAATTAAAAGGGAAGTTCTATAGGACGGCGATTAGATCTGCGATGTTATATAGAGCGAAATGCTGGGCGACAAAAAGACAACATGTACAGAAGACGAGCGTAGCAGAGGTGCAGATGTTGCTGTGAATTTGTGGTTATACAAGGCGAGATTGAAAACGCAATGATGATATATGTGATAGGGTTGAAGGAGTACCAATTGATGAAAAGCTTGTCCAAAATCATCTGAGATGATTTGGACATCTCCAACGGAGGCCTCCTAAGGCACTAGTGCATGGTGGAATTTTAAATCATCTTGAAAACATACGTGGCAAAGGTTAATCGAGACTAACGTGGGAAAAAGCAGTTAAAAGAGACTTAAGGGATTAGAACGTTTCCAAAGATTTGGTGTTAGATAGGAGTACATGGAAGTTAGCGATCCACTTACCATAACCATAACCTAAGATCAAAGATTTAGAAGTTTTATTGACTTTGATTGGATTCTTTCCTAACCTACCCCAACCTGTTTGAGACAAAAGGCTTGAGGGTTGTTGTTGTAATGCTAAAAGCAACTTCTTGAGGGAAATATTCCCTTCCCAGCCTCCACTACCGCGGTATCCTCACCTGGCTGACTCCAAGTCTCCATCAAAGTTTCTTAATGTTGAATCCTGTCTCTATCAAGCAACAACTGCTCAGCTGTCAAATTAGAATCCCTCTGTGCTTGGCTGCTTACATTTGCAGCTAAGCAAAAGGGATTCATAAAGTCACTTCTTTGCGAAGATATGCGACGCACGCAGAGCAAACATCCTTGGGCAAAAATCACATCAAAGCATCCATTAGCATTAGAACGCTACCAAGTTCGTTCACGCTTGCAATTTTTTGGTACCCTAAAGCCCAAAACCTCGCCTTGCAGACTCCAAATCTACCGCCATATCCCCGGCCGGGGAATCACCGGGCATCCTACAATCACCAAAGGGCTAATGGAGCATCGCTCACAAACCGGACGGGCGGAGACGGCACGAAACACGACGAACAGTGGCGCGGAAGCTTCAGCTACCTACCGGAAACAAGAGTTTCACGGTACCGAATCTAGCGAGGCGACGAGCGCCGCCGCGCACGCGTGAGGAGGTGGATGCGAAGCGGGGTGCTGCTGCAGAGGGGATACTGGGATAGTACCTTGAGGTCGATGTTGGAGCGGGAGGAGAGGACCGGACTGAACTCGGGGTCCTTCTGGATGGTGCGCCACTTGCCGGCGCCGTGCTTGAGCACGCCGCGCCGCAGCGCCTCCTCCTCCTCCGACGTCCACTTCTGCTTCGGCGCGCCCATCTCCCGTTCTGCTCCTCTTCCTGTGCTCGCGAGTCGCGGCCGTAAGACAGATAGCCTTTTCGCTGGGTTTTCTCTAGTTACGAAAGAAGGAGGGGGTGCGGGGCTGGAGAGAGCGGCGGCGGCGCCGGTGGAGAGAACGGCGGAGGGAGAGGAGAGCGGCGCGGCGCTACAGTGGTCGAGAGAGAGGGGGGTGGGGGGTGGTTGTTGAGGATTAGGGTTTCCACCAGCTGCTCCCCACGCGTTTCTTACCGCACGATAGCGATCCGACGGCCCAAAGTTCTGGGTACAAAATAAGATAGAGCGGTGCTGGTATATTTTTCCTCCCGATACAAATTGTATAAATCTTAAAGCAAACGAAGAAGTAAGTAATCACCATCTATTTTTTATTTATGTTTTAATAGTTATTCAATTGTTAAAAAGTAAGTATTGAAGCACCTCTCAATAAGATATGGGATGGGGCAGTACGCAGTAGGTGTGAAAACGGATTGAATACGGTCAGATATTACTGTTTTCGTATCCTAACCTATATTTTTTTTCCGGATTCGGAATCGGATACGGTAAGACCGAATACGGATACGAATTTGGATATTTCGGAGTTTCGGATACAGTATTGTCGGGGCGGATACATACCGGATTCGGTTCGAAAACGGATAATACAAACGGATACATACTTGTTGAAACATTCGACTAGCAATAAATTCATATATATTACATAAGTTTGACAACTCACACAACACAAGTTTAACAAGGGTATCAAATTCATACACAAAATTCGACAATCACTAGCAAATTTATACACAAAATTCATACACAAAGTTTATACACAAATTCGACAATCGACAAGCCATAAGTTTAATATAATTAACATTTCATACTTCTACATAAATCCATACGACCATAATAAGTTCAACATGTCGTACCATCAGTCATCATCACTAGTAATTTCTTCTCCCTACAATATATGTATACATAATACGAATACCACGTATTTTCGGCATTCGGATATCCGGTCGAATAGTATCCAGCTATCATATACCGAAGCTATTCGGTCGGATTTCACGGCTCAGATCCGCTCCGATCCGTAGCAACTATCTGCACAGATCCGAATCCCGGATATAGATTTTTTTTTCCCGGATACGATTTTAATCGGGTTCGGTACCGGATCGGTCGGAATTAACCCGTACCATTTTCACCCCTGGTACGCAGTGCTGTGCTTAAAGCGTATTTTCAGTTTTGCAACCTTTCGCATTTCCTGCATGTATAGCGATTTTCAATGTCTTTACAATCCCTACAGTTGGCAGCACTTACGTCCCTAATTCTTTTTTCATGTGGTTTTCGTTACTATATTCCGATCTTGAAAAAGGCTTTACCAATTCTAAAGATGGGTCAAACTAAAACATATAAGATCATCGTGATTGAATACCATTTGTTTATCTTCTGTATCCATCTCCACCCTTCCTCTTTCCCTCTTCACTACTCACTTCCTCTACACCCTTCCTTCCTTTCTAACACAAAATTTAAATTAGAAAATTTCAAGTTTGAAAAATTTAAATAGGAAGTTTCAACTTGAAAAGAAAATTCAAAGCGAAAAAATACAACTTGAGAAACTTTTAACTAGGCAACATTTCAACTTTGGAAATTCCAAATTGAAAATTTTCAACTAAGAAAATTTTGAATCGCTTGAAAATTTTTGAATTAGGAAAATTCAATTCAAGAACTTTCAACTCGAAAAATTTTAACTCGATTAACTTTCAACTCGGAGAAAATCAATTCAAAAAAATTTTAAGTGGGGGAATTTTAGAATGGAAAAATTTTAAAACTTTCGATTCAAAAAATTATGGTTCAAATTTTTTTTACAAAAATCTGGTTCAAAACTTTTGATTTGAAAAAAATTTCAGTTCGAAAAGTTTTGACTCAAAAAACATTCGGTTTGGAATGTTTCGACTCAAAAATCTATCTGTTCAAAAAGTTTTGACCCAACAAACTTTTCATACAAAAAGTTTCAACCAAAAAAACATTTGGGTTCGAAAAGTTTGGATTTAAAAAGCTTACGATTTGGAAAATTTTTGATGCAAAAACTTTCAAAAATGGTTAAAAATACTTCTTATTTAAATCCTTATGTGAAATTTGAAAATTAGAACTTTCTTGAGTTTGCGGAGAAGGGAACGAGGGAGGAAAGAGAACGAAAAGGATGCTTCACCTGTCGCAATGAAAGATGATTCTGAAAGCAAGAGAAGAAAGAAGATACTGCCATATGCCACAACGAGATGACACTCTTAAATTAGACAAATTAAATCATTACTACAAGTTCTCTAAAATCTTAGTGAGTATTTCTCGTTGTTGCTGCCTATTCGAAGCCCATCCTCATCCTGGCTACAAAAGCAATGCAATTACTCTGAATCATTCTCACACACTGTCCTCAAAAACACCATCCTCATCCTCCGGCATTGATACAGAGGGTCGGAAGAAGAACAAGCGAGAGCTCTAGACTTTTGACTCTTCTTAACATATGTCCCCCACGAGACGGTTTTTCGTCATTGATAGGAGACTTAGCTCATCGCCTCGTCGGTATACAAAGATGTTTGAGAAGAACTTAAGAAAAACATTAGAGCTGCGTAGTTAACAATCCAAGCTTCCAAAATATAAGCAAAACTGGGTGCATGGTTAACAATCCAAGCTCTGAAGATGCCTGTCACACCACGACCAAGAGAGGGGCAAAAAGAAGGAAGCTGCAGAAAAAAAACATAAGGAGATTTCGACGGTTCCCATGCTAAAGTTCACATAAGTTTACTAGCATTATTTTTCCGGTTACTTTACGCAGATGCTAGAGGCCTTGAACACATCTCAACTAGCCCTGCCAAAAACATAAAAAATGTATCAGCGCATTGTCAGGAAAAAAAAAAACCAACATCGTGTCTAGCATGTCAGCGTCAGCATAGTATGATCATACAAATTTACCAGTAACTACTTTTGCTTGCTCATAGATTTATTACAATGACATGCAGAAAACTTGCTAAATAGATCTAATCATTAATTGAAGTGTATATTACCTATATATGTAGAGAGTTCTGCTATGGTGTTTTGAGTTAAGTACATTAACAGTAGAGCAGGAGTGCAGGACAGGACTTGTTTGTTTAATGATTTAGTAGTAACCATTAATGTATCTTGTTACAATACTTTGTGGTTCGAATAGTTATCCAGTGAATTTCATGATCAAAACTATCATCTATAAGTACAAGGCTTTATTGCACATGTTAATGGAAGGTTATTTTTTTACTGTGATACAAGATCTGGATTTTTATATTGGAAATAACACTATATAACGTAACCAGATAGTAGGATGTTCTGCACTGGATTATTTACATTTTTTATCAACCTTGAGAACCCTTCAAATACATAGAATTTTTCTAAGAGAGGCTCAAATGCATGTCATAGCCAGAAACACCTTACCTCCATATCAATGTCGTTATCCTTAGAGGTTTCGCCTGTCAAGATAAAGAATCATAGTTTTGGATGTCAAGGGATAAACTAGTAACTTGGTGCCATAATTATTATCAGGGATTTATCGGTCAAAAGACTAGGCATTGAACATAACAGGGATAGTGTCGATTTGTTTGACAGAGCAGCAAGAAATGCGATCTACATCACCATCTCAGGAAGTATATATTCTCTCAGTACATTTTGATCTACTCTGGTCATCAAACTTGAATCAATTTCTTAGGATCTGTATTGCTTGGCTACTTGCATAAGTTATCATATAAATGCAGAGATGGCCCATTAAGCATTATTAGAAACAAGGTTGTTTGGGCAGAATGAAGCAAGCATGATCAGTACTCAGTTGGCCCCTTCACAGCTCATCAAGGAACAGTTCCATGTTATTTCGTTATGGACTGACAACTGATTACTATTAATTGTTTATGTCTTGTAATCATAATTCAGAGGGGGTTTTTTTGTGTCAATATGTATTGAGTTGCATGCACCAGCCAGTTCATCCAAAAGCTTAAGCTGATGGGGAAGGATGGACCATGTTTTATATTTCCAACACTCCCCCTCACGTGGAGGCGCCTTGGGCAGCACTCAACACGTGGAAATAGGAGCGGACGCTAAATTGCGTCTACCAGGACTCGAACTCGAGACCTCCTGGCTCTGATACCATATTGAGTTGCATGCACCAGCCAGTTCACCCAAAAGCTTAAGCTGATGGGGAAGGATGGGCCGTGCTTTATATTTCCAACAATATGTGCATCTTTGCACTTGAGGAGTATCACTGTTCCTCCATACTGGGGACCCAAGTACGTGGTATTGCACCAGGCATTAGACAGCTTATGCTAAAAAAGACTCCAGATGGAATGATGAATGTATATATGTGTGTGCAGAGTTTCTGCAACTTGTTCTATCTACCAAACCACAAATCATATACTTCCAAAATGATACCATATAATAAAGAAGTTACAACACTGAAAATTTTTTCTACATCGAAAAGGGGAAAGGAGACCTTAGTCGATTATTGGGAAGTATTTTTCTTATAATGGCTTTACCTCCAGCTAATTCTGATGTCCACAAAGCTAGGTTGTCCTTCAGAAGCTGCATCATAAGTGTGCTGTCCTTGTAACTCTCCACACCAGAGGAATTAATCTCAGTAGTAGCCTCATCAAAAGCTTGTTTTACGACTTGGCAAGCTCTGAAAAGAGAAAAAAATGAAAAACTAATTAACTATGTTGATGCTTCCAAAGACTGGTGGCCTGTGCCAACCAGCATACTAGGATGCGTAGAAACACAAAAAAAAAAAACTTTCATCTATTTATTCTTTTCAAAAACAAGGGCAGACCCAGAAAACCTTCAACAGTGGGTCAGACTGTTAAGGTGGTTGACTATTAAATATTGCATTATGGGGTTCAATTGTGCAAATTGGTAAATGTTAGGTGACACTTTTATTTATATTTGGGAAAAAATATAAGAAACTTAACCTACCAAATAAAGTAGGTCTGCCCACGTTTCAATACAAGAAGCACGACAAATTAGGAATATATATGTTAAAATTTCAAGCATCAATAAAAAGAGAGAAAGGAACCATGAAGGATGAATGACCTCTCATGAGAGTTCATTATCTCATAAAAGAAGACTGAGAAATTGAGGGCAAGGCCAAGCCTGATTTGGTGGGCAGGTGAAAGCTCACTGGAGGCGACAACCATGGCATGCTGCAGCAACATTTGTTAGTTTGCCAAAGATGGGAAGCAAGGGTTAAGACCAGAAGTCCATTTGAGCCGATGCATTATGTTTGCAAGATTTCACACCTGATAGGCCATAAGTGACTGGTCAGCAGCAGCCTTCTTTTCAGTTCCAGTGCTAAACTCAGCCAAGTAACGGTAGTAGTCACCTTTCCTGTAATACTTATGTATATAAGAAAAGAGTCATGTGCAAAGCGGATAGGGTGTAAGGGTATCATGCGAACATGCACATGCATACAAGGGAAGATCCTTGGAAATGATAGAGAAACATCTCTATTGTCGAATAGATTACAGGGCCACACATAGAGCACGAAAAGATCCTAGCATCATCTTACATTATCAGAGACTTCAGAACTAGTGAAGTACCATTCAATTCTTTTAACATTGCAGTATAGAAAATAATAATGGACAAGATAATTGGGAAACCTAAAAAAATTACGGTACTCTTTCCCAAAAAAAAGAGAACAGGCATGTTAAAAAATTTCACCTGACGTTTTTATTATGAAAAACAACTGAGGAAGACTTCATAAGAGCCTACCATCAGATAAAATTTATAATAAATTGGTACTAAAAATAGATCAATCCGTAGAGCCGTGAAATATATAAGTATTTCATTTGCCCTGTTAGTATGCATCCTTTTCATCTTAGCAAGGCCATAAACCAACAAAAATCAAAACTGAATTTTAGTTCAATATCCACTATGTTCAGTCATGTTGTTGGTCTGTTTATTTGGTTTTCATTTTCCAAAACCAAAAATTGGAAAAGAAACCAAAATAAGTGAACCAAGTAACCAACTATTCATACAGCCATACTTACCTCCCTCTATTAATTTTGACATCGGATTACTAGCAATTACGCCATCAGCTCAAAAGAACTAGACAAGACATGTACCAAATACGATACCATCCGCTCAAAAAAAAATATATTGTTGCTCCATCTGCATATATTCAGATCTAACAAGAAACATGAGAATTTGTTTTGCAGAATTAGTCATTGCAACATGTCAAAAAGACATCATAATCGAATAGGTTTTTCCTTTTCTTCTGGAATTTCTTTACCAAAATATTAAATCATGCAATGCTTAGGAAGAGGATTTAGTAGAAAATAATTTGGAGGAATCAAATCAACGCTCTTCAAAAGAAATTATGAGCCCAAAGTTGTATATTCTTTGGAAAGAAAGATGGTATTACCAAATTTACCTGGAAAGATAATGAGCTATTGATTGGGAATAAACTCTAAACGTAATCATCAGAAAAGTGAGCCAACATGAGAAAAGTAATACGCTATTGAGAAAGAAGGTGCTGAATTAAGGAACCGGTACATACATCTTATAAAAGAACACGACATTTTCATCCAAATTGGCCAAGGGGAGGCAATGAATAGCGATGATTGACAATATTTCATTGCAAATTGTCCTTAGCTCATCCTCTACTTTCTTTTTGTAGCCATCTATCATCACACCGGCGTGCTCACCAGTCGCCATCTTTTGCTTAAGTGAAGAAAGGATCCTCCATGACGCCCTCCTCGCACTGATTGTATTCTTAAAACCAACTGAGAATAGATGTCTCTCTTCAGCACTCATATCCACATCCATCCTAGCTAGCTTCTTCATAAATTCTACCATATCTGCAGTAACAGTCATGCATTAAGAGTTAAGACTAACTTCAGAGAAACAAGTGCAACCAAATAGAACATAATTAATCAGGGTACACCCTAAAATTATAATCATGGGCCAACATGAAGGATTATTTTTGCAACAGAAAAGGTAGCATTACCAAAAAGATGCCTAGAAATGGTTGCATTTGTTGGATTTTGTCAACAGAAAAGGTACCATTAGGTGAACTTCATGTTTGCAACGTAGGATTTTGTCAGTAGAATCATCTCAAACGTTGTGTCAAAGTTAGTTTGAATGCTTTTCATTTACTTGAAAAAGGTATTCAGCTTATGTGTACTCCAACCTTTATTTTTTTTCCGGAGGAAAAATGGAAAAGGTTTGCCCAAAAACGAGGTAAAACTCTTATCATCCAATCAGAAGCATCAGGAAGTTCACTGAACAAAGACATGCAGGAAACAGAGGGGAGATCATGCTGTCTACCACTTTCAGATGGAATATGTAGCAGCTCTCCGGCTATTTTTCAAAAAAAAATGATAGAAGGCTACAAGAACTTTCATGGCTTCATCTGGTAGGTAGATGGAATCAAGGAACTAGGTGCACTATCAAAATGGTCAATGAATTAGAGACTTCTTATATTTGGATGCTAAGGTCAATAAATGACAATGTTCCAAGTAAAAGAAGCCTAAATAACATGGTGACATACTTTGTAGTTAAAAGACATAAGCATCCGATTGTGACCAAATTACCAAAAACTGTGATCCAAAAGATGGGTAAAAACTATTCAAGTGAGTCCAGAATTATCTGATTCTAGCAAAGGGATGTTTACTCATACCACACTAGTACACTACTTTATGCACTGGTATACCTCTTCTAACCAAAAACTCAAAATTAAAATGTAACCCAAAATGGTGGGTTCCATAGTTCCACTTATTCCACATTTGTAGGGTTCAATAGATCATGTTCAGTTAGGTGATAAAGAAACAGGTAGAGACATACTAGTATGTTTACCCATTATCAGGACAGAATGCATCATCCATGATTCCAAGATCCTTCAATAGAAAAGCAACTTGGGTACACCTATTTTATAAAATTGGCCCCCACACACCATCAGAAACCCGCAACCTATTTCACTCGACCAAGATACCATGCATGATCTCATGACTCCCTTTTGCAGACACAAATCAAAAGTGCTGGAAACAATCAAGACCAGTCAGAACCACTCAAAATTGGCAAGATTTCCCCCAAAATCATCAATAAAAAACAATCTTATTTGTACCAAACCGGGACACATCGTATCCGGCACTACTGGATGCAATCAAAACCGCCCAAAACCACCATGATATTGCTGAAATTGGCCCAGAATAATCATCAAGAAGCAGCCTTCCCTGCCAAACTGCTGCACATTCAGATATGTTGTTCATGGACAGAAGAAAGAAACAAAATTGCCGGAATGGCCGGCAGGCTACTGTTCAAGAAAGCGAGCAGAGACTCCTGCAAAACCGCACATAATCAAAAGCCAAAGATCCCAAATGAGCACAAGAACCCCAACTCCTTTCCATACTCCGAAAGAAAGGATCAGCAATACCCCCCAGAACACACTGCACACAAGCAAGGCAGATCACTCCCCACCTTACCATCGTATCTCTCCGCCTGCTCGGCCAGCTTGGCCATGCACACGACCTTCTCCCTCTCCTCCATCTCCTCCTAGTTCCCCCTTGGCTGGATTTCTCTGCAGCGTTGGCTTCTTGGCTCTGGCCTCTGGGCCTCTGGCTTCTCTTCTCTCCCCTTCTTCACCTTCCTAAAATGGAATGTGTGCTCCTGCCTTTCCTTTGCTACTTACGGGATATCTCCCTGTTCTTGCTGCTGATAGTGTCCCCCATATATGTGGAAGCTTTAGGTTAGTAGTAGACTAGTAGTAGTGATGTTTGATTTGATCTGATTGTTTTTTCTGGATGTGGGGATGCTGGGGCCTAGGAGTGACAGTTGGACATTTCCCTTTGGCTCTAACAACCTCTCACCCGTAACCATTCATTAATCGTTTTCTTTTCATTGCCTCTCTCTCTCTCGTGTTGTTGGATGAAAGGAAAAGATCCCACCTCTAGCAAACTTCTCAAAGCCTGGGTGATTCTGCTTTGTTATTTTTTAGAATGTTTGATTGACAGGAGGGAATAGATTTTTGCAGCTCCTCGATTTTTTTTTCCTTAAAGACCAGTTCCTCAAACATGAAATGAATGCTCGCTAAGTTCTTCAAATTTGCGCTAATCAATTAATTATAAGCTATAAGTATATTTGACTTTCTCATCTTAGTAGTATATTTTCAAGGCCCTGACACCCTGAACTTCGATCAAAATTTCATCCCGCGTCCTAAATTATAAAATTAGATATTTAACCCTTAAAACTCTACAATTCAGTTTAAATAACATCACAACTCAGTTTCATATAGTGATATTATTGTATATTTATAAACTGACTAGGTTGGGTCAACCCATGAGGCTGAGCTAACCCAGCCGACTGACCGAGACTAAGGCAGCCAGTGCCCTAGCCCTAACTGCATGACTGAGAGGGAGCGATTCAGAGGGGAGCAGGAGGGAGACAACGGCGCTTGAGTCGCGCGACACGACCTTCCCGCACGCGATGGTGAAGTGGCGGCGCTCGTTGCTCCCACTTCTCCTCGTCAGGTGCTCCTTTGAAGGTGAAGGTGAGGCCCTCGGTAGAGGTAGATACAACTGGTTTTCCGCAATTTGTGAAATCCCTAATGATCTCAAATCCATGTGCTTGAAAGGGTGAATATAAGGTTTTCGTTACCCTAGAGGGACTGAAAATTAATAAACTCTTGATCTGTCCTTCTGTTTGTGTTTCAAAGCTCACCTCTTTGTCCTCTTCTCGCTCCTCCATGGACAGCTATGAGCTTTTGTTTTTGATGGCCAAAGAGCACCGGCACCTCACGTCACTTCCCAATTTCTTATTCCATAGAAAGGAGATCTACCCTGCCACGCAGCTTGCTTTCAGCAGTACTTTGGTTTTGGTGGCTGCCTTAGCTGTCCAAAAGATTGGGATTTTGTAAATCTTGAAGGCATTTCTTTAACCAATCCAGGGTCCACAATTTACAGCAAACATGGTGTACGTGTAGGCTGTTTGGTTATCTGGTTTTATATAGCCAGACTTGCAGACACTAGAAAATTAGTGTTTGGTTGCTCGTTATATCACGTGAGTCTGTATCCACGCATGCAAGATGGCTGTTTGGTTGCCTACACGCGGTGCAGAGTCAGACCAGCACGATGCACAAAGCACTCGCAGCCAGGCTCGTATGAAACGAGCTTCATAACCATTTCCTCGGAGCCAGGTTAGAGCGATACAGGCTCCCGCGGTCAAGCTCATGCGAGAAGACAACCAAACAGCCCCTGAAGTGATGGTTCAACAGATCCCGACTACCGGACCAGAGATTTGGGGCACAGGAAACAGGAATGCCAAAGATCAAATGCCAACTAAGCGACGCTGTCACTTTTGCAAATTTTAGTTGTAAAAATATCTTTATTTGAATAATGAAAATGACGACAGACAACACGTGTATCTCGTTTTACTGTGTGAAAGTATAGTAGTTAATACTTGTCATCCACCGATGCTTTTATAGTCGAAGATTAAGCTATTTTTATAGTAGCGTTTAGGAGAAGATCAGACTTGTAAAAAAAAACATTTGTTATGATGTCGGAAAAGCGATGGTTTCAAAGGTCTCGTTTATTTTCTTCTCTGTTTTACGAAGGAAGCGTGGCGCATAGGTTGGATCGTTTTTAAAGGCATTTTCGACCAAGTGTAGATCATACGGTAAAGTTTAGTGGTGACTTGGTGTGGTTACTTTCTCTATAAGAACATATATATCGACACGTCTAAATTGCCGTACGATTGCACGTATATAATGCTTGATAGCTAAAGGGTTTGCCTTGTTGGTTGTTATTAGCCTATAGCCGCTGAAACACCAAGCATCCTGCTTAATCTTTTGTTTGTGATTGCTCTTGTTGCATGAATACTACGGCTGCAAATTATAGGTGTAGTAGTACCCAATAAGGCTAAAGATCTATTTGGTTTGATGATAATTAAATTTGCTTCACTAAATATTACCAAAATTACTAAATTTTGGCCACCAAATTGGCTATCAAGAAAATGAACTAAAGAATTAAAGGAGAAAATAATCATACTAAAATTTGATAGAAAATTAAATACTTATCATTTGAATCAACACAATTAAAATTTAATATTGCTAACCATTTGAATCAATCCAAAACAAGCCCTAAAACTACCCTCGAGCCAGCAATTTCGTCGAGAGGCTCTACAGGCTGACCTGTGGGACCCACCGCTGATATTTGGGAAGAAGAGAGAGTGAAGTGTCCTGCCCGCCGGCCGGCCCTAGCCCATAGCAATTTCGGTACGTTTTTTTCTTTGTAATGTTACGTATTTATATTATATGCGACTGTTAGATAAGTGTTGGTATTTTTATATTATATATATCATTCTGTCATATTCTATGTTCTGAAAAAATACTATATATATTAATATATTATATATATTAGTTTAGAGGTCTCAATTTTAGGCCCCTTCTTTTTAAATTTCTAGATACGCCACTGCGCCTAGATCGCCTGGTGGTGGCCGGAGCGACCCGGCCGCCTCCGCTGCCGTACTCAGGCTTGACGGCCTTTGACGACTACACGATGATCTTCATGTGGACTGGAGAATATCTCATGTCGTTCGAAAGCTAAAAGCAAACACGGATTAGATATTTTTCACGAGACACACATGCTGATGTATGCATTTTTTAGATAAAGGACGCCGTCCGGTCTCTTCACATAAGGGTGAATACAGTCAAAGTTACAAACCCCAAAAGATACAACAAAAATAACAACCGGCACTAATGCCAACAACGTACCAACATTCCGCCAACAAAAGACAAATAACAAAGTTACAGAAATACAATGGCAAGCTCTAGGCCCCAATTGTAAGACTTCTTCTCCAACCAAATTTGGCAAAAAACTCCCAAACAACGGTCTCTAACATCCTGCAACCTCTTAAAAGAAGCCCTTTCTCTTCCTCTTTAGACAGCGGAGACCAGCTTCTGATCTAATACGTTCCCCTGAAGATCACCTGTACAAATGAGTTAAAAGACCTTCTGTTGAAAATATAATCATTCCTATATAACCAAATGGACCAACACATGGCAGCAGCTCCTACTAAAATTTGGTATTTAAGCTTAGAGTTAACACCCGTTAGCTAAGAACCAAACAAAGCAGAAACACTACGAGGAGAGTGAATGCCAAAAGTAATGAAGATGGTATTCCAAATAGATCTCGCCAAAAGGCAATCAAAGAACAAATGCTGAATTGTTTCAACAGAATTACAAAAACAACATTTAATACTTCCCTGCCACTGTCTTTTGTAAGAATAACTCCAGACCTTAAGTACCAAAGAAAGATCTTGATTTTCAAAGGGATCTTTAACTTCCAAATGACACACTTCCTAGGAATAGAACTTTCCTGAATCAATGCATCATACATGGAATGAACCGAAAAGGTACCCCTACTAGACAAATCCCATCTAAACTTGTCCCTATCTTGCGTTAATGAAACGTTAACAACTCTTGACACTAGATCAAACCAAGTTGTTAACAACTCTTGACACTAGATCAAACCAAGTTGTTAAAGCGGATCCCACCAAAGATCTACGGAAAGAAACGTTAAGCGGGACCGATTGTAAAACTTTAGCCACTAAAACCTCTTTCTTCCTAACAATACTATATAGATTGGGATATACCTCCATAAGAGGCTTGGTGCCAATCCAAATATCCTCCCAAAATCTAGCGCTCTTTCCATCCTTAATCTGAAAGGAACCCATAGACAAGAATTGATCTTTAACCTTCATCAATCCTGACCAAAAATGAGAATCCCCCACCCTTCTGGTGATTTGAGAGATGGACTTACTATGCAAGTATTTCCTACGAAGTAGGTCTTGCCATAAGCCTTCCTCATTGAGTAGTTTAAATAACCATTTACCTAATAAACACCTATTCTGCAATTCCAAATCTAAAATTCCCAGTCTACCCACATCTTTGGGTTTAGTAAGCACCGACCATCTAGCTAATCTGTATTTCGTCTTGTGTTCATCACTTTGCCAGAAAAACCTAGATCTATAATAATCCAGTTTTTTAATCACCCCCTTAGGAGCCTTACAAAACGATAACATATACAAGGGTAGACTAGAGAGAACTGAATTAATCAATACCAGTCTACTACCAACTGAAAGAAGCTTACCCTTCCAACTAGCGAGTTTCTTTTGGAATCTCTCCTCCACATAAATCCAATCTTTATTACTAAGTCTCTTGTGATGCATTGGAATACCCAAATATCTAAAAGGAAGAAACCCCTCTCTACATCCAAAAAGATGAACATATTCCTTCTTGTAGGTCTGAGCCTCACCAAACAGAAATATCTCACTTTTATGGAAATTAATTTTAAGTCCTGACAACTGTTCAAAAACACACAAGACTAGCTTTAAATTCACAGCTTCCATCAAATCATGTTCCACAAAGAGGATTGTATCATCCGCATATTGGAGGATCGATAGACCTCCATCCACTAAATGCGGAACAATGCCCCTAAACTAGTTATTATCCTTAGCCCTAGCTATCAAAATAGCAAGCATATCCGCTACTAGATTAAACAAAATCGGAGAAAGAGGATCCCCTTGCCTCAAACCTTTCTTAGTCTGGAAGAATCGCCCCAGATCATCATTCACTTTGACATTCACACTTCCTTTACTAACAATATTTTCAATCCATTTACACCATAACTCGGAAAAACCTTTCATCCTAAGAACTTGCTGGAGAAAATCCCATCTAACCTTGTCATAAGCCTTCTCAAAATCTAATTTGAGTACCACTCCATTGAGTTTTTTCTTTTTCAATTCATGCAAAGTTTCGTGCAAGATAACTACCCCTTCCATTATGTTCCTACCCGACATAAAGGCAGTCTGCGAAGGACTCACAATCGACTGAGCAACTGAAGCCACTCTATTAACTACAACCTTTGTAAAGATCTTAAAGCTCACATTTAATAAACAGATAGGTCTGTACTGCTGAATTTGCTTCACCTCATTCAACTTTGGCACCAATGTAATTGTTCCAAAGTTTAGACAGAAAAGAGGCATTTTACACTTGTGGAATTCATGAAACATGGCCATCAGGTCATCCTTAATGAGCCCCCAAAATTCCTGATAAAACTCAACAGGAAAACCATCAGGCCCCGGAGCCTTATTGCGATTCATCTGAAAAATTGAGTCTTTAACTTCCTTAGAAGTAAACTGAGCTCCAAGAATTTCATTTTCCCCATACGACACCTGGGGAATATCTTCTCTCTGAGACTCAACCATAGAGAAAGTATTTCTCTCTGGCGAACCAAACAGATTTTTGTAATACTTGGTGATGTAATTCTTAAGGTTTTCCTCACCTCTAATTAGCCCCTCGTCCTGCTCCAATTGGAATATTCTAGTCTTACTATGTTTACCATTAGCAACTAGATGAAAATACTTAGTATTTCTATCTCCCTGAAGAAGCCTCATAGACTTCGATCTTTGATACCAATAAACTTCTTCTTCCCTAAGAAGAGAAACTAGTCTCTGCTTAAGGGATTGCCTAAGCTCCACCTCCTGAGGACTAAGCAAAACCGATTCCGCCTGCTGATGTATGCGTGCGTGCGTATTGCAGGTTCGCACAAGGCCACAATTAAGCCGTGTTCAGCAAATAATTTGGATACCATTCCATTGAACAAGACCGGCAGGTCATTCACAAGAGTCGAATCCTAACAAATTAATTTTGGGCAGCCGTAGACTTCACAAACCCAATCTTCGTCGTTCACGCCCTCAGGTTAATCGAATGTGCATGGAGCACCTGATGATGCTCCTCGAATCAACGAATTATATATTTGCTCACCAATCCAACATATTACTGCTCGAGTAGAGTAGAGACAGATTAATTGCTAGTATATATAATCAACTATCACGTAACCTACCGCCTAAACAAAGGGAAGACGCACCACAGTCCACACACACAAAAAACAAAAAGTATGCCACGTGTGCCTGTGGCTGCAACCCTAATCTGGGCCGTTCAGCCGTGCTCCATGATTCGTGTGCCCCTCTCTTCCTCCCCCCTCTCTCCCCTTCGTTTTCTCTGTTCTTCCGGCAGGTGAGCTGCGCTGTCGCCACCATATATATATCAAATAGGCCATCAGTATTATTAGTCCACTGTAACGGTGGTTCATTCATGTGTATCTCCAAATCAGTTTTCTAACTGTGACATGTCACACCCGTACCATACGAAGAAGTCTTGAATCTTTTGAAAACCATAAAGATGAGCATCAAATGGCTGAGAATCCCCACTAGGCTCTGTAGCCATTGCCTCAAGAGTACTGGAAATGTAAGCTTTGAAGTTTTAACAATTGGTTAACAACATCCACGAATGTACTAAATTCACGCTTATGCCTCTCACGGTGAATCTTCTTTGTAAGATACTCCACCAGCTATTTCTTATATCTTAGATCAAGAAAATAAACCACAGAGCTATGTTAGGCTTGTCCTAATACTTTTCGTATTTAGCTTCCATTGCCTTTGTCATAGTAGAAATGATTTCATCCAGATCACGACACCATTCTGCAATATCACCAGACTTAAAACACAGATGCGAGTCTCACATACATTTATTCTCACCAATCCAACCCCATATGTCCCTAACCAAAGAACTTTCTTCACACTAGTTTTTTACAATGCAAGTAAAACAATGAAAACGCACGCATATTTTTATCTGAATATACAACAAACACCGCAGCGAAGCGTGGGTCTATCGCTACTTCGCTAGTATACGTGGTTACTCCAGCTCCAAAACAGGTTTGCGCGGATGCTCGCCAATTTCCCTCTCCAAGTTTTCCTTGACTGCTAGTGCCTCCTTATGATCCTTAATGAAGATTCGCTTGATGCTATCCAGATTACGCAGCCCGGAAAACCGCAGCGATGACCCCCTGCAGACGCGAACCTTGAGCAGCTCAAGTTCTGGCATTACGAAACTCCCAAAGATTATTACTTGTTTTAAACTGGAGTTGCAAGCAATGTCGAGGACTCCGAGACACTCGAAACTTTCGTCAAGTATTGGTAAATCAGCTTCCGGCCTGCGTTGGAAATGGAGCTCACCATCTTGAACTGACTCGAGGCAGAGGCGTAGAATATGCAGATTTGGTAAATCCCCAAGGACGTATATGTCCTCCTGAGCCAGTATGGTCATGTGTAGATTCAACTTCCTGAGATTCTGAAGCTGGTTGATCCATGCTGGGAACCTGCCCACAAGCCCGTACAGCTTAACGCTCTGCAGCTTCTTCGGCGGCGAGAATTCATCCGAACAACCACCATAGAAACCCTGCTTGTCGCCGTCGCTGGTATCCTCCAGCCACGCCGACAAGGATTCCAAATGGCCATGGCCCGAGATGGCAGACAACAATTCCTTGCTGTCTGCCGGGTTGATGCCGGACACTCCGAGCTTGCGCAGCTGGGTGAGGTTCCTGAGCTCTTTCAGGACGGCCTTCCCCTGGCCTGCTGTTGCCGAAACGCTGACGTCGACTACACCCAGCGTGTGCAAGGTTGTCATCTTCCCAACGATCCCTCCTCTCGGCACCTGGACACCGACGTGAGGGCCAGCGGGTGGAGGATGCCCGCGGAGGAGTCTGCAGATCCTCGATAGTGTTGATGGGTCCTCTGGTGATGGCGGCGGGCTTGCAGCCGCCGTGTCCAACGGTACTGCGCCAGCACGGAGGTACTGCAGCTTGACGATGGCCGTCGGCAGCATGGAGACGGAGGTGTGCCTGGCATCGAGAGTCTCGAGCTGAGTCAGGCCACCAAAGGAATCCGGCAGGCGACGGATCTTTCTGCACCCTCGTAGGGAGAGGAACTTGAGGCGAGGCACCAGCTTCGCGATCTGCTCGAGGTCATCGTCAGTCAGGTCTGACGTGTCCTCTAGGTCCAGCACCCGAAGCAGCTTCATCCCCTCGGAGACGAAGAATTTTTCCACTTTCCGAACACCGTCAGTGACCGTAGCCGCGAAAAGTCGATGCTCCTGTACACATTGGTATCTCTGTCCCAGCTTCTCCTTATGGCGAGGTGCCGCCCCCTGCACTGGGTGGATCCTACGCTGCAGCTCCCCTCCAGTGCGAAGGCAAGGTTGTCTTCCATTGGCCGCGAGCTGATGTACTCACGGAAGAAGCCATTGACTTGGCACGAGACCATCCTCTTGTGGACGTATGTGGCGGTGGCCGTCTCCGGTGGCTGCTGGATGATGCTCAGGCCAGCGAGCTCGGAGAAGAACATCTCAGCTTTCTCCTCCGCGGTACGACCGTCCATGTCCCTGGAGTATCCCTCCGCGATCCATCGCCGCACCAAGCGCCTCCGCCTAATGCTCGTCTTCCCACCGGGGAAGATGGACAGATAAAAGATGCATGGCTTGAGGTAGTCAGGGCAGGTCCGAAAATAGGATTGCATCCAGGTGAACTGACCCTGCAGGCTGTCGAACATAGGGTTGGTCTCCAGCTCGTGCATGAAGCTGTCGTTCAGCTTGATCCACTCCTTGGCTTCTTCTAGTTTGGTGGCCAAGAAGCCACCTACAGCGGCTATTACTTTAGGAAGCCCGCCACACTTGTCTACAAGGAGATTTGCTTGCTCTTCCATGTCGGCTGTCAGATCGGAAATTTTACGATTACGCTTGAATACCTGTTGTTCAATCAATTTGAGAGATAACATTGCTTAGTATGCTAACTATGCGTTGGGCTAATTTGGTAAGTCAAAATAACACATTTTTTGGAAATGACTCTTGATCGGCAATATACACACACATGCATTAGATTAAAGAAATTTTATAATGCATTATACTGGCAGTATATAGTGGATAGTAAAAATTAAATCTAACTGTTGATTTTTAAGCTTATTTTTATTACTCTACTACCATAAGAAGTAAAAATAAATTTTAACTAATCTAATGCATTTGATCCAAAATAATAACGGTAATGCTAGGCATCGGACGTCCTAACTCTTCGCAACAATTTTTTTTCTACACGTGCAACATTTTCTACTAACGCGTGCAACATTTTTCTTCGACAAACAGTGAAATTTGCTACAGTAAACGGATGTTGCAAGTGTTAAAAAAAAATGTTACACGCGTTGGTAACAAATGTTGCACACGTAGACAAAAAATGTTTCAAGAGGCGTCCGAAGAAAACAAAAAATCGAACGTCCGGATGCAAGTATTCGCCAAATAATAAACCATTCATACGTAAAAGAGCTCTTAGATTATTAATCTCCTGCGTCAAGCCAGAACAACGAACGCACGCACGTAACGTACGTACCTCCTTGAATAGATCAAGTGCAGCAGCGGCTCCGAGACCCTTGACGTTGTGCACGCTCTCGTGTTGCAACGAGCAATATGTGGCGACGCTCGCTTCTTCTGTAATGATCATGATACAGGTGCCCTTTGCAGTTGCTCCGGGTGTCACCAAGGCAGCTTTTATCAGGTCCCATTCTGCTGTGGACCGCAGGCCGTCGATGACGACCAGGCACCTCTCCTGATGCAGGAGCTTCCGGCACTCCTCCACAGGATCTACGAATCCCAGCATGCTAACTTCGAGAGATTTCCGTTTCTGTCTGAGAAGAAGGTTTTGGACAGCATCAGGAGCTTCGAGAAATTTTCTGAGACGGTTTTGGACCGCAGGAGCTTCGCGAGAGTTCTGTTCCTGTCTGGTTCTGTCTATGAGAGAAGCATAAACCACATCCGAGACCAACAAACTGAAGTCTCCATGCTTCTTGGCTTCGAGGGACTCTGAATACAGATCCGAGAGCAGGATCCGGGAGAACTCCCTCAGATCCAGCGGCTGGGAATGGGGCACATCGACCCAGCCGCACCTCGCAAACCCCGGCCGGTGCGGCGCACGCACTGCCCTGTAGAAGACGTCTCTGACGAGAGTTGATTTCCCAACGCCGGCGATCCCCCACACGGAGACCACGTTGATACGATTGGTGAATTTGCGAAGCAGAGGATTTATGGAGAAAGACTCTTGCTTGCGCCCAACAACATGAGGTGTGTCCTGCCAGCCTAAGGCCAGCTTCATCTTCTCGATGCTAACTTTTTTCCTCCAGTACTTCAAAATAAATTTGTCTCTGGCCTTCAGTCGATCGATGAACTCCCTGTCCTCGGTTATAATTTCACCGAGTGGACGACGACCCTGCAAGTCGGAACATTAATTTTGTTAGAGAATCCCATCTGCACCCAAACTGTTAATTATAAGAGAGGAGCTGGACTTTTTTTTTTATGGTACACAACTTTTATTCTAAGCCCTTTGATTTCTTCTATCTCATCGCTTGGGTAATACATCACTAATCTCTACTATTTCTAATTACGAGTTAATAGCGGTGGTTCATTCTCCCCTCTCCCGATATACCCACAAAACCGTCATTATCCTGATCTTCTATGCATTGGCGAATAGAGAAAGTTTTAATTCGGTTGGATATGCATGCATGCACGATCTACGGCGTATCAGACTCTTATCTCAATCAGCCGATTCTATTTCCAAATGCTACACGACCGATTCTTTTTCTATATACTGCACGTATATAGCTTCTGAGTTACCATGTGCTGTTAAGTTGTCATATGCATCCTTTCCATTAAATATTTACTTGCATGTGTAGATAATATCATCTTTTCTTTTTTATTTAATCATGTACAGATTTGATTCTGGCCTGCCAGTAGCATGCGCACGGCCATGCATGACTGGACTAGATAAGTTTGTTATCTCTATCTCTACTAATTCTAATTAGAAGTTGGTGGTGGTACGTCCATTCTCCACCCTCATCCCGACACGTGTGCGCACCCGCGTAGCTGAGTGAGAAACGGGCAGTGACCACCCCGGTAGATTGGATTGGATCATCCCATCGCGAGAGGTAAATAAATAAGCATGACTCATTTATTGCTTTTCTTTCTCCCATTGATCTCGCATTCGAATCAGTGGCGAACGCTCCCGGTGCTTTTCAGATTGGATCGATTGATTCCCTTCCGAAGGAAGCAGAGCTCCGATTTATAGAGTTGGGTCTCTTCTCACCTTTTCCCCTTTTGTTGCTTTCTTTATTCGATGATTTTTTAAGCTGGATTCTATAGATATCTCCTTGGTTGCTGGATCTATATAACCACATCGCTTCTTGCCTCTCCTGCAAATGTGTTAAACTTATCCATTGAGCGAAAGTAATGGGCGACCTTCTTGATCTCGTCGATGCGGCACAAGGGTAGGTCGCCGGTGGTAGGTGGCGGGATAGGCTGGTGGTGCTGCTGGAGCTCGCCATGGTAGATAATGTCAATAGGTTGAGGCAGACGCTCACAGCGGGAGGCGAAGAGGCGGTAGAGCTGGTTGATAGGATGGGGCTATGGTATGGCCGGAGCAAGGCGTACGAACCATGCACGCCGCTGATGGTGGCAGTCACCTACGGATGACGCCTACCTCTTCAACGCCTCTACGCCCATGTGGCAGCAGGTGATGCCTCTCTCGATCGATCGATTGATCTCAATTTATGGCGTTACAAATTTATAATCCCAAGTACTGTGATGCTATTATTTAAGTTTGTGAAATTAAAGATAATTTTAAGCTCGAGTCTGTAAACAGGTGCTTTGAATTTGTATGGTTCGATAAATTGATTTAAACATTTAACTATTGTATATTCAGAGTGAATATTATTATTCAGATAAGGTTAGTGCTCTTTGCAAATAATTTTTTTATTGCAAATTGAGTTTCCGTTGCAACGCACGGACACATAGCTAGTGACTTTTTAAAGACTAATATAGTCTTTGTACGTCATAAATTCGCACTAATTAGAAACAATAAATAGAATGGCTCAATATTTATATGGTAATGAACTCATTAGATTTAATACCATCATTCTAAAGAAAATAGCATTGGTTATATGATAGAAATGCAGAGGTTCATACATGCATGCATTGCGTGTTACCCATCTATGTTGGACAGTGCGACGAGGGAGAGTACATTTAAACTTTGAGTTGGAAAAGAAATAGATTTTAAATTATTGTTATGCTAGAAATTTCAACTTGCTTTTGGATTTGAATTTCCATTTTATATTTAGATACTTCTAACATATTATAACAGCCTGAAATTTAATAAAATGAGAAATGAAAATGTAAAAGATTTTGCATGATTTATTCGTGTATTTTCTGGCTTTTCTTGAATTGTTACAATTTATTTTGGCTTTTTGCTTATTAAAGAAATTCAAAATGAGGTATGGTAAAATGGTAAAAAGGTAAAAACATCAAATTAGCAAAAATCATATTTAAATGCTAGATTCGTCCAGAACCATAATCATGGTATTTGGGATAATATCATCAATTAAATAAAAGAAAATTATGTGATAAATGCTGGATAAAAAATCTGATCCTGGTCATGTTAGATTTATGTGGAAGTCTCCACTAAAGATCTGACACCAAGATTTTTACATTACCGATCTAAGATCCTTATCTATGGCCCCATTTGGGACAGCTTATGCACAACTTCTGCTTAAAAGAAAAGTAAATTGTCTGCCGAACGGGAAGATTCTAGACAGCTTCTCCCATAATCAGAAGCTGATTTGTACACAGAATTAGGAGCTGTTACCCACCTGATTCTGCGGATTTTGACTCAGATTCTGCGAGTACTGTCTCCCTATGAGTCGTCACAGGCACAAGGGCTTCTTCCATCATCCTTAGGCTCCTCCATCACCCTCATTCGCTCATTTATCACCGACGTTGATCAACAATCAGCATAGACAATCAGGATTGCTGAACGATCAGATTCTCCAGTCAGCAGATTCTTTAGACAGCTACTTCTCTAGACAGCTGACTACAATCTAGAATCTGCACAATTATAAGTTGTCCCGAAGGCGGCCTACCTCTGGTAAAAAGATAAAAAAAATAAAAATTATGTTTGAAGCTTTTATAAATTAAAAACAAAAAATAAAGCTAAATAGTAATGTTAGAATTTTTAGAATTTAAATATAAAAGATAAAACTTTGAAAATTTTATAAAATATAAATAATACTATTTAAAATCTTTAAAAAATTTTATAAAATATTAATGCTATTTTGGTCTTCAATTAAATACAAATCAGAATAGATAGAAATTTAAAGGTTGCATTGTTAGAAGTTTAGTAAAATTTCTACCAAGAGTTTTTACCTGAAAATTTTACTGGATGCTTAACTTTATCTTGCCAACCTCAGTAAAAAGTTTCATAAAATTTAGAGCCGGTTTTCTAGCTCAATTTTTGCAAACCAAGCCGGATCTGTCCAGAAGACGGTGGAGGCTGTGTAACTCTGCATCGCTTACATGTGGGCCCCTAGCTACAGCTGTCCCTTGCCGACCTCTCTCACCACCGAAACCACCCCACATGTCAGCCATAGTCTCCAGTGACTTCTCCTTCTTCCTCTCCTCTCCGCTCTCTACTCTCCCGTGCGCAAGCCAGAACTCCACCGCCTCCCAGCTTGTCGCCTCCTGCGCCGCAACTCGCAACCCAAGGATGCCACATCACCTGCTGCTCCTACCATTGCTTTGACACAGCGAATCATCCCGCGGAAACTCGGTCAGAGGGATTTTCGCCGCCGCTCTAGTGACTCCGTTCAGACCCTATTCCGACCGACCTTGCTACCTATTTAAATGCCATAACGCTTCATCTAGCAAACCATTCTCCCCTCAGTCTATTCCACAGACTTGAACTCCTCTCCTGCGCAACCGTCTTCCTCATTCTCTGTCGCATACCACCCCGTCAAAGCTACTACTCATCTTCTCCATCAGACCACTGAATCCTAATCCCTTGCACTTTAGAGTATCCTCAGTATACCTACAATCCATCCCCAGCCGCAATTGGAGCTTCTCCTCCCCGTTGAGCCACCGTGCCGTATTCTTCCACTGCAGCCATCCGTGCATAGTGAGCATCTACTCCACACTCATTTTTGTGGCTAAGTACTAAAAAGGAATCACTTATGCTCCGTAGTACTCATGGTGATGAAAATGAGGTCCGGAGAACCCTCTTCCTTCTTCCCCGCCGGTCAGTCATGGTCATCGCTGCCCCCGTTCGGTGGCGCGCCATTTTTCCTTGACACCGGTAGCTAGGAACACCACCCCTAGATGCGCAATCATTCTTTGGACTTTGTAGTGCTACCCATTTATGTTCTTTGGCCGAGGTTCACCGTCGGTGAGCTCCATTCGCCGCTGCTTTGCTCCGGGTCACTGCCATGCGGGACCGAATGTTAGTCTCTTGAGCCGCGCACGCTGTGCCTCGTCCCTCTGCCTGGCAGACCCCGCTGGTCAGCCGCTAGCACCGCACAGCTGCGGGCCCGCGCATCAGTTACATGCGCACGGTTTCTCTTTGCCGAGTGGGCCCCGCCCGTTAGCGCCTAAGTCCCGCGTCGTCCAAATACGGAAAGCGTAATTTCGGCTCAAAAGCGAACTTTCTGTAAATGGCATATTTTCAATTTTCAGCCTTTTTCGAAAACCTAGAACATTCATTAGCTTATAACTTTTGTATTTCAACTCCAAATAAGATGAAGTAAATTTATAAATTCATCTAAAATTATGTATATTCAGAACATGTAAAAATATTTTGAAAATGAATTCTGTTTGAATTTTCAATTTAAATTTAAAGAAAGAATTTAGAATATGCCATACATAGAATTTTTACAAATGAACTCCAAATTGAATAAAATAAATTTTTTAGAGTGCTTGAACCCTTAGGAACCTGAATATGTAAAGACATGTAGGGTTCATTATAGGAAATATTTAAGCTGCCTTATAGATAACTAATAATCTAATATTAAATCCTATGGCTTTAATTCCTTAAAATTTAAAACTGTAAATATAAGATATGTAGAATATTAACCTGTTAAGTTTGTAGAATAAATAAAATACTTTAAAGAAAAGTTGTATCATTACTTAACCAACAATTATTAGCGCGCGCGCCCACACACACACACACACACACACACACACACACACACACACACACACACACACACACACATATATATATATATATATATATATATATATATATGTATAACCCATTGTAATAAACACATGGAACCATACATAACCTGACTCTAGAACCATACCTATTTTATGTAATTGTTTTATTTGGATTTTCTATCTATCTTCTTTTTGCCTTATTAAGATTTGTTATTTGCTATGTTTTTACTGGACGACGTGTAGTACCTAATGAGTCAGAGTTAGTTGCCGACGATCATGAGTACGACATCGACGTTAGTCAACAAGGCAAGCACCCCCTTTAACCATGTTGATCTCAGTTTTATAAATATTTTATTAAATATTTTTATTGGATGTGTATATTCATTAAACTCTACTATATTGTGGGTATGGTAGTTATACCCGTAGACTCATGAAACCTCCTTGATAGGTATGGATATGTGAACTTTAGTAACCCTAGAATAAAGTAGATAGTACATAATGTCAACGCGGGTATCTTGACACGTAGAGATCATGCTTAGCCATTCTTTTACTCAAGTTCTTTACAATTTAAAAATATTGGGTAAGACTTTTCTTAAGGTTGGATTTTTGATTAAAAATGAAAATAAAACTATGTTTTTGATGCGGGCAATTATTGGCAATAGCCGGATATACAAAAGACTTGTATGTAGTGTAGGGGGAGATTATTGCCCGTGTCGGATTAAGGACCGGACTATGGGTTATTTTCAGGCCAAGAAATACGTACAACCATAAGTGCTGGTATGGGACAGTCTTAACCTATTAAGTTACATAAAACTGGCTTTGCACATTGGTAGGCTGGAGTAGTATGGGCTATTCTGTTATAGATTGCTCGGAGCGGTGCCCACACCGAGGTGTTGAGAGTCATGTTTGCTGATTCAATGGTGTACACTATGCTATGGGGGGAGAAGTGGGACAATCTAGTGTACCACCGTTTGTCGTACTAGTAAATATATCTTCTACCATCATAGGGAGAAGTGGGACAATTTAGTGTACTGCCATTTGTCGAACTAGTGCACATATCTTCTACTGCCATGATTTGGGTTTGTCGTCATCAGGCTGGTGCAAAGTTAGGGTTAAGTAATGTAACGGTTATGTTATGACTCTCTGCAGCACACCAAAGGAAGTATGCTAATTGTAGGGAATATGCCCTTAGGTCAATCATTGGATGATTGTACAAACATATTTGTTCATGTACTTATGATAACTTTGCTTATCGGTTCCAAGAATTAATGTCATGACTTTGTTCACTAAGTGTGACTTGGTTGCAAAACACATCGTTATAGTGACATTATTCTAAATGGGTCCCTGGTCCATATCACCACGAGGAGCGGTAGTGATTTGACTAGCACATTGATTGGTTGATGGTAATATTTCGCATACCATTGATATGGAGATATCGAACCAATAATGTGGACACATGTTAGAGAACATGGGTAGTCGGACAAACCTACTCCTAGACGCTGTGAGATTGTTATCTTATAAAGTGCCATCAGCGTATAGTCTCGAGTGGTACGCCTATATGGTCCTTAGACCTAAGATCATCATAGATACCGAGCATGTGGATTCGTATGCTTTGGTGTCATCAAACGCTACACCGTAACAGGTAGTTATAAAGGTGACTACTGGGTATGCCACAAAACATAGCCAGGGGTGTGATTGATCAAGATGGGATTTGCCCCTCCTAGATAACGGGAGAGATACCTCTGGGCCCCTTGGTGTGGATGGATAGGAAAAGTGCACGGCCGTGCTAATGTGACTAAGGAGTTAGTCATAGTATTATATCCATCACATTGACGAGTGAAGTGGTCGAGCTACTAACAAAGGTGGCGCATGTCTCACCTTGAGCTTGACTAGTATCGTGTGGCGAAGGGATCGGTATATGCAATGTATCAAAGGTTTAGTGGAATAAAGTATTCTGTGCATTCGGGGGTCAATACGTACTGATAGGTGCCGCTGTTGATCTGTGAGTTGGAAAGGAGTTTTCGAATCTACGGCCGACTTGCACTGAACCTATCGGGTCACACACTTAACGGGTTTGAACTGTTTAATGGGTTTTGCGCATGGATATGATCCGCGTAGGAGGTAAAGCCCTAGTGGGCTGAAGCCTATATAAAGCGAGGCCAGGGGTGGCATGCATATAGAGAGATAAGTTGAGCCCTAACCACGCCTAGCCACTGTACGACCCTCCCGCTCCCCAGAAACCCTAGCTGTGTGGCGAGGTGCTAGCACACCCCGCACGGCATTCCTACTCGGTACGTGTGGATATTACTAGAGGCGCTGCCGTACGCGGACGCGCTGTTCGGTTCGATCGACGATCTGCTCAGCCACCACGACGATCTGCTCGGCGACCACGACGGTCTGCTCACCGACCACGTCGATCTGCTCGGCGGCCTCAACGACTTGCTCGCCAACCACGCTGCGACTTGCTCGGAGTTGATCGAGGCGTAAACGTCTACTTCCTCTACGTGCGCGACACTACTTCCGCTGCATCTGCGCGTCAAGGGTAACGATCCGTGATCCTCTACTTGTATGTGATCCTGGGTGTTTGCGGTAGAAAATTTTGAATTCGTGCTAGCGTAGTCTCCGCGTTACCCTTTAGTGGTATCAAAGCCGATCATGTGTTGTATTGGATCTGGATCAGGCGCATATAGTGATATGTGGCCGTTGTTCATGGGTTGATTGGATCAATCGGTAGTTCTGGGGTAGAGGTATGATTTGATAGCTCCGCGTGATCAAAAAGATTATTTTGTTTCCTAACACCATCGGGGATGTGTGCTCGCCGAACAGATCGGACCAACAGATCAAGGTCACATGCTGTTGCTGTCTTCTTAAGGGGACCTCGCGCATTGGATCTATATGATCGATCTTATGAAAATCGAGGCATGCTGATGGCTCGGCAATCGGCTTGATATGATCAACCAGATTGGAATTTTCATAGCGTTTTCGTAGATATGATCTCGCCCCTTCGAATCCCAGTCCACTTACTGGCAAGTGGAACTGCTGTGAATGCACACTGAATATTAATCTAAAATTGGTTAACATCATGCACTAGAATACGATCCTACGCCTAACTTGTTTTTGCAGGGAATGATGTGAACAATATGGACCCTTTGTGTATGTGATGCATGGTTGTTATTTTCATGACCTGCATGTCATGGTTAATTGTAGCTGAAGGGTGTCCATTGTTGTATAATGGCCTGCGTGCCGGCTTGTGATGCTATGAATCCTCATGTAATTTTGTATCTAACTGCTAGGTGTAGTAGTATAGTACAGATTTATGGAGGCTTCAACCTTGGTGGCCCGGTGGACAAGGTTGGTCATGGAGATAGTGATTGCCACGTCATGGGCCATACTAGTTCACAGTTTAATGTGATTATCTGTGATGCTTTACCTTACTTTGCTATTCTTTCATGTCATATGTGGTTAATATGGTAACCTGATTGAATAGTTTCCCTCGAAAAATTAAAAGTTAGATGCCCTTCCAGCAGCTGCGCCTATTGTCTTGTACGTTGACGGATAAGCTTCTGACAAGTCAGGGGTGCCGTCCTCTTCCTTGTTCAATAGGGTGAGTATAGCCTAACCTGTGCACTCACATGCATAGTATTGGTTTACTTATCGGAGTCATCCAAATAGGATTTGGGACTTCGGGGTGTCGGGTTGGGAGCCGGGGCATATGATGCCACCCCAACAAGCAAGAGTCACATATGATGTGATTGGCAAGGTGTTGCCTACCTATGTCACTAGGTTCAAGTGGTGCAGACAAGTCTCACCCGAATTTTAGTGAATATGGATCTTGTCCTATTGAGATCGCCAGAGGGAAAGTGATCTTATTAGGAGCATCTTTTATTAAATTTGTTTAATAGAAGATTAACATGAACATAGTGCTGAAACTTTGCTTATTTCTATTGTAGATGACACCTAATGCTGTTAACACAAATGGTTTTAACTTGTGGTCGGTTCTGGAGAGAGAGAAACTCTCCAGGACAAATTTTATGGATTGGTATCGTAACTTGAGAATTATTCTCAAGCAAGAGAATAAGGAATATGTTCTAGAGGAGCCCTATCCTGAAGAACTACCTGATAATGCCTCTGCTGCTGATAGGCGTGCTTATGAGAAGCACACTAACGACTCACTTGATGTTAGCTATCTCATGCTTGCTACGATGAACTCTGAGCTTCAGAAGCAATATGAGTCATCTGATGCCTACGATATGATCGAGGGCCTCAAGAGCATGTTTGAGAACCAAGCTAGGGCTGAAAGATATTCAATATCCAAAGCCCTGTTTGCGTGCAAGCTGGCAGAAGGTGGAGCCGTTAGTCCTTATGTGATCAAGATGATTGGTTACATTGAGAGCCTAGAAAAGCTCGGTTTTGAACTGAACCAAGAGTTGGCCACGGATGTGATTCACCAATCGCTCCCTCCGAGCTTTGAGCCGTTCATCTTGAACTATCGTATGAACAACTTGGAGAAGTTCCTGGCCGAGCTCATGGGATGCTCAAAACAGCAGAAGAAAGCATTAAAAAGGGCACTAATCATGTGATGATGGTTCAGAAGGATAAGAAGAGGAAGCGTATGGCTAAAAGCAATGGTGAGGATAAGATCCAAGAACCAAAGCCAAAGCCTAAGGCTGGCCCAGGTGCTTCTGACAAATGCCATTACTACAAGGGTAAAGGGCATTGGAAGAGGAACCGCAAAAAGTACCTAAAAGACAAGAAGAATAGAAATGTTCTAGCTTCTAAAGGTATTAATGTTATAAAAGTTAATCTTGCAACCCGTCCTACCGAATCATGAGTATTTGATATCGGTTCGATGATTCATACATGCAAATCGTTGCAGGGGCTAAGGAGGATTAGAGATTGCGAGAGTGGCGAGTTGGAGATTCGCGTCGGCAATGGAGCAAAGGTTGCTGTGAAGGCCATCGACGTTTATCCCTTGTCATTACCTTCTGGTTTAGTCATGGAATTGAATAATTGTTATTACATTCCTGCCTTGAGTAAGAACCTTATCTCACCTTCAGTTTTGGAGGAAGAGGGTTATGACTTTGTAATAAAGAACAAATGTTGTTCTATTTATTTCAATGGCTTGCTCTATGGTAACTGTCCATTGGTGAATAGGTTGTATGTGCTAGATCTTGGTGATACTTCTATTAATAACGTTAGTACTAAGAAACTCAAAACAAAATGTGATTTGGATTTCGCTTATTTATGGCATTGTCGCTTGGGCCGTATAAACATGAGGCGCATGGAGAAGCTCCATAAAGATGGTCTTCTTGATTTAATTGACTTAGAATCTTTTGAACCATGCGAATCTTGTTTACTTGGCAAGATGACTAAGGCACCTTTCACTGGTTCGAGTGAGAGGATGAATGAGTTATTGGCCCTCGTGCATACTGATGTATGTGGACCAATGAGCTCTACGGCCAGAGGCGGTTATCAGTACTTCATTACTTTCACCGATGACTTTAGTAGATATGGCTATGTCTATCTAATGATGCACAAGTCTGAATCTTTTGAAAAGTTCAAAGAGTTTCAGAATGAGGTACAAAATCATATGGGCAAGAAAATTAAATTTCTACTATCTGATTGTGGAGGTGAATATTTGAGCCAGGAGTTTAGTGATCATCTAAAGAGTTGTGGAATTCTTCCGCAGCTAACTCTGCCCGGAACGGCTCAATGGAATGGGGTATCTGAACGGAGAAACCGGACTTTGTTGGACATGGTACGGTCTATGATGAGTCAAGTTGATCTTCCATTGTTGTTTTGGGGGTATGCTCTAGAAACAACTGCGTTCACATTGAACAGAGTTCCATCTAAATCCGTAGAGAAGACGCCATATGAGATATGGACTGGGAAGCGTCTCATATTGTCTTTTCTAAAGATTTGGGGCTACGAGGCATATGTAAAACGTTTGATGTCTGATAAGCTCCACGCCAAATCGGATAAATGCTTCTTTGTGGGGTATTCGAGGGAAATCAAAGGGTATTATTTTTATAACCGGGCTGAAGGCAAAGTGTTTGCTGCCCGGACTGGTGTCTTTTTGGAAAAGGAGTTTTCCAAAAGAGCTAGTGGGAGTAAGGTGCAACTCGAAGAGGTTCGGGAAGCATCTGAAAATGTTTTAGCTTCAGCTAGTCCTCAGCAGGATGAGCAAGATGTTGCTGAACCTGTTGATGAGGTGCTAGCCCCACGGAGGTCTAAACGGGCTAGCTGTGCTCCTGAGAGGTTCATGTTCCTCACGATGGAGCAACGCGATGTGTTATTTTTCGAAAATAATGAGCCCAAGGACTATGTGGAAGCAATGGTGGGACCAGACTCTGAGAAATGGCTGGAAGCCATGATATCCGAGATGAAGTCCATGAGTGATAATCAAGTTTGGAACTTGATTGATCTGCCTGATGGTGTAAAAGCTATCGAGTGCAAATGGGTCTTCAAGAAAAAGATAGACATGGATGGAAATGTTCACATCTATAAGGCAAGACTGGTGGCTAAAGGATTTAAGCAGATTCATGGTATTAACCAGATCATGCTAGCAATTGCTGCTTTTTATGATTATGAAATTTGGCAAATGGATGTCAAAATGGCTTTCCTGAATGGAAACCTGACTGAGGATGTATATATGATATAACCTGAGGGTTTCGTCGATCCTAGTAGTGCTGGCAAGGTGTGCAAGATTCAGAAGTCCATTTATGGACCGAAGCAAGCATCTCGCAGTTGAAATCTTCGTTTTGATGAAGTGGTCAAAGAGTTTGCATTCATCAAGAATAAGGATGAACCTAGTATTTACAAGAAGGTTAGTGGGAGCGCAATTGGATTTCTGGTCTTGTATGTGGATGACATACTGTTGATCGGGAATGATATTCCGATGCTGGAAACTGTTCAATCTTATTTGAGAAAATGTTTCTCAATGAAAGATCTGGGAGAAGCAGCTTACATTTTGGACATTAAGATCTATAGAGATTGATCGCAGAGGCTAATTGGATTAAGCCAAAGCACGTACATTGACAAGGTTTTGAAAAGGTTCAAAATGGAGAATTCCAAGAAGGGTTTTCTTTCAATGTCACATGGTGTTTATCTCAGCAAGACTCAGTGTGCCTCGACACCAGATGAGCAAGAGAGAATGAGTCGAATTCTATACGCTTCGGCTATTGGATCGATCATGTACGCCATGCTATGTACACGCCCAGATGTGTGTTTATGCTCTAAGTGTTACGAGCCGATACCAATCGAGTCCCGGTGAGAGTCACTGGATGGCTATCAAGAGCATCCTTAAGTACTTGCGAAGGACTAAGGAGATGTTCTTGGTTTTTGGAGGCGAGGAAGAGCTCGTTTGTAACATCCCAAAAATTGAGTTTTGGTATGTTTAAAGTCAAAAATAAACCAATTGCATTTTCTTGGAATTAATTGAAGCTTAATATGAATTTTCCAATAATGAAAAGATTTAATTTGAATAATCTAGGCACCAAATCAAAGATTTCCAGTTTTTATTGGGTTCCTTGTGCTTCAAGGAATTTTTCTGTATTTTTGGAGATTTTTATGAATTTATTTGGTATTTATTTGAATTTATTTGGAGTTATTTGAATTTATGGAATTTATTAAATTGGAAAAACGTTTTTAATTTCCAAAATCCCTTCGGGCCGAAATTGCCTCCGGCCGCTCTGTTCATTTCGGCGACTGTTGTCCCCTTGAAACCCTAGGCTCTAGCCGATCCCCGCCGTTGGATCTTGATCCAACAGCCCTCGCCATGCCACGTCGCGCCGCCGCCAGGGAACCCTAGCCGCCTCGGAGACCCAGCGCCGCACGCCGCCTCCCTCGGTTTCCGAGTTTTCCCCGCCTCCCGAGGCTATATAAGCCGACGCCACGCACTGCCCGAGGTTCGCCTCTCCGTGCCGCACCCGCCGCCCTGTTCCTCGTCACCTGAGACGCCGTCGTCGCCGCGAACGAGCTCGCCGAAGTGCGCCGCCATCCCGAGCACTTTCTCCGCCGTCTCCGGGCCACTCCGGTCACCCTCCGCCGTGATCGGTTGCACCATCGAGTTCGTCGCGTCGAGCACTTCCGGATTCGCTACTTCTTCCGTCCTCTCCGGCCCGATCTCGCCGAAACCTCCGTCGTCTCTCCCAAGTCCGGTGAGTGCGCCGCCCTTCTCGCCGTCGTCTGCCTTCGCAAGCTTCTGGCCATCGGATCGTCCGTCAACGCATCTGATCTGGCCGCGTCACCACTCCCGCTCCCTTACCCCGTGGCCGTCCGATTCGGATCCGACGCTCCGGATTTTGCCGCGTGGCTAGTCCACGTGAGCGCCTCGCCAGCCGCCTCGTCACCAGCCGCGTGGCTGCCAAGCCGACGCCACCTCAGCCCTAGCCGCCGCGTGGCATGCCACGTCGTCGCGGTCTGCCACATCACCCGAATGTCGCCTCGGTGCGCTTGGTTCACCGTGGACCAAGTCTCTGACTCGTGGGTCCCACATGTCAGCCGGAAGTTTTATTTTCTTTTCTGATTTTCTGAAAAACCGAAAATTCCAGCCAATCAGAAGTTGACACGTGTCACCCTGGTGAATTTCTCTGATTTTCTCTGAATTAAATCTTCCAGAGGCCCGTTCTCCTTCGTCCGAACTCCGATTGGAATGATTCAAATTTCTAAATTTTTGTAAAATCGAGATCTACATTCCAGAACCATTTATTTTCAATTTTGAGCTTGTTTTCTCCTCCGTTTTGTATTTATTTGGTTTCATTGCTTTATTTTCCGGTAGACGCGAATCCCGAGGGAGTGAACAGAGACTTCGAAGACCAAGAATCAGCACTTGAACAGTAAGGCAAGTCGTAGACCTTTGATCATATTGAACCCATGTTTGCAAAAGTACTTTGTTTTATACAATTGCATGCTATTTGTGTAACAATGCTAGTTTATGGGAGTGGATATCACCTGATTGAGTATGTCCCTTTGATTATTGGAATGCCATGTCTCCATTGTTAACTTTAGGTTGGGACATTATTAGTTGGACATAATCATAGTACCAACATGGGATTATCGTAGCTATGCTTAGCCATGCTTAGTTGTCCGGTGGGATTCATATCACCTGTGAACTAATGTTAATCTTGACTTAATGAGATATTGAATTGTGGCTGTGACCACTGTTGTAAAACTTGTTGAACCATGGCAGGGGATGCCATTGGTTTTGGGTTGAACAAAATGTTTCCCTCGGGCAATTGATCGTGCATAAAGGGGTCTTTGTTTAGCACATTGGGATGTGGTTTTTGTTCGAGACAATTTAAGGACTTAATCTTGTGCGCCATTGAACTGGATCTAACCGTGCAACCACAAGTCCGGTATGGGACGGACCTAGCTGATTAATTTGCAATGTCCAGACTTGAGTATTGCCAGTTGTTGGTGTGGGACGGGTAGACTCACATGGCTCAAGAGGGGGCCCCGAGGGGCGAAACCTTAGAGGGCAGTACCGGGTTTAGACATGCATTGTAAAGGCTTTGTAGTGATCTCTCTGCCGACACACCAAAGGAAGTGTGTTCTTAGCGCTTGGCATTAAGGGATGATCATGTCTTGTGGGTAAAGTTGTACCACCTCTGCAGAGTGTAAACTATTCGAATAGCCGTGTCCGCGGTCATGGACAAGCCCGGGGATTTCACACGGGGTATAGAGTGTTTTTCGTGAAATGTGGAATGGTTGGGAATTGAACGGGGAGTTCACTGTTGTTTTGTTGTCTCAAGCTATACTGTTGAATTGTGTGGATGATACTTGTTTCGAATGATGTAGGGTGATGCCTCTTCATTCTGTTCATGTTGTCTACCATTGATTTACCAGTTATTTATTATTATTTTATTAATCTGCTTTCACTCTATTTACTGTATTTCAATTCAAGTTATTGCTTTACGCAAATGAACCATATTATGCCTTCCTTTGTTTAAGCCATGCATTTAGTTACTTGCATTAAGTTTCCGAGACTTGAGAGTATGTTGCATACTCACCCCCGCTTTTTATTGCGGGGCTGCTTATTCCATAAAGCAGATGAAGACATTTGTGGTGAAGACTTTGATGAGGAGGAATACTATGAAGACTACGTCGACTAGGATGGCGTTTCCCCAGACGATTGCCTGTGGCATGTCGAATGGCCCAAGTTATTTTATTTCCGCTGCAACAGTTTTGATTTGTTTCCTTAAGCCAAGAGGCATTGGTGTATGAACCTTGACCATAAGGTCGTTTGCTTTATTCAATAATAATTTGCTTCTTCTTAGTTATTTCGATGTATGGAATGATATGTCATCTATGTTTCCACTGTGTGCACTAGCGTGATCCTGGACTAGTGCAGTATACACAGAGGGTTTCGGATTTGCATATCCGGGTCCCGACATCGTTGTAAAGGGTTACTCCGACGCTAGCTTCCAAATCGACAGAGATGATTTGCGATTGCAATCCGGTTTTGTGTTCTGTCTCAATGGTGGGGCAGTGAGCTGGAAAAGTTCCAAACAAGAAACAGTAGCTGATTCCACAACGGAGGCCGAGTATATTGCGGCTTCTAAAGCTGCAAAGGAGGCGGTTTGGATCAGAAAGTTTGTTTCTGAGTTGGGAGTAGTTCCTAGTGCGTCTTGTCCGATGGACCTCTATTGTGACAATAGTGGTGCCATCGTACAAGCAAAGGAGCCTAGGTCTCACCAAAAGTCCAAACACATACTCAGGCGATATCACTTGATTCGAGAGATTGTTGACAGAGGTGATGTGAAGATTTGCAAAGTGCATATGGATCTCAATATTGCCAATCCACTGACAAAGCCTCTTCCACAGCCAAAGCATGAGGTGCACACAAGAACCATGGGTATATGATACTTGCATGATTGACTCTAGTGCAAGTGGGAGATTGTGGGGAATATGCCCTTAGGTCAATCATTGGATGATTATACAAACATCTTTGTTCATGTACTTATGATAACTTTGCTTATCGGTTTCAAGAATTAATGTCATGACTTTGTTCACCGAGTGCGACTTGGTTGCAAAACACATCGTTATAGTGACATTATTCTAAACGGGTCCCTGGTCCATATCACCACAAGGAGCGGTAGTGATTTGACCAGCACATTGATTGGTTGATGGTAATGTTTCGCATACCATTGATATGGAGATATCGAACCAATAATGTGGACACATGTTGGAGAACATGGGTAGTCGGACAGACCTTCTCCGAGACGCTATGAGATTGTTATCTTATAAAGTGCCATCAGCGTATAGTCTCGAGTGGTACGCCTATATGGTCCTTAGACCTAAGATCATCATGGATACCCAGCATGTGGATCTGTATTCTTTGGTGTCATCAAACGCTACACCGTAACAGGGTAGTTATAAAGGTGACTACCGTGTATGCCACAAAACATAGCCAAGGGTGTGATTGATCAAGTTGGGATTTGTCCCTCCTAGATAACGGGAGAGATACCTCTGGGCCCCTCGGTGTGGATGGATAGGAAAAGCGCACGGTCGTGCTAATGTGACTACGGAGTTAGTCATGGTATTATATCCATCACATTGACGAGTGAAGTGGTCGAGCTACTAACAAGGGTGGCGCATATGTCGCCATGAGCTTGACTGGTATCGTGTGGTAAAGGGATCGGTATATGCGATGTATCAAAGGTTCAGCCGAATAAAGTATTCTGTGCGTTCGGGGGGTCAATACGTACTGTTAGGTGCCGTTGTTGATCTGTGAGTTGGAAAGGAGTTTCCGAATCCACAACCAACTTGCACTGAACCTATCGAGTCACGCACTTAACGGGTTGGAACTGTTTAATGGTTTTGCGCGAGAATATGATCCGCGTAGGAGGTAAAGCCCTAGTGGGCTGAAGCCTATATAAGGCGAGGCCAGGGGTGGCATGCATATAGAGAGATAAGTTGAGCCCTAACCACGCCTAGCCACTATACGCCCCTCCCGCTCCCTAGAAACCCTAGCTGTGCGGTGAGGTGCTAGCACACCCCGCACGGCGTTCCTGCTCGGTACGTGTGGATACCGCTAGAGGCGCTGTCGTACGCGGACGCGCTGTTCGGTTGGATCGACGATCTGCTCGGCCACCACGACGATCTGCTCGGCGACCACGACGATTTGCTCGGTGACCTCGACGACTTGCTCGCCGACCACGACGACCTGCTCGCCGACCACGTTGCGACCTGCTCGGAGTTGATCGGGGCGTAAACGTCTACTTCCTCTACGCGCTACACTGCTTCCGCTGCATTTGCGCGTTAAGGGTAACGATCCGTGATCCTCTACTTGCATGTGATCCTGGGTGTTCGTGGTAGAAAATTTTGAATTCGTGCTAGCGTAGTCTCCGCGTTACCCTTTACTAATATCGATTGCACAAAGAGTTAGTCATGTCTTATGGATAAAATTGTACACCTCTACAGAGTATAAAACTAATCGATTAGCCGCACCCACGGTCATGGGCACTTGGTAAAGTCTTCACATAGTTGGATGTTTTATTTTCATAAAATCTGACTTCTACGTGTGTCGGTGGAAAATGGTTCATGAATGTGGTCAAATCACCCAGGTTTATGATTTTACTTATTCGTGCTTTACATGCTGCTATTTTATATTAAATTGCTTTTACTTAAGTTTCATTTACAATCTACTATTCAGTATTTACATTTTCAAATTTGCTTTATACAAATTAACTGTAGATCAATATATTTTGTATTTAATTTACAAAAATTCTGACAATCCGATTTTCAGATTTTCAATGATTATGTTTTTGAATTTTTAAGAGCGTCAAACGATTTTATTAATTTTTAAGATTTTTACCAAGAGTAAATAATGCATTAAGGACACTATGGTAATTTTAATAGAATGAGATAAGGTCGGCAGATTTTTCCTTAATGCTGACTGTACACTCGTTCTTAGTCAAATGGTTGTCTTTTCAATTATTAATTATTTTTATTACATAGTAAAAATTTAATTTACTAGATAAAAAGTTTACATGAGAGATAAAAATTTTAATATAAATTTTTTAAATTTTATTTTTACTTTTTATATTTTTACCATTATCATTTAGTAATTCCCTTTATTTGGTTTTTCTTACAACACACAATTCCAAGAAAAGCCAAATAAAAACCAATAATGACAAAAAAACTCAGAAATAACCATATTCAAATTAAAAATATTTTTTTATTTTACTATATTTTTGGGGATGTTACACTATAGCAAATTTTGTCGAGTGTTCATACTGCCGTAGAGTAGTGTAAACAAAATTTGCGTGTCACCGCTAATTAAATAAATTTTGTATGATATATGGCATGAATTTTCATTTTGTAATGGTATATGGTATGTAAGAATATGCCTATTTAATGTTTTACTATTTTAGGTGCAATTTTGTAAGTTTTTCCTTATGGGTCACACTTGCATGAAGTCAAAACTAATATCGATCAATGAATGGCTGAGATTCAAATCTTCTCTTACCTCCCTAGTGGTAAGAGGTGTAGGAGGAGCTGGGCCTAGCTTAGGCCCCGTTTAGAACGCAAGAATTTTCCAATTCCCATAGGAATTAAATAATTTCTTTGAAATTCCTGCACTGGTGGAGAGTATGGATGTACACGGTACACCCCACCACCCAAGTTCAAGTCATCTTCTATATGAATTTGGGTGTCTATTTTCTTCTTAATTAAAAAAAATTTCTCATTTTCTTGGAATGTGTTTCGTGTGTCCATAGGCAAAAAGAGGTCATGAGTTTGGTTCCAAGCTCTACCAGTATGTTCACTGAGTGTTAGTCTGTAAATTGGTGTACTGTACTCGCCGTGTTCGCTTTTTTTCAGTAAAAAAGGAATGCAGGGGATATTTATCTTTGCCCCGCTGGGTACAAAGTTGGAAAATGTGATGATTCGTCTTGTTTTTCTTTTTCAATTGATTATTTGTTCTACATATCTCACTAACATGTGAGTTCACGTATAGTGAAACATGCGGAACAAATAATCAACTTTATCTATAAAAATAAATTTAGCGCTCACGTACCTGCTTACTGTAAAAGACACAAACAGAGTGATCGGCTGACAACTGCATGAGCTCCGAAACTCCGCACGGCTGCGTCGTGCAGAAGCTTGCGACTTCCAGCTGCTGCGTGGACACGACGATCCGGCTCCCGTTCTTACTGTCCGGCAGGTACATTCTGATGGCTTCCCACTCCACCACGGTGGACACGTCTTCCAGGACGACGAGGTACCTCTTCTCCTCCACTTGCTTCCCGAAATCCCTGACGAGTTTGTCTTGCGCCGCCGTCTCCATCCCCGTCATGGCATCTACACCTGCAGTTGCTCTTTGTTCTTGGCCAGAGTTTGCGGAGAATTGGGTAAGTAAGCTCCGGAGGATCTCGTGGGCATTGAAAGGGCGCGTCAGCTTTGCCCAGCCGCGGCACCCGAAGGGTTGGCCTACATCCCGGTTGTCGTAGGCCTTCTTGATGACTGACGTCGTCCCAAGATCGCCGTCGGTTCCCCACAGCGAGATCACCTGGAGACCAAGATCGTCCTTGTTGGCGACCAACTCGGTGAGATCCACCAAGCCGCGGTGCCTCCTCGCGGTGTCCCTCGCCTCCTGCACGACGTCGAATGCCACGGCGCCGGCCGTCGTCGTCGGCTGTTGCTGCACGACGGTGGCCGGCTTGGAGCCGGAGTCGGTGATGAGGTTGTAGCGCACGTTCCTTTGGCTCACGTCCTCGACCCTCGCCTTGAGCTGCTTTATCTCAGCGACCGCCTCGTCCAGGGGCAGCGCCGGTGCCACGCAGGACGGGAGCATGCGGAACCACCAGGCCGGCTTCTTGTCGAGGTGGACGACGAAGTCGATGCAGTCCTCCACATCGTAGGCTAGGTCGCGGAGCTGCCCCACCCAGGTCCTCACCACGTCGTTCCTGACGCGCTCCTCGTTGGTGGCGTTGAGGAAGGACTGCATCATCTGGAACTCGCCGGTGATGAACACCAGGTCATTCTGCACTCTCTGCCGCAGCCTCTCCTCCTCCTCGATCGCCGACTGGGCCTTGGTCAGCGCCCCCTCCACCACCGTCCTGGCCAGCCCCAGCACGAGGTCCCCCATTGCTACCCCTCTCCCTCTCTCTACCCCCTCTCTCTGTGGACGTGTGGCTGTGTCTTGTGTGTGAGATAATGCCGCTGCTTATGCTCGTTGCTTAGCACCTTGAGATGCAGGAGATAATGGGTGGCTTAAATAAGCTAACTAGTATAATGTATACTATACTATATATTATCGTGGGTGAGATTGGAGAGCTCTGGCTGTTGCCAGGCTGCCAGCTCACCCCTCTCGCAGAGAGGTTCTTTAGAAAATTGAAAATTGTATTTAGATCCATTTGGTGTTTTTCTAAATAAAAATAGACTAAAAAATATCAAAATTACGTTTAGATCCCTCCGCGGTTTACATTTAGATCCTTCTGGTAGTTTTTAGCTGATCGGACCCTAGAAAAAAAAATACTTTAGGTCCTTCTACAGTTAAAAAAACACAGATTCGTCGAGAGTTTATAGCAACCCATAGATTCGTCGACGGGTCCTAACCGCGGTTTTCTCAAAAAAAAAAAAAAACAGATTCATCGAAGGTTTATAACAGCCCATAGATTCGCCGACAGGTCCTACCGACCCATTTTTTTTTAAAAGCGAAAACCGAAAATACGACCAAATTTCTTAAATTTTACATGTTATATCGTCGTGCGTGATGTGATGTAGCGTGTTATTCTGACTAGTATTTTAACAAGACTCATGGTACACTTCGTCATGACTGATCACCGAATGCTGTTCAGGTACTAAACAGATCAATTTAGGCCATGGTACACTCTGTCATGGCCAACAGCAGAACTAGAAAATTTTTATTGTGGATGCACATTTCACACATATAACTCTATACTCTTTACAATGATTTCATAGCATCATAAATCTAACATATATATTTGAAATTTAATAAAAAAATATAATACAAATAGTTCTAATATCATAAAATCCTAATCTACTAAAATCGAAACCAATTCAATAAACAAATTTGGTCTATTGAAGAGGTGATCTTGTAATAGTGGCGGACCCAGAATTTCCACTATGGGTATTCCGAGTTAACAAAATATTGTTTAATGAAAAAGTCAACTCGTCAATAGTAAAAATTAAAGTACTACAAATTATTCATACTAGATAACACATCTCAAAACAAGTTAGATGAATACTAGGATATAAGAGGATTGATTTTGATAGAGGCCCACTCATCCCAACTCTCTATGTATCCCAGAAGTACAAAGATGTACCAAGATTTGAGGAAAGAATACTGGTGGAAGGGTATGAAAAAGGAAATAGCAGAGCATGTCCTATGCTGTAATGTGTCGAAAGGTTAAGATTGACCATCAAAAGACTGCTGGTTTATTACAACCACTTCCAATTCTAGACTGGAAATGGGACGATATCAGAATGGATGTCATCACAGGAATGCCTAAGACTCAACAGGGATTCGATGCTATTTGGGTGATAATTGACAGATTAACCAAGGTAGCCCACTTCATTCCGATCAAGTGGACTTTTAGCAGGGACAAGTTGGCATAACTATATTTGACACAGATAGTAAGGTCGCATGGAGTTCCTAAAAAGATCGTGTCAGACCGAGGAACTCAGTTCACCTCCAAATTCTAGGAAAGTCTATATGAAGTAATGGGGACATATTTGACATTTAGTACAACCTACCACCCACAGACTGATGGACAGACGGAAAGAGTTAATCAGATACTGGAAGACATGCTGAGGGCATGTGCGTTGACCTCTGGAGCCTCTTGGGCCACATGCCTACCATTCGCAGAATTTTCCTACAACAATAGTTATTAGGCCAGTTTGAGAATGTCACCCTTTGAAACCCTTTGTAGCAGGAAGTGCAGAACTCCTCTGAATTGGACAGAGGTAGGAGAAAGATAACTCTTTGGGCCACAACTTGTTCACGATACAGAAGCACACGTGAGAATTATCAGAGAAAATCTAAAGGCTACCCAAGAGCAACAAAAGAGTTACGCAGACAACCGACGTAAAGATATCAGTTACCAAGTCGGAGACTTTGTCTATTTGAAAGTGACCCCATTCAAGCCTGTGCACAAATTTCAGATCAAAGGGAAATTGGCACCTAGATACGTGGGACCCTACCAGATCATAAGTAGAGTCAAAGAAGTGGCCTACATGTTACAGCTAAGTCCAGAATTGTCACGAGTAAATAATGTGTTCCACGTATCCCAGTTAAGGAAATGTCTTCAGCGTCCTACAGACCAAGTATCGTTGGAAGATATTGACCTGCAGAATGACTTGACTATCATAAGGAGCTAGTTCAGATCATCGAGACAATTGAAAGGGAACTCAAGAACAAAAATATCAGAGTATGCCGAGTGCTGTGGAAGAATCACACCTTGGAAGAAACCACCTGGGAAAAGGAATCAGAACTGCAGCAGAATTTTCCTAACCTCTTTCCCCAGGAGGAGTAAATCTCGGGGACTAGATTTATTTTAAGTGTGGTAGGTTGAAATACCCTAAAAACTTCAAAAATGGATTTGTTTGATTTATTTGAATTAAACCTGAATTTTTTGGATTTTATTTCGTTTTATTTCGGCTTTTATTCGCAACTTTCCGTTTTTGGAAAATCCCCCAAAAACACGCCTTCCTTTTCAGTCTTCTGCCTCCCCTCCCATTTCCAAGACTTCGGCCCAGCTCACCCCGCCGCTCAGCGCGCTCTTTTCTCCCGCGCGGCCTACCTTCGCGCCCGCTCACCAGCTCGTCTCCCAGCGTGCTCGCTCGACCCAGCCTGCTCTGCGTGCTCGCCCGGCCCGCGTTGCCACAATGTCGTCTTCTTCTTCAATCGCGCCGCTTGACCCCACCGCCCGAGCTACAGTCATCATCACATGTGCCGCCCATCCCGTTGCCACTGCCACCCCATCGCGTCGCTGCCTGACGCTGAAAGCATCTAGGCCCCCATGTGATTAAGGTTTTGGTAATTAATGACAATCAAGGCTAAAAGGACTAACGTTGTTTGCGTGAGTAAAATGAAAATAGGAAAATCAACATTCTTCGAGGGACATTGAAATGTCACAAGTACAAAGAGGGAAGAATAGGCATCAAAGAAGCAAAAAAAAAAATCAAGGTATAAAGTTTTAAAGATAATTTTATAGTCATTTTACCGATCTTGGTGTTGAAGAAAAGATCGGATTGTTAGGATAGACGCCGTACTATAAAGAGGGACTTGATTAGTATGTTTGAACTTTAAAAGTGCATCCAATGTGGCTCAAAGTCGAAATAGTTCATTCATGCATTCGAATCGGTATCTATTTCTGAGCACTCACTGTCTTGATCGGCACTACCGCAATAGCAGAGCGGTAGTACCGCACTTGCGGTACTACCGGCAAATTAGTGTCGGTAGCTTTTTAATAGAAGGCTGTCTTTTAATTTTGCTCAAGGCCGGCACTACCGAAGTGTCAGGGCGGTAGTTCCGCCTTTGCGGTACTACCACACCTACACCCGCGGTAGCTTTTGAACAGAGGCCTTGCTCTGTGGCTGGCAGTGGTGCGGTACTACCGCACCTACACCTGCGGTAGTACCGGTCTTGGAGGGAATTCGAGAAAACGACTATGTGTCAGCGCATTTAATGCCCGTATTAGCCGTTGGCACCATGGGCGGTACTACCGGTCCCTAGAGGGCGGTAGTACCGGCCCTGACGATTTGTTATGATTAAAATTCAGTAACGGCTAGTTTGAGTGTGGAGGGGTTATAAATACCCCTCACCTGTATTGAGGGCTGGTTGGTGACTCCATTGAATACACTTAGAGCCCTAGCAACCCTCTCCACTCACAAGTGCATTCATTTCTTGATTCTTGAGTTTTGGTGAAGAAAATTGAGTGCATTGCATTAGTTGAGCCATATTGGAAGCACTCTAGAGTCTCAAGCCTACGTCAAGTTCATTACTCTTGGAGGTTGCCGCCTCCTAGACAGCTTGGAGGCGTGTGAGTTCGGTGATCTTCACAAGAAGCTTGTGTGAAGGCCCGAACGGTTGTGAAGGCAAGGAGCTCGCCTACCCGGAGTGGGGAAGAGCTACCACGAGTGATCGAGGAAGGCTCAAGCAAGTGGAGCCGGCTTGAAGAAGTTCAAGCCACCTCAACGTGGAGTAGGGGTGACCGGCAAGTCTCCGAGACCACGGGATAAAAATTCACGTGTTCTTCAATTGTGGTTTGCATTGTTCATATTCTTGTGTTAATTCTAGCTAGTTGATCATCTAATATTAGTTTAGCTAGTGAAGTATTTGAGTATAGGAGATCACCAGAATTGCTAGATATTAAAAGTGCTAAAATTGTCATTCGCGCTTAGAAATCTCTAAACTTGATTTTAGTATAGAAAATTTAAAAACCTCCTATTCACCCCCCTCTAGTCGGTATCCTTGATCCTACAGACGCCTCCGCCTCGCGCCGCACCCCTAGACCCCCTCCTCGGCGCGCCTCGAGCCCTCCCCCGCTCGTACGCCGCTCTCTCTCTCTCCCTACCCCACCCTCTCCCTTCTCTCCTCGTGCCGCTAAATAGTGCCCCTGAGCCCCTATCTCCCATGCCCTCCTTCGGTCGTTTCCCCTTCTTCTTCCCCAACTCCAGTGCCGTTGCCTCCCTTGCGCCGCCGCCCCTCTTCTGTCTCTCTACCATTCCGGGCCCACCCGTCAGTACTCCTCCCCTCGCTGCGCCGCGGACCCCACCTACCAGCCTTGGTCTCCCTCGGGCCCGCACGTCAGTCCTGCCCCGCGCCCCAGCAGGCCTAATAGTCCACGCGTTTCTACCGCTCCGTGCCCCTATGGGTTGTGCGCATGATGGGGGCCTCGCCCATGGGCGTGCCTTGCTTGCGAAGCCATCGAAGGGCGACATGATGGGCCGTTCTTTGTCTTGACCAGATTTAATTTCAGGTTTTTAATTTTATTTTCGGATTGAAAATTTATTTAAAATTCTAAAATCGATTTAAAATTCCAAAAAATCCCAAAAATCCAAAAATGCCCAAACATACATATTCTTGACCAGTTAGAGCCACTGAGTCCAAAAACGATCTCTGTTCTGCCAAACCAAGTCCAAAAAATTCCCGAAATGCCCCTGAACCCAATTCCAGCCATTTTCTCTTCGATTTCTTTTCCGTTTTTCTTTCTTTATTTGTTTTTATTTGTTTATTTACTTGTTGCATTTTCTCGCGCTAGATCTGACATTGGAGCCGCCCTTGGAGCCGTAGTTGGAGTAGGAGCAGTTCTTGGAGTTAGAGCAAGAGACGTACGGGACCGGGCGCAACTTCGACCACTAGTCCTTAAGCGAACCTTCGACCAGCCACACCCTTTGAACATGTTGAACCCAGTTTCATTACAGTGATATGTATATTTTCTGTACTACATTATTTTCTAGTATTTTGGGAAAACTACAAAAGTAGTAAATTAGAATGACATGATTAGTTATACCCGAGAGTTAAACCTATTGTTATGCCTTAATCCCTTTTAACCTTAGGGTATAAAATATTGAACTACCGTAGATTAGCAATAAATATAATTTCACCTTTAGTTAAATTGCTTAAAATCTCCGAGAGATGGCTCGGGTGATTTCCAAATTTCAAATATTGCTATGGTTAGGAGGGACAGTGTTGGGCGGACCACAGAAGGTGGATACCGGTCCAACCCCCAACCGATGACAAAGCCAGGATATAGTGTGGTGGTGGTACAGTGGGTACCAATGGTTTGTAATATGTCATTGGCTAAGTCTCAAGCACTTAAGGACCGATGTCTTGGGCAAAATAAATAACTTCAGTTCCCGCTCAACCACAAGTTGGGCCGATCAGCCTTGTTGACCTGTCCCAACATAGCTCAGTACATTGTACTCCCCTTTGGAATACCTATAGGAGGTAGCTACCATTCTAGTAGGCGAATGGATCGCGAAGCGATCGGGGTGGAATGGGAATGGAGTGGCCATTCGCCGGTTCTCACAATAGTAGGTATCCACAGTATGACCAGATCGCGTCTCCCGCTTTAGCCAATGGGTCCTAGAGACTGTGGATCCTCGTAACCTACTGGATAGGAGCTAAAGAAGGGAAGTTCAACAAAAGGCTATGATTATCTCGGTCTGGCCACGTGCATAAAAGTTGCATGTTGATCCGGTGGCATTAACGGTCGAAGATATCTTGTGGGTAAAGCTGAGCACCTCTACAGAGTGATATTAATGGTATTCGAATATGCCGTACTTCCGGTTAATGAAGTTGAGTTAATATAGGGTGATTCCTATAACTGCGCTCAAGTAGTTTTCATGAACAGAACTTGTCGTAAATGTTGAACTTTGTAAATAACCATATAATATTTACTTTTATATGGTTTGTGTTTCAAATGTGAAATAAAACTAAAATTTACAATTTGCATCCATAATACTTAAAACTAGTGCCAACCCTTGTTTATTCCTGCATGTAATATTCAGAATTTCTGTGTGGTTTGTTGAGTACGATAGAGTACTCACCCTTGCCTCCTACCCCCCCTCTAGATTTCAATGAAGCTGGCGACTACCAAGAGATCATAGGTGACGATGAAGTTTGGTTTTGAAGGCCTTGATCTATCTGCTCAAACCTTTCCTGTGGGTGTTTTGTAATGTATCTTGGTGCCAACCACACCTCTTTTGTAAAACTCTGGCTGTTAGGCCCTTAATTTATCTATCAAATATTCGCATTTGCTTTTATGTCTAGCAATGTACATTTGGTTACCTACAACTAAAATCCTGAGTAGCTGTGAAGGTATTTATACACACCCCTTAAAAAGGGCGGTCCGTTCCACATAGCATTTTTGGAACGACTGCACCATAAACATCCAAATGAGTTGATCAATTCCAGTAATACACCTACAAAAAGGTTGTAAATGTTGTATATACTCGTGCAAAATGAAAAAAAACTGCTTTGCTATCCTTGACTTGATGGAAATTTGCCGAAAACTATTTCAGTTTTGAGCCATTCGATTATAAATCAAGATTCGTGCTCCAGCTAGGTTCGAATGTCCACTAATGTAAAACCGCAATCAAGGTTTTAAATTTCATTTTTAAACCATATCTAGGACGCAATCCAAATCTAAATTTTAGAGAGATTTTGAATTTTAGATGAAATCCAAATGAAATCCAAAACACAAAATTCAAATCCAGAATTTTTTGGACCGAGATTTCATCTGAAATTGCCGAAATTTCGGTAAATTTCAATTGAATGAAAAGTAGTCCAAACAATGTTAGAAAATTCTGAAAGTTTCTTTGGATGGTCCTCACATATCATTAATATCTCCATAAAAGTTTTAGATGATGATCAAAACTAAGGAATTTTCAAAAATTCTAATAGTGCTATTGTCCTCGTAAAAACCTTATAAGCAAATTTGAACTGAATGAAAAATGATTCTGACCATATTAGAAAATTTTGAAAACTTTTTTAGATGGTCCTGACACATGACTAATGTTCTCATGAAATTTTTATAGGATGATGAAGCCGGAGAAATTTTCAAAAATTCTGAAAATATTACTGTCCTAATAAAAGCCTAGCTGAGTATGTGTATTGCTTCTATAGATTTGATTGAGCAACCAAAACAGGTTTATAATTTTTAAAACTTTTAGAGAAGGGTTATGATGCATTTATTAAACTCTCAAAAAAAAATTCATCCTAATCAGACTCGAGCGAATTTATAAAATTTTTACAAGGTTATTGTCTCATTTATGTTCCTTCTATTTTTAATTTTTCAAACATAACAAATGGAGATTAATTCTTTTGAAAATTTGTATATATGATCTCAGGCTTCTAACGATGGTACTATAAATTTTCCAAAGTATGACCAAGTATGTATATTTTTACAAAAATCTAACAATACTTCTATTATTTTTATAAAATATCTCAAAATTTTGGTTTTTCTAAAACTTTTCATGGAAGATGATATTCTTAAGGGGTATTGTCCTAAATTCGATCTAAAAAAGTTGAAATCTAGTCAAACTTATCAAGATTTCAGTGAAATTTTTTAAAATTTCGGCTCTTTTGAACCCCTATCAAATGGTCTCCCATTGGTCAACGCTATAAAATTTTTTAACCATTATACATGGCATAAAGTTGCTTTGATCCAGTTGTCCTGAGGTGCGAGATTACCTTTCAGTCTGAAAGGGTGTGGGTTCAAATCCCACACTCAACAAATAAAATTTTACTTTCTTTTTTTGAACATAATGGCCTGTCCAACTCCTTACCAAACTAGGATTCGAACGAGGTAATGCAAGAAATAGAGACGAACTAGGATTTGAACAAAGGCCAAGTGAGCAAAAGTGGTTGTTGCAAATATTTTCACATGTATTCCTCATACAAGGCGTAAAAATTCTCCACAAAAAAATTGATGCCTAATCCGATCCAAAAACAATACATACTGGTCCAAAATATACGAAAATCCAGTCCAAAAGTCCGAAATGTCTGAAATCACTATTTCAATTTGTTTTTTTAATTATAACATCCCAAATCTAATAAAAGTAGAATCTAAGTGGTTGGATTGCTTTTGAATTTGTATATTTTCTAGATTTTTGATTTTTTTTGAAATTATCAAAAGCATTTCAAATAACCCAAATAAGGGTTATAAAATTTCAAACTCAAAATTTCTAATTTCAACAAACTCTATAAATAATTTATTTAAACCATAAATGCCACCATAATCACCTCTCAAAAGTTTCATAAAATCTTGAACCCATCTATCATTTAGTAAAAAACAAAAATAGCGACTTGGATTTTCCGACACAAGAAATTTCAGATTTATATAAAAATAATTATGCATGGCCATGATCTAATTTTTTTAAAATCATCCTTAGCATCTCATAAATATCCATTAAAATTTTCAACACATATTTATCTAATTTATTGCCTTTAGAAAATCAAAAATAGAAATATCTTTAAAAGAACAATAAGATTGTTAGAATTTTACAAAATTTCTTGAGTCTAATCTTAATCTAAAATTTTTATGGTAGCTTTAGTAGCTCACAAGGACCCTTTTCAAAAAGTTTAAAATATTTAATCTTGTTTTAGTAGCTCAAACAATTTAGAAAGCCATGTTGCCAGAAAATCTAAAACCTCGTTTTTCCTCTCTTGTCTTTTTGCCGTGTGGGCCCCAGATGGCAGCTGATTGGCTCGCTATGTGACTGATTGATAGCATCTAGGCCCCCTAACTTTTATCTTATATTTAATTATATGGTTTTGGTGTTGATGACTAAGTCAATGACATCTAAACAATGAAGAATACTGGTTGAAGTATCGAAGAAGGCATTAAAAAGGTCAAGATTAAGAATCTTTGTTACTAGTTTTGGTTTGGGAGATGATTCAAGCCAAGTAGCTAGGATTAATTTTTTGTTTGGTTGTATTGTTAAGGGGGATTGTGGACAAGTTAAAATATTGGTTCATAGGCTAATACTAATTAGGCTGCTTGGAGTCAGAATCTTTTAGTCATCATTTCTTGAATCAGTCCTTCCTCCAAATAAACAGTATGTATTTCCCTGGACTCAACTTTATTGTTCTTTCATTAAGTCCGGCGAAATTCCAGTAAAAGTCCTATTCTTGCCGGAGCATCCTTAATTCCTCTAAATTCCCGTCCGACGTAATTTAAAGTCTTCGCCAGACCATTCTTGTTAAGTCCGGTGCTAAAATATCCTTGGATTACAATCAAATCGAGCGCATGTCATTCACACCGGACCAACTTCTGCTTAAACAAATTCAAAAGTCCGATGTAGATGCATTCCTCTCGGTTAGACTCATATCTATTCTTTCAAAAAGTTCGTTGGTATAAACTTCCTTGAAATCCTTTTACGGCGGACCAAATTTTTCGGTCCGGCACACATGTACAAGTTCATATCTCTTCACCGGATCAAAATATTCTAAAATCCTATGTACAACGGACCAAGCAAATGTAGTTCGGCGCAAATATTCATATAAGCAATAGTAGTCCGGAGTGCAAAGAGCTATTCTCTAAGTCTATTTTTGCTAAGTCCGTGGAAAATATGTTAGCCTGTTTTTTAACAGTCTGACACGTCCCAACGGCTCCTGTGGTAGGTGTAACGGACACGTCCCAACGGCTCCTGTGGTAGGTGTAATGGCTATATACAGTTCAAATAGCTATATAAGTATTTCCTGAGCCTTCCTCCACATAATTTTTGATATCTCTTGATCTCCTTGACATTTTAGCACTTTAGAGCTTTCATTCCACCAAGGAGACTGGGCTTCATCTTTGAACTCCAAAACTTAACACTTTTAAGTGTTTGCCTCGAAGTTTAGTCTAGTTAAGTGATGTGCTAGTGAACCAAGAGACAGGGCTTGTGGATAGTCTATTACTCTTATAACTGAGTGTTCCTAGACGGCTTGGAGGAGGTGTTAGTGTGACCTGTTCAAAAGAGATTGTGGAAGGCCACCACTAGTTGTGAAGAGGTTGGGACTCACCTCGCCGGAGTGGTGAAAGAGTCACTCTAGTGATCACCAAAGCTACTACGACTAGTTTTGGTGGAGCTATACTTCGAGAGAAGTGCTCTAACGTGGAATAGGAGACAGGCTCCGAACCACGGGATAAATTCTTGTGTCTCTTGTGCAAGTTTTTTCTTTTGTGATAATTTCTCGCTGCCTTTTAGTTCTCTATACTTTATTTTCATTCACCTGAATCTGGTAACTAAAGTACTTAAGTAAAGTTATTTGTTCTGTGATTAATTCTAAAATTTTAAAAAGTTGCCTATTCACCCCCTCTCTAGGCCAACTTAATCCTTCACTAATGCAACTGGCCCACTAGCAGCTACAACCACCCCCTGGCCCACCTGTCAGTGCCTACTCCCTCTCCTCCCTTTTGCCTTGTGCGAGCCAGCCAAGTCCTCTGCAGAACTCCTGCCGTGGCAGTCGAACTCTGCGCATTTCCTCACCGTGGCAGAACTTCGGCAGCCAGCCACCGCACCACGCCAAGGCCTTGCCACCCTCCTCCGCCAATGTGCTGTCGCGGTAGGTATTGACCTCACCTTTCCCCGCCATGGCACAGTCCTATTGCACAGAACTCGTGCCACCGCTTGGCCGATTTTGATCCCCTGCCCAGGCTGCCCTCCGTGGACCTTCTATCAAATCCCTTCTGCTAGAAGCTCACATGCACACTCTCGCTGCTGGAATTTGTTGCACCACCACAGCCATGCTCCCATGTCCGCTGGGGTTAGCCCTCGAGTCATGTCGTCAAGACCCTTGCTCAAGCCTATTTAAGCTACACCAAGGACACCCCTTTTCTCCTTGCATTGCCATGTTCTCCCTGGCCCAATAGCTCGCACCATTGCTGCTCGCTTGAACTCTATTGTCTGCGAGAACAGAGCTTTGTAAGCACTTAGAGTCTTCCTCCCCTGTGAATTCTTCCCCGATTCGTTCTACTTAGAGTACCCTTACCATGCCTTAAACACATTGCCACACCCGTTTGTAGCTCCGGAAGGCCGTAGCACCGCTGCATCACCCTTCTTCTTCTCCGTCTCCAATCACACGGTGGTAAGCCACCTCAGGCAACCTCTGTTGCAGGCAAGTGCTAAAATGGGTCTCTTGTGACTCCTTGATGCTCATTCTGTGATTTCCTGAGCTTTAGATCACCGGCTTTTCTCTCACAGCCACTTGACCTCTCCACTGTCGCTCGAGCTCAACGTCAGCCACCTCCGACAACTGCCGACCATAGCCGAGGCCTCCCCTGGACTCCCCTCACTCTGTTGAAGCCAAAGGTACCGTTCACCCACCGCCAATCGCCGCCGGTGAGCCCGCCTACTTGAATTAGTTGACGAGGGCTGAGCTGTCGATGACTCCTCTCGGTAGAGCTCGACCATCGACGACTAAGCCTGGGATGTCAGCCCCTTGCAAAAGTAAGGAAATCCGAAAAATGTGAAAAGGCGTTTTCATTATTCTGAAAGCGTATTTTTCCATTTTTTTGGAGATTTTCATAGCAGTCCACATTCAAATGTTTATATCTTTTGCATCCTAGCTCCAAATTTAGTAAAACAAGTTTCTACATTTGTCTAAAATTATGATCTTTCTTAATATCCAAAAATATTTAATTTTTAACCTATGTTATGAATTTTGAACTTGAGATTTGAATGAAACCTAGGATATATGCTATTGCAATTTTTTGCATCGATCCTAACTCAAATTTGGTGAAACAAAATTTTGAAATCTCCAGAGACTAGGGCTGGAAACGAGCCGAGCCGAGCCAGGCTCGGCTCGGCTCGGTCCTGCTCGGTCATGTGGCGAGCCGAGCCAGGCTCGGCTTGGCCCTGAGGCGAGCCCAAAAAGTCGGCTCGGCTCGAGGTCGGCTCGCCGAGCCAGACCAATAAAAGTTTTTTTTTTCAAATTTTAATATAAAACTTCAAAAATGACTAAACAACATAGCTTTCAAGTAATAAAGTCAAGATATTACTAACAAAAAAACAGAATTGTATTTGTATTCATTATCAAGAGTTCAAGAAATTGCATTCAGAATTAGTAAACACTAACATTGCATTCAGAATTAGTAAACCTAGAGGTTCAATAGAATAATTAGTAAATACAAACACTGACATAGTGACATTGCATCATCAAGGGTTCAAGAATTCAAAATTCAGAAGGTATCGCTTAGGGTTTTGCTCATTTGGGCTAATTGGGCCGAGCCAATGAGCGGCTCGCGAGCCGATGCGAGCCGGCTCGCTGAAAAACCGAGCCACAAAAGTAGGCTCAGCTCGAGCTCGCTTCGAGCCGCGAGCCTGACCGAGCCGAGCCGAGCCTGGCCGAGCCCGAGCCGAGCTGCGAGCCGCGAGCCAAATTTCCAGCCCTACCAGAGACCATAAGGGCTTTAATTCTACAAAAACATTTGAATTTGAGCCTAGTTTGAACTATACTTTAAATAGGTTTCACATTCAATGTATGCATTATTCAAAATTGAATAACTTTTGTAAACAAATTCAAAAATTGGTAAAACTAGTGTCTGTCTGAAACTCCCAAAAATCATGATCTTATGTCTCTGTGAAGATGAGTGAAAGCTAAAGTAGTTTGCACCTACTGCTTATTAAGTAAGTTTATTGTCGAAATTAAAATATAAACATTATTTAAATAAACTTTTAAAATTGTGAACTCATAATGTAATAATCAGTATAAAACCAAAGCTCTCTATTTCTGAAATTTTATTTGGAGTTGATGCTATTTGACTTCTTTTGCCTCTTATTATTGTTTTGCATCGAATTGCGTATAGACATCGACGTCCCCGATACTGCTATCAAGGCAAGCACCCCCTTGATCATTTTTATCCTAATATTTCAATTAATTTATATTGTTTTTGTCAAACCTATTATGTATGCATGTTATTTCATTAAATTGCTATATTACGGGTAATGGTAGATATAACCTAGCATTTCATGGAACTTAATAAGTATTATCATGTCAACCTTGCTAAACCTAAGTTAGGATTAGATATTATAGAAATGTCAAATGGGTATATTCAATTATATGTACAGTTGCTTAGCCATGCTTTAGAACTGGAAAGACGAATAGTCGGGTACACTGTTCGTTTTAAAGTTTGAAATATTGGGCATGTTGGGTACATTAGTTGCTATTATTTTGGTATAAAAGTCAAAATAAAATCTATGATTTGATGCGGGGAGAGATGGTAGTAGCCGGATGTGCATGGGACTTACACATAGTGTAGAGGGAGTATTCTCGCCCGGGTCAGCTAAGGACTAAACTAATATGTTGTTTTCAAGCAAAAAATTAGTGCAACCATAAGTGCTAGTATGGAATGTCCTTAACCTATTAAGTTATTTAGATCTAACTTTGCATGTTGAAAGACTGAGGTAGTACGAGCTTTCTAAGACGGATTGCTCGAAGGGGCGCCCACACCAAGGTGATGGGAACGACGCTTATCAATATAACGATGTACGCCTTACTATAAGGAGAAGTGAGATAGTGGGATGTGAAACTATTTGTCGTACCGAGAGTACAAATATCTCCTGCTGTCATAGTAAGGATTTATCATTATCGAGCTAGTGTAAAGTTAGGTCTAGGTATTGTAACAGATATATCATGACTCTTTGCGGCACACCAAATGAAATATGCTAATAGCTTGCACGAAGGTCAGTCATGACTTATGAGTAAAGATGTACGTCTCTGTAGAGTGTAAAACTTTTCGAAAAACTACGCCCACGGCCATTGGTATTTGGTAAAGTCATCACATAGTTAGAAATCATATCACTTCACAAAACAGGGATGAATATGAAAATATTGTTGAAAAATCTATATATCAGGTGTTACGCCAGGGATTGGCAAAAAATTGTTGTGATACTTACAATCATGGAGAAGTGTGAGTTATTTTGTTATATTTACTTGTTATTTACATATTGGTTAAACTTGCTCTTACAAACTCCGCGGCAAATTAATACTTGGTATTCATGTCATTTTTGTTTACTGCAAAATAACCTTAGAAACATTTTTATTGATATAGCCTGTATTTTATTATATATGCATTTGTCATACACTACGAAAGTCCTCAATCTTACTTAATTTATTGGTTTAGTGAACGAGGAAAGTGAGGTTCTAAAAGATGTATACTTCATTGTATGTAACGGCGATTATATCGATGAGCTTTTCTTTAGTTTACTCTTTATCAGTTGTATATAGTATTTTAAGCAAAAGCATACTATTAGACTTGGTATCTTTTACTGTATTTTAATTTAGTCTTTAGACTATGTTATAAAAACTATATTCTATTAATGTATTTTAGACTTATGGTTGCACCCATTATAAGCGAAGGGATTGCCGAGAGCCCAGTGAGCCAGCTGTCCCCCGACACGATTTTGCAAAAGAGCCCCCCATTTCTTCGAATTACGGATAGGTCCTTTCGGATTACAAATAGGTGCTTCGCGATTTTTTGTGAGAGGAAGATATATTTTTTTTTCGCGTTTGGGTCCCTGGCGCGGTATTTTACGGAAAAACCTCCCGTTAAGTTCAAATCGCGAACAAGCCCTTTTCTAATTTTTCAGGATAGCAAACAGGTCCAAAAAAATAACAAACAAGTCCCTGCTTCTTACGTTCAGGTCCTTTTTTCGTTTTTCCCGGAAAAAAATGTTTTCGTCACCAAAAAAACCCGGAAAAAATGTTTTCGCCACCCAAAAAAACCGAAAAAAATGTTTTCGTCACAAAAAAAACACAGATTCGTCGAAGATTTATAGCAGCTTATGGATTTGCCACCGGGTCATAACCGTGGGTTTTTTAAAAATGTCACCAAAAAAAACCCGGAAAAAATGTTTTCGTCACCCAAAAAACACGGAAAAAATATTTTCGTCATAAAAAAAACACAGATTCATCGAATGTTTATAGCAACTTATAAATTTGCCAACAGGTCATGACCGTGGGTTTTTTTTTAAATGTAGATTCGTCTTTCGTCACCAAAAAAACACAGATTCGTCGAAAGTTTATAGCAGCTTATGGATTTGACAACGGGTCATAACCACGGGTTTTTTTTAAAAAAAAATGTCACCAAAAAAACCCGAAAAAATATTTTCATCACCCAAAAAACCCGAAAAAAATGTTTTCGTCACAAAAAAAAACACAGATTCGTCAAAGGTTTATAGCAACTTATGGATTTGCCAACAAGTCATGACCGCGGGTTTTTTTTTTTAAAAAATGTAGATTCGTCCGAAGATTTTTAGCGACCCATAGATTCGTCGGCGGGTCCTAACGACCTATTTTTTTAACAAACACAAAAAACAAAAAACGAAAAAACCAGATTCGTCGAAGGTTTATAGCGGTCCACGGATTCACCCACGGGTCCGAGTAGCCTTTTAAAAAAGGAAATACATAAAAAAACGGCCGCACTTTTCTTTTAAAAAAACAAAAAAACACACAGATTCAACCGCAATTTCCTAAATAAGACACGCATCGACAAAAAAAAACACGGATTCGTCGAAGGTTTATAACAATTTGTGTATTTGCCAACGAGACATAACAGTAGGTTTTTTTTTAAAAAAAGTAGATTCGTCCAAAGATTTATAGCGACCCGTAGATTCGCCGGCGGATCCTAACGACCCATTTTTTTTAACAAACACAAAAAACAAAAAAACACGGAATCAACCGCAATTTTCTAAATAAAACACGCATCGACAAAAAAAAACACGGATTCGTCGAAGGTTTATAACAACTTATAGATTTGCCGGTGAGTCATAACCGCGGTTTTTTTTTTTAAAACGTAGATTCGTCCAGAGATTTATAACGACCCATATATTCGCCGGCGGGTCCTAACGACCCATTTTTTTTAACAAACACAAAAAAAAAACGATCAAATATTCCGAAATGCGTAAAAAAACAACCACGGTTTTCTAAAAAAACATAGATTCATCGAAGGTTTATAGTAACCCGTAGATTAAACGCGGATTCATCGAGGGTTTGTAATATCCTATGGATTCGTCAGCGAGTCCTACCGACCCATTTTATTTAAAAAAATGCGAAAATCAAAAATTCGACAAATTTTATCAGACGACGGGTTGTAACCGCGGTTTTCTAAAAACAAACATAGATTTCTTGAAGGTTTATAGCTAACGATCTATTTTTTTAAATAAATATAAAAACTAAAAATACGATCCTCATAGATTTGCCGATGGGTTCTATCAACTCTACAGAACGATATAACGTATCGCGCTATTATTGCTAGTATATATAGATGCGATAATAATATTACGAATGAGTGTACCAGCTCCACGAGACATCCGTGCGGTCGGCCTTTCTCGGCTCGGACCCGATAGACACCAGGGTTGGCAACGGGTCCGGATACCTCCGGGTCCAACCTCCGTGGACCCAGACCCGAGAGAAGTTTGAACCCGGACCCGGACCCAAAGTCAATCACGGGTCCAAACTCGGACCCAAACCCAGACCCGATGGGTACCCGGACCCGAACGGGTACCCAGACCCGTTACCAAATCCATGCAAAATTATTAGTTTTACCCTGTACTTTGAATGTTCTACGACTAGCTTCTCCTTTCCATTCGAATTGATTTTCTGAACTTTGAATGTTCTACGACTAGCTAATGCTAGGATCACTACGTTTATACGTTGTTGTGGTTCAGTTAGCAATCCCGTCCAGGTAAGTCGCTTATGTAGCCTCCTCTCCGTTCCCAACCTGCTCAATAAGCGATGTGGTACTATAAACATCACGCCTGCGTTTGATGGGCTAGTTTTCTTTTCACGGCCCATGAGAAAGCTCGCTATGCGCCAAAATGAGACCCACTGGTTCCTTGCCTCGCCAAAATGAGACACGGAAACTGTCTCTCGTCGCCCATAAGGTAATATAATATGACAAAAACACGGTACATATATGCCTCTTTCCGAAACACCTGACGAACTGCTCTCGTCACGCTGACTTAACGAACTGCTCTCGATGTACTATACTGACTTAACGGGTCCGGATCTGGGTACCCACGGGTCCAAAATGAGACCCGGACCCGGACCCAGATCCGGACCCGGACCCGAAATAATATACCCGTGGATCCAAATTTGGACCCGGACCCGGACCCATCGGGTCGGGTACCCACGGGTACCCGGACCCATGGGTATTTTTGCCATCCCTAATAGACACAAGCTTGCTGCCGGTTGAAAAGATCCACAGTTTATAATTACATTTGACGGGGGATCATCATTAGATTAGACGGGGGAGACTGTGTATAGTAGTACCTTTCTTGACGTCTCTTCTGTTTTGGAACACACTGGCCTTCAAAATTTTAGAAATACGACCGAGTCCTCCTAGCAGCTTTTTTGACAAAGGTCTTTCACAAATTCTGAAATTATATTTAAATCCCTATAGAAATTTCAAAAAATATGTTCAAGTCCCCCACCAGCTCTTTCACACAAGACCTTTTCGAAAATTTGAAAAATACGTTTATGTCTGTTTTGCAATGAAAAAAACTTATGGTTTGCAAATTCGAGTAAAAAAAGACATCACTGTTTAAGGTAATATATGTTCAGATTTGAACCATACCTTTTGAAAAAAAAAATCCAGGATTTCTGAAAATTACCATTACATGATGTCTGAGTCGAGATGGCATTATATTAAGACGATGAAGAGCACTGTTGGGCATTTGGTGACACTTCTTTTCAAGCAGTGTCCCCATTCTACCGGAAAGTTTTTCCTGGCTGACAGCCTGACAGAGCCCTCCCGGCCATTTCTTTCAAACATTTCACGACACCACATCAAGAAAAACATCAACATGCGGTAGTGACCTGTGAGTCACTGTTAGGGATGAAAACAAAGCGGATTCGGTCGGATAGTGATATTTTCATGTCCGTTCACATTTTTTTCACCCGGATGCGGATACGAATACGGATAATTTAAAAACGGATCGGATATTAAATCGGTATCGGATAATAATAAAACGGATAGTAATCGGAGTCGGATCGAAAATGGAAATGAAATCGAATATTTAGTCGGATAATATGCAAACGCGAAAACACAATTTTTAACACAGAATATTAGGATTTAGAGTACATAATCCACAAACATAACAAAACTTATAGAATAGTGTTCAAAACAAACATAAGGTAACGAAAGCTTACCTTATGTTTCCGTTAGAAGTATTGGGCCTCCGCCCATCCCAGCTCCGCTCACGAGGCCCGCTCGAGATCGGAGACCTGGCGACTATCACGGATATCTGGATACCGGATATCCGTATCCGCTCCGTATCCATCGGATATCACCTCCCCCATATCCGCTCCGTATCCGTTTGCCCCGATCCTGATAATTATCCGTATCCGTATCCGTCGGATATCAGATTCATTTGCCATTTCTCTAAAAACGGATACCAAATACGGATATGGTCCGGATATTATCTGCTCCGTTTTCACCCCTAGTCACCGTGATTCGATTCGAGAGATGGACTAGTAGATCTGACATGCCGGGTGAAAGGTACCTCACTGGCTGTTTGCAGTTATCATCTTTACTAATAGAAGATTTTCTTAAGAGCTAATTATAGATATATAAAAAAAGAAATAATATATATATCTTATAGCGGGGAGAATTCCAGCTCAACCCAGGCGCCACGTCATCGCATTCACGGAAAAGCACCTAAAAAATCAGAAATTATGAACCGGTCCTTCCACGGTAAATTAAAAATCGCGAACTAGTCCTGTCGGGGATTGGATATTCATGATAGCTGACCATTGTATCCCGGTGGCCTCCGAGCATGCCCACGCTCGGATGTCGTTCCCCAGAAAGATCTTGGTCGCTTGACCTCCGCCGACTTCGATCCTCCGTCGAGCTCGCCCGAGCATGCCCTCCGGAGTCGCGACGAACGACCAGTCTACCAAAGAGACCTCGGGCCGCCCAAAAGCGGGCGCGTCCATGAAGCGACATGGCATTAATTACGGCGGCTCAAGGATTGACGCCCACAATCTGCCTTGCGCCATGATCTGCGCGCCCGCGATCCCATCCCATCCACGTCGTCACAGATGTGCCGTGCGGAGACAAGGAAACAATCTTGCCACGTCCGAACGATGAGCGCCCCTGTAATAAATGTCGTGTCGCTTGTAACCCCCTATAAATACCCTCTCGCACGAAGAATTCGGGAGATTCCTTCCGGTTCTCAGCTAGGTTGTTGAATTTCACTCTCTGTCTCCCTCATACGTAGAGCTCGTTGCTGGTGACCTGGAGATCAGGTCCTTAGGACCTTCCCAGGGCGTCCCGGGCGAGCATATTGTAACACATCCACAAGAAGCTAGTGAAATCACTGGACGTAGGGTTATTATCTCCCCTGCGAGAGACCCGAACCAGATCAAAAAGCCTCCTCCTGTTCACTGTGATTGTCTCGACCTCCTCGCTATTCGTAGCTCGGTAGGACCTCGGACGCTATACCCCCCGCGGAAAAGGGGTCTTAGGTTAATCCCTCATTCAACAAATAAGCTCGGCGGGAGACCGGTTCCCTAATCGTCAACAGCTGGCGCTGTCCGTGGGGATCGACTGAGTCCTTTCGCGGGGAATTCCTGAGGATGTCGAATTCTCAGGACAATCAAGACCTCTGCGTCTTTGACGACGTGGAGGACGACGACGTGTACTATGCCAGCGATGGCGTGGCTGGTGTGGCTGATCCGGAAGGCCACACCGAGTCCAGGAGTCTTTCCCCGGCTGCTGCAGCGCGAGAGCGTTTCCTTCGCTCGTGGCATGATACCCTCGCTAGCGAGGAAGAATCTGACGGCCTCCGCGACGGTCTTGGCGTCTTCGACCGTTCCAAGTGCAGCCGAGGGACCGTGGAGCAAGGCGACACCACGGTGTCGCCCACGCGGTCCTGGTACTCCCGCAGCGTCAATATGGCGGGAAGAGAAGAGGTTCACGAGGTCCAGTCCCCAGAGACCTCCCAGCGCCATCGGCGCAATACTGACGAGAACCGCCCGGAGCTATGTAACATCCCAAAAATTGAGTTTTGGTATGTTTAAAATCAAAAAAATAAACCATTTGCATTTTCTTGGAATTAATTGAAGCTTAATATGAATTTTCCAATAATGAAAAGATTTAATTTGAATAATCTATGCATCAAATCAAAGATTTCTAGTTTTTATTGGGTTTCTTGTGCTTCAAGGAATTTTTTCGTATTTTGGAGATTTTTCTGAATTTATTTGCTATTTATTTGAATTTATTCAGATTTATTTGAGTTTCTGGGAGTTAATTAAATTAAAAATGAATTTCTCAATCAAAAAGGCTTAAATTAAAAATGAATTTCTCAATCAAAAAGGCTTTCTGGCCGAATCTCTCTCATGACCCATTACTATTCCCTGACCGTTCTGTTCACCTACCGCTCACTCTAGCCCACCTCATGTGACCCGCCGCTCATGCCAGCCGTCCGATCCGCGCCGCTTGGATGGCGTGAATCTTCTGCCACGCCGCTCGCAAGCGCCATGCCGAAACCTAACCCTAGCAGCGCCGTAGCCGGTCTCCGCGCTTGGCACGCCTCCCGGGGCTATTTAAGTCCCCGAGGACCCCAGTCCGAGGGTTCCCGTTCCACGCCGCACACGCCGCTTCCTTCCTCGTCGGCCGAGACGCTGCCACTGCGGAGAACGCCCTCGCCGAAGTGCGCCGCCGTCCCGAGCACCTTCCGTCGCGGTTTTCTTCGCCATCGGTCATCCTCCGCTGTGATCGGTGGCACCATCGAACTCGTCGCGTCGAGCTCTTCCGGACCCGCTTTGTCTTCCGGCCGATCCGCCGCCCGTTCGCCATATTCCTCGTCGTCTCCCTCACGGCCGGTGAGTAGCGTTGCCGTCCCTCGCCGTCGCGCCCTCATAAACCTCACCGTCCGTCTGCGGTGGGCGCCCAGATCGCGCCAGCGTCACCAAGCCGTGCCCAATTCCCCGGCCGTCTGCGTCACGTGTTCGCGGCGTCGGCGTCCGTGTCTGCAGCGTCGGCGTCCACATGCCGCCGCGTCAGCGTCCTGTCAGCCGAGCCGCCGCATCAGCCCTAGCCCTATTCCGTGCACCCGGTCCACCATGGACCGAGCCACTGACATGTGGGCCCCGCATGTCAGTCGGCATTTATTTTATTTTTCTGATTTTTCCGAATTTCTGAAATTCCAGCCAATTCCGTGCTGACACGTGCCACCCTTTCCGAAATTTTCTGATTTTCTCTGAATTAAATCTTCCGAAGGCGCGTTCTCCTTCGTCCGAACTCCGATTGGAGTGATTCAAATTTCTAAATTTTTGTAAAATCGAGATCTACATTCCAGAACCAGTTATTTTCAATTTTGAGCTCGTTTTCTTCTCTGTTTTGTATTTATTTTGTTTCATTGCTTTATTTTCCGGTAGACGCAAACTCTGAAGGAGCGAACAGAGACTTCGAAGACCAAGAATCAGCATTTGAACAGCAAGGCAAGTCGTAGTCCTTTGATCATATTGAACCCATGTTTGCAAAAGTAAATTGGTTTATACAATTGCATGCTATTTGTGTATCAATGCTAGTTTATGGGAGTAGTTATTCACCGGATTGCCAGTATGCCACCTTGATTATTGAAATGCCATGTATCCCTTGTTAACCTTAGGTTGGGACATTATTAGTTGGACATAATCATAGTACCAACATGGGGGTTAACGTAGCTATGCTTAGCCATGCTTAGTTGTCCGATGGGATTCATAACATTTTTGAGTTAATATTAATCTTGACTTAATGAGATATTGAATTGTGGCTGTTGACCACTGTTGTAAAACTTGTTGTACCATGGCAGGGGATGCCATTGGTCTCGGTTGAACCAAATGTTTTCCCTCGGGCAATTGATCGTGCAGTAAAGGGGGTGCTGTCTAGCACATTGGGATGTGGTTGTCTTGCCTGAGACAATTTAAGGACTTAATCTTGTGCGCCATTGAACTGGGCCTAACCGTGCAACCACAAGTCTGGTATGGGACGGACCTAGCTGACTAATTTGCAATGTCTAGTCTTGAGTACTGCCACGTGTTGGTGTGGGTTCCGGGGTGGACGGGTAGACTCACATGGCTCAAGAGGGGGCCCCGAGGGGCGAAACCTTAGAGGGCGGTACTGGGTTTAGACATGCATTGTAAAGGCTTTGTAGTGATCTCTCTGCCGACACACCAAAGGAAGTGTGTTCTTAGCGCTTGGCATTAAGGGATGATCATGTCTTGTGGGTAAAGCTGTACAATCTCTGCGAGTGTAAACTATTGAATAGCCGTGTCGCGGTCATGGACAAGCAGGGATTTCACACGGGGTATAGAGTATTTTCTTGAAATGTGGAATGGTTGGGATGTGAGCGGGAGTTCTTTGTTGTTTTGTTGTCTCAAGCTATATTGTTGAATTGTGTAGTTGATACTTGTTTGAGTGATGTAGGGTGATGCCTCGTCATTACTGTTCATGTTGTCTACCATTGATTTATCGATTATTTATTATTGTTTATTCAAAGCGCCTTCAATCTATTTAGTGTATTTAAATTCAAGTTATTGCTTTACGCAAATGAACCATATAACTATCCTTTGTCAAGCGTGCATGAATATATTGCATCATTTCCCTACGGCTTGTTGAGTACGTTTTGTACTCACGGCTTTATGCCCCCGTTGTTCGATTCTTTGAGGAAAGACCGGGTAATGAGTATCAAGAGGAGGAGTACTATGAAGACTACGCCGACTAGGAAGGCGTTCCCAGACGATTGCACGTGGCATGTCGAATAGCCCAAGTTATTTTATTTCACGCTTGAGTTTATTTGTTTCTTAAGCCAAGAGGCATTGGTGTATGAACCTTGACCATAAGGTCGTTTGCTTTATTCAATAATAATTTGTTTCTTCTTAGTTATTTCGATGTATGGAATGATATGTCATCTATGTTTCCTTGTGTGCACTAAGCGTGATCTGGACTAGTGCGGTATACCAGAGGGTTTCGGATTTGCATATCAGGGTCCCGACAGAGATGGTATCGAGCCATATCGATCGTAGGTCGTTTTCTTAGTTAGCATGGTCTTCAAAATTATTTTCTAAATCAAACCAACAAATTGGTATTTAATAGTTTGTCTCTTCTCATCTTATTCTTAGGTTCTTATTCCTCTCCTTTGCTGAAACATTGCTTTGAAATTTAAATTGATCTTATCCCATTAAGCTTCTTGAAAGCCATGGATCTTCTGCAAGGAACCAAATCAAGGAGGACGATGATCAAGCCGTCGAAGAATATATCCGAGAAGACTATCATATAAGATAGGTTTGTGGTGCTCTATGGTGTTTGAGAATGCCATTCTCTTTTGGTTTAGCTACGTTTAGTCCGCGTATACTAGGATTTTTGTTGCTTGTGTGCCGGGTATGTTGTACACTTGCCTCAAGCATGGTGTTACAACCATACCTTAAGTTGAAAGTTTTTATTGGTTCTTTATTTTGTAGCCTTTTCGGCTATACCTTTGTTTGGCCTTTGTCCTTGGGTATTACCTTCTCACCTAGATGACCTTACCACTTTTCTGTTGCTTTTCCCTCTTACCTATTAAACCCTTGTGCTGCATCGCAGATGGTTGACACTCGCTCTGGAGCCGGTCGCAGTTCGCCAGTGGATGCCAATGCTAATGCCAGTGCCACCCCACCGCCACCACCTGCAGTGACAGATCAGAATTTGGGACATTTCTTGGCGGCTCAGACTCAGCTAATTAATACAATGATGCAGAACATGAATAATATGATGACTCAGCAGAATCAGACTGCAGTTGCCCTAGCAAATCTGTTGAACCAACAAAACCAAGTTGCTGCTGTGGTTGCTGCTGCCCCTCCTCTAGCTCGCCCTCAGTCCAAGCTAGCAGAATTCATGAGGACTCGTCCACCTACCTTCTCCAACTCTTCAGAACCATTGGATGCAGATGATTGGATTCGCTCCATTGAAAAGAAGCTCGCTATTGCTCGATTACTGAGATCATGAGAAGGTTCTTTATGCCGCTCATCGGTTTGAAGGCACCGCCATTGAATAGTGGGAGAACTACATTGCCGCCCATGATGATCCTCAAACCATCACTTGGCGAGTTTTCATTGCTTTTCGCCATTCCCATATCCCACGATGGAAAGGTAGAAATGAAGAAGAATGAGTTCGAGGAGCTAAAGCAAGAAGGGATGTCGGTGAGTGAATATCTCAATAAGTTCACTCAACTTGCTCGCTATGCACCGGAAGATGTAGCCACAGATGATGCTCGCGAGAAAAGGTTCAGCGTGGGCTCAACCCGAGATTAAAGGTACAAGTCATTGGCAGCGACTATGCAGATTTTCGACATCGGTGGATAAAGCTATGCTCATTGAGGAGTCCGTCGTGAGTTGGAAGAATCCCGCAAGAGGAAGATGATGCAACATGGAGCTCATTAGAATCAACCGCAGAGAGCTAGGTCCAATGCTCAACAGCCTGCTCGTTTCACTACTCCTCCGTCAAGATTCGAACACTGCACCAAACCTCGCCCGGCTCCTTCAGCAACCCTAACATCAACGCCAATGACAATCCGCCTCAGAGGACCGATAATCCAGTGCGAGTCACATGCTTCAATTGCCATGGCGTGGTCACTATGCCAATAATTGCCCCAGAAGCAAAGCATGGCGCCTGATTCGTTTCAACTTGGGATCGACACCACCAAGACCCCGCACGAGAACGGGGCGTGGAGCATCCGGACCCCAAATCAAGCTACCGGGACTCCACCGCTTTGTTGGAAGAGGTCGTGTGAATCATGTCACCACCGAAGATGCACAAGCCGCACGGAGCGTCATACTAGGTAATCTCCTAGTCAACTCGGCATCTGCCATGGTTTTGTTTGATTACGGAGCTATGCATTCGTTTGTTTCTCGGAGTTTTGCTGCAAATCATCACTTAAAGACAAGGCCTTTGAAAATCTGTTTTATTGGTGCAATCACCGTTCGGTTGAGTCTGAACCAAGGCTGCCCGAAGTTAGGATATTAATCGGAGGGTAGAATTCTAGCCAACCTCATTGTCCTAGATACCAAATCCTAGATGTGATCCTAGGAATGGATTGGCTCTCTAAGAACCAAGCGATTTTGGATTGTGGAAATAGAGATCACATTAACGATCGGAGGAACAAAACTAAAGTTTCAAGTCTGCCAGAGATCGGTCAGAAGGAATAAAAGTTTGTAGTGCCAAAGGAATAAGTTTGGAAGATGTGCCCATCGCTAGAGATTTTCTGATGTGTTTCAGATGAGTTGCAGGAATGCCACCGGATAGAGATATAGAGTTCTTGATTGAGCTAGTTCTCGAACGCCACCCATTTCAAGAGAGAGTGTAGGATGCACGCTAATGAGTTAGTGAAGTAAAAAGCAGATCAAAGAGTTGCAAGATCGGGGTTTTGTTAGACCAAGTTCTTCGCCATGGGGAGCCCAGTTCTTCTAGTTGAAAAGAAGGATGGAACTTCAGAGGATGTGTGTAGATTATCGTGCTCTAAATGAGGTCACCATTAAGAATAAGTACCCTCTGCCAAGGATTGATGATTTGTTTGACCACTTCAAGGAGCAGGAGTATTCTCGAAAATTGACTTGAGGTCGTTACCATCGATTGAAGATTCAGAGAGAGGATATACCCAAAACGACTTTTGTGACCGGTATGGACGGTATGAGTATCCGTGATGTCTTTTGGTTTGACCAATGCCCTGCCTATTTCATGACCACGATGAATAAAGTATTCATGGAATATTTAGACAAGTTTGTCGTTGTCTTTATCGATGACATTCTGGTCTATTCCAAGAGTGAGGCAAAACATGAGGATCACTTGCAGAAAGTGTTGACAAACCTAAGAGAACATCAACTCTATGCTAAGTTTAGCAAATGTGAGTTCTGGATGAAAGAAGTTGCCTTCCTAGGTCACGTTATATCAGGCGAAGGTGTCGCTGTTGACCTTGGTAAAGTGAGAGATGTGCTCAATTGGGAGTCGCCGAAGACGGTAACCCAAATTAGAAGTTTCCTTGGAATGGCGGGATATTATCGCCGTTTCATAGAAGGTTTTTCCAGAAAAGCTAGACCGCTCACCCAACTTTTGAAAAAGGAGAAGAAATTTGCTTGGACATCGAGTGTGGCGAAGTTTTGAGAGCTAAAGAAGTGTTTGACAACCGCCCGATGCTTGTTTTGCGGATATCGTAAAGGATTTTGAGATATTTTGTGATGCATCCGTCAAGGACTCGGTTGTGTGCTAATGCAAGATAAGAAGGTTGTGGCATATGCTTCGCGTCAGCTGAGGCCACATGAAGTCAACTATCCGACCCATGATTTGGAATTAGCTGCCGTAGTGCATGCTCTAAAGATTTGGCGTCATTACCTCATCGAATCGTTGTGAGGTGTACTGCGATCATAAGAGCCGAAGTACATTTTTACCCAAGCCGAACTCAATATGAGGCAAAGAAGATGGTTAGAGTTAATCAAGGACTATGACATTGGTATTCATTATCATCCAGGCAAAGCCAATGTCGTAGCGGATGCTTTGAGTAGAAAGAGTTACTGCAATACCTTGATGATTAAGGAAAGTCACCAAAGACTCTATGAGGAATTTGAAGCTCGATCTAGAAGTGGTGCAAGAAGGTTACTTAGCAACTTTGGAAGTCGTCCAACATTGGAAGATCGGATCCGGAAGCCCAAGGCGATGATCTTGATATCAAGGAGATCAAGAGTAATATGAAGAAAGGAAAAGCCCGAGATTCATGAAGATGAAAAGTCTTGTGTGGTATGAGAATCGTATTTGTGTACTGATCGAAAGAGCTCAAGGAGTACATTACTCAAAGAAGCGCATGAGACATTATACTCCATTCACCTGGAAGTACCAAGATGTATCAAGACCTCAAGAAAAGGTATTGGTGGCCTAGTATGAAGCGTGAGATTGCGAATATGTCGCTCTTGTGATGTGTCGCCAAAAGGTTAAAGCGAGCATCGAGGCGGCAGGATTGCTTGACCATTGAAGATTCGAGAATGGAAGTGGGAAGAGATTGGTATGGATTTCATTACGGACTTCCTAAGACCCAAGCGAGTTATGATTCGATCCGGGTGATAGTGGATCGATTGACTAAGGTAGCTCACTTCATTCGATTAAGACTACCTACAGGAGATAAATTGGCGAATTATATATGTCAAGGATTGTGGGTCTTCATGGAGTGCCTAAGAAGATAGTCTCCGATAGAGGAACCCGGTTTACCTCTCGTTTTTGGTAGAGTTTGCATCAAGCTATGGGAACTCATCTCGGGTTTAATCTTGCTTATCACCCTCGGTGATGGACAAAGCGGCGCGTGAACGATTCTTGAGGACATGTTGAGAGCTTGTGCTTTGACCTATGGTGCAAAATGGGACAAGTGTTTGCCCTATCTGAGTTTTCTTACAATAATAGTTATCGAGCCGATCTGCAAATGTCTCCTTTTGAAGCCTTATATGGAAGAAAGTGCGAGAACCCTCTTAATTGGAAGGAGGCGGAGAAAGACGCTTATTTGGTCTGCCATCTTGCAAGAAGTCAAGAGCAAGTCTGATTAATTCGAGACAAGTTGAGGATAGCTCAAAGCAGACAGAAGAGTTATGCAGATAATCGTCGCCGAGATTTGAGTTTTGAGCCCAATGATTATGTGTATCTTCGAGTCACCCCTCTCAAAGGAGTTAAGAGATTTCAAGTAAAAGGAAAGCTTGCCCCTAGATATGTTGAACCGTTCAAAGTCTTGGAACGAAGAGGAGAAGTTGCTTACAAGCTTGAGTTGCCTCAGTCTTTTGCTGGAATCCATGATGTGTTCCACGTGTCACAGCTTGAAGAAGTGCTCGAGTACCCGAGACGATTTAAGATGATGTTGGAAGCCATCGATTTGCAAGAGGATCTCACCTACAAGGAGCGGACCGGTGAAGATATTGGATGTTGCGAGGCGCATCACGAGAAGCAAGATCATCCGTTTTGCAAAGTCCATTGGAGTAATCATTCTAAGAGGAAGCCACTTAGGAGCAAGAAGAGGATCTCAAGTCAAGTTTCCCCACCTATTCTCTAGCGATTCGAATCTCGGGTCGAGATTCCATTTAAGGGGAGGTTTGTAACATCCCAAAATTGAGTTTTGGTATGTTTAAAATCAAAAAAATAAACCATTTGCATTTTCTTGGAATTAATTGAAGCTTAATATGAATTTTCCAATAATGAAAAGATTTAATTTGAATAATCTATGCATCAAATCAAAGATTTCTAGTTTTTATTGGGTTTCTTGTGCTTCAAGGAATTTTTCTGTATTTTTGGAGATTTTTCTGAATTTATTTGCTATTTATTTGAATTTATTCAGATTTATTTGAGTTTCTGGGAGTTAATTAAATTAAAAATGAATTTCTCAATCAAAAAGGCTTAAATTAAAAATGAATTTCTCAATCAAAAGGCTTTTCGGCGAATCTCTCTCATGACCCATTACTATTCCCCATGACCCGTTCTGTTCACTTACCGCTCCTCTAGCCCACCTCCTTGTGACCCGCCGCTCATGCCAGCCGTCCGATCCGCGCCGCTTGGATGGCGTGAATCTTGCACGCCGCCTGGCGCAGCGCCGCCGCCGAAACCTAACCTAGCGCGCCCGCCGGTCTCGCGCTTAGCACGCCTCCGGGGCTATTTAAGTCCCCGAGACCCCGATCAGGGTTCCGTTCCACGCCGCACGCCGCTTCCTTCCTCGTCGCCGAGACAGCGCCATCGCGGAGAACGCCCTCGCCGAAGTGCGCCGCCCCCGAGCACCTTCCGTCGCGGTTTTCTTCGCCATCGGTCATCCTCCGCTGTGATCGGTGGCACCATCGAACTCGTCGCGTCGAGCTCTTCCGGACCCGCTTTGTCTTCCGGCCGATCCGCCGCCCGTTCGCCATATTCCTCGTCGTCTCCCTCACGGCCGGTGAGTAGCGTTGCCGTCCCTCGCCGTCGCGCCCTCGCAAACCTCAGCCGTCCGATCTGCGGTGGACGCTCCAGATCGCGCCGCGTCACGGCCAACCGTGCCCAATTCCCCAGCCGTCTGCGTCCACGTGTCTGCCGCGTCAGCGTCCACGTGTCTGCCGCGTCAGCGTCCACATGCCGCCGCGTCAGCGTCCTGTCAGCCGAGCCGCCGCATCAGCCCTAGCCCTATTCCGTGCACCCGGTCCACCATGGACCGAGCCACTGACATGTGGGCCCCGCATGTCAGTCGGCATTTATTTTCTTTTTCTGATTTTCCGAATTTCTGAAATTCCAGCCAATTCCGTCCGACACGTGCCACCCTTTCCGAAATTTTCTGATTTTCTCTGAATTAAATCTTCGAAGGCGCGTTCTCCTTCGTCCGAACTCCGATTGGAGTGATTCAAATTTCTAAATTTTGTAAAATCGAGATCTACATTCCAGAACCAGTTATTTTCAATTTTGAGCTCGTTTTCTTCTCTGTTTTGTATTTATTTTGTTTCATTGCTTTATTTTCCCAGAAGCGCAAACTCACGAAGGAGCGACAGAGACTTGAAGACCAAGAATCAGCATTTGAACAGCAAGGCAAGTCGTAGTCCTTTGATCATATTGAACCCATGTTTGCAAAAGTAAATTGGTTTATACAATTGCATGCTATTTGTGTATCAATGCTAGTTTATGGGAGTAGTTATTCACGGATTGAGTATGCCACCTTGATTATTGAAATGCCATGTATCCCTTGTTAACCTTAGGTTGGGACATTATTAGTTGGACATAATCATAGTACCAACATGGGGGTTAACGTAGCTATGCTTAGCCATGCTTAGTTGTCCGATGGGATTCATAACATTTTTGAGTTAATATTAATCTTGACTTAATGAGATATTGAATTGTGGCTGTTGACCACTGCAGTAAAACTTGTTGTACCATGGCAGGGGATGCCATTGGTCTCGGTTGAACCAAGTGTTTTCCCTCGGGCAATTGATCGTGCAGTAAAGGGGGTGCTGTCTAGCACATTGGGATGTGGTTGTCTTGCCTGAGACAATTTAAGGACTTAATCTTGTGCGCCATTGAACTGGGCCTAACCGTGCAACCACAAGTCTGGCATGGGACGGACCTAGCTGACTAATTTGCAATGTCTAGTCTTGAGTACTGCCACGTGTTGGTGTGGGTTCCGGGGTGGACGGGTAGACTCACATGGATCAAGAGGGGGCCCCGAGGGGCGAAACCTTAGAGGGCGGTACTGGGTTTAGACATGCATTGTAAAGGCTTTGTAGTGATCTCTCTGTCGACACACCAAAGGAAGTGTGTTCTTAGCGCTTGGCATTAAGGGATGATCATGTCTTGTGGGTAAAGTCGTACAATCTCTGCAGAGTGTAAACTATTGAATAGCCGTGTCGCGGTCATGGACAAGCAGGGGATTTCACACGGGGTATAGAGTATTTTCTTGAAATGTGGAATGGTTGGGATGTGAGCGGGAGTTCCTTTGTTGTTTTGTTGTCTCAAGCTATATTGTTGAATTGTGTGGTTGATACTTGTTTGAGTGATGTAGGGTGATGCCTCGTCATTACTGTTCATGTTGTCTACCATTGATTTATCGATTATTTATTATTGTTTATTCAAACTGCCTTCAATCTATTTAGTGTATTTAAATTCAAGTTATTGCTTTCTGCAAATGAACCATATAACTATCCTTTGTCAAGCCGTGCATGAATATATTGCATCATTTCCCTACGGCTTGTTAAGTACGTTTTGTACTCACGGCTTTATGCCCCTGTTGTTCAGTTGCTGAGGAAGGACCAGGTAATGAGTATCAAGAGGAGGAGTACTATGAAGACTAAATCGACTAGGAAGGCGTTCCCAGACGATTACTGTGGCATGTCGAATGGCCCAAGTTATTTTATTTCCGCTGCAACAGTTTATTTGTTTCTTAAGCCAAGAGGCATTGGTGTATGAACCTTGACCATAAGGTCATTTGCTTTATTCAATAATAATTTGTTTCTTCTTAGTTATTTCGATGTATGGAATGATATGTCATCTATGTTTCCACTGTGTGCACTAGCGTGATCCTGGACTAGTGCGGTATACACAGAGGCTTTCGGATTTGCATATCCGGGTCCCGACAAGCTATCCCCGGGCAAGACCCTGACGACCGTCCGTCGCCAAGCCAGCGGAAGGGCGGACGCTAGGGATGGGGACTTGGCTCGCGAAGATCCCAGCAAGTATCGCTGCCCGGAGCATGCGCACGACCGCCTCCCGAGGTCGCCCCCCGCCGCTCCCCAGAGCGCCGAGCGGCTGCGAGCCATGGCGACGGTCGTGCGCAACCTCCAAAATTTCTTCGGCTAGGCGGACATGGCAGCCAAGGGGGTGGTCGTAGCTGAAAATCTGGAAAAGCTCGCCACCGACATAGGGCTCCCAGAGCCCCCTGGTGGAGAAAGGCCCCGGAGTGTTTCCCGGGACCATAAGCACTACTCCCCTGTTCGCTCCCGTCATAGCACCTCCTGAAGTCCTGCTCGGGAAGGCCGCAGGAAGGAAGAGCGGTACCGTCAGGACGTTCGGAGCAGTTCCCGGATGGCCTCACAGGCTCGTGGGCGCCCCCCCTATGCTTACGAGCCCACCGGGTGTTCCACCTCGGGGCTGCCTTCATCGCGCCGGCATGGAGACATATTCTCTCGTCTCGCCCTGCACGCAAAAGACCATCGTCACGCTCGCCGCTCTCGGAGGGGTCACCATGATAGCCCGGCGTTTGGGTGTTGGGCCTTTTTGGCATCCCTCCGTGATGTCTCGTGGCCGAGCAAGTTCAAGCCCGGCCACATTGAGCGTTTCAACAGAACTCAAAACCCGAACAAGTTCCTATCAATCTACTCCACCGCCATTTCGGCGGCTGGAGGGGACGAGAGGGTCATGGCCAACTACCTCCCCACGGTCCTCGACGGCTCTGCCAAGACATGGCTTTTTAACCAAAAGGAAGGATCGATTCGCTCGTGGGGACAACTCTGTGAGGCGCTCTGCGCGAATTTCCAGAGCTGCTACACCCACCCGGGCAACGAGCGGGACCTCGAGCGATTGATCTAGACGGAGAAGGAATCCTTACGGGATTTCGTCCAAAGGTTCATCAAGGCGAGGAACTCCATGCCGAGCATCTCGGATAAGGTTGTCGTCCGGGCCTTCAAGTTCGGAGTCCGCGATGTCCGCTTCACGCAAGACCTGGAGATCCACCCCGACCTCTCGGCCAACGAGCTGTTCCGTATGGCCGACCGCTACGCGAATGCCGATGAAGCCGTGCAATGGAAGAAGATGCTCAATGAAGGCAAGCTGCCGCCTCAACCGGGCCTGGAGGGCTCCTCGAGCAAAAAGCACCCGAGCTCCATCGAGAAGAAAATCAAGAAGAAGAAGAGGTCGCACACGCCGGGTGTGGTGGCCGCTGTCGAGCGTCGCCCGCCACGGGCTCCGCCAGCTCGGCAGCCCTAGGGCCAGCGAGGTCGGCCACGCCCGCGGTGTAACGAACAAGGTAGCAACGACCAAGGCCACAGCGACCAAGATCGCGACGATCGGGGTCGCAGTGGCCAAGGTCGCGAAGAAAGGAGTGCCCCTTCGGGCAACCGCTACTGCCCGTTCCATCAGGCGGTCGGCCACGACCTTCACAACTGTCGAACCTGGGCATACCACCTGGAGAAGTTCTACAACGGCGATGGCCCCATGCCCACTCTGCCGGGAAAAAGAGAGAGCAGCAAGGGCAAGGGCCTTGCGGATGACGACGACGACATGGGTTACCAGGAGCCCCACAATCACATAGCCGTCATATTCGGGGGCTCCTCTACGTACAAATCCTGTAGGGACCTGAAGGAGGCAGCGCGAGAGGTTTGCCAAGCCACCCGTGCAGCAGCTCAGGTGGTCCGAGCTGTCCATCACCTTTTCCAAGGATGATTGTCCCCTTGGATTGACCAAGCCCCAGAGGCTCCCGTTGGTCGTGAGCCTGACCATCAGCAATGCCAAAGTAGGTCGGGTTCTCATCGACGGTGGGAGCTCCTTGGATCTCATATCTGCTAAGGTCCTGGACGAGATGCAAGTCCCTCGGTCCAAGATCAAGAGCGTAGCCGTCCTGTTCTTCGGGATCGTCCCGGGCACCTCGATCAAGCCCCTCGGCCAGATCGTCTTGCCCATGATGTTCGGGAGCCTCAGCAACTTCCAGACCGAGCTGATCAACTTCGAGGTCATAGACTTCAAGTCGACCTACAATGCCATCCTCGGCAGGCCGGCCCTCTCCAAGTTCATGGCCGCCACGCACCATGCTTATCAGTGCCTGAAGGTCCCCAGGCCGAAAGGCATCATCACCGTCAAAGGCGACCACAGGGCGACCCTGAATTGCGATGAGAAGTCGCTCGACATGGTCGGGCAGCTGCCTCAGTGCGGCCCCGACCAAGAGCCGGCGCGCTCCCAGCCCAATGTTACCCTCCTGCCCGGAGGAGAAACCAAGGCGATCCCTCTGAACGAGGCCGACCCGACCAAGGTCTTTCATTTGGGATCTTCCTTAGATCGCAAATAGGAACTCGAGCTCATTACTTTCCTCCAGAAGAGCACGGACGTGTTCGCCTGGGAACTGTCCGACATGCTTGGAGTCCCAAGAGAAGTAATTGAGCACATGCTAGCTGTTCGGCCCGATAAAAAACCTGTGCGCCAGAAGTTCAGGCGTTTTTCCCCAGAGAAGCAGGCGATCATCCGGGATGAACTCGACAAGCTCCTGAAGACCGGCTTCGTCCGAGAGGTCGAGCATTCGGAGTGGCTGGCGAATCCGGTCATTATCAAGAAAAAGGGTGGCAAGTGGCGAATGTGTGTCGACCACACTGGCCTGAACGCCACCTGCCCAAAGGACAACTTTCCGCTGCCGCGCATTGACCAGCTGGTCGACGCGACGGCGGAGTCCCAGGTGATGAGCTTCCTAGATGCCTATTCGGGCTATCACCATATCAGCTTATCCCCCGGGGACGAAGAGAAGACCTCCTTCATCAAGCCGTTCGGCACGTTCTGCTACACGACCATGTCTTTCGGTCTGCGGAATGCCGGCGCGACTTTCCAGCGCTTGATGCAGAAGACCTTCCTGGACCAGATAGGTCGGAACCTGGAAGTATATGTGGATGATATTGTGGTTAAGAGTAAGCTCGCCTCGGTTCATGTATCCGACCTCGAGGAGACCTTTTGTAATCTCAATAGACACCGAATAAAGCATAATCCTGATAAATGTGTCTTTGGGGTGAAAGCGGGCAAAGTGCTCGGCTATCTCATCGGGACGCAAGGCATCGGTCCCAACCCAGAGAAAATTGAAGCCATTAAAAGGATGAAGCCTCCGAGCTCTATAAAGGAGGTCCAGGCCTTGACCGGACGCATGGCGGCCCTAAGTCGCTTCATTTCCCGGTCGGGCGAGCACGGTTTGCCCTTTTTCAAGGCACTCTACAGGCACGAGGGCTTCGCTTGGACAGAAGAAGCTAACCGCTCCTTCGGGGAGCTAAAGCGGTACCTGTCCAGCCCTCCGATCTTGGCCACACCAAGGTCGGGGGAGCCGCTCTTGCTATACCTCGCAGCGACCCCGGAGGCCATGAGCGCGGTGTTAGTGGTCGAGCGAGAAGAGGCGCAGCGATCGATTTACTACGTCGGCAAAGTCTTGCACGGACCGAAGGAGCGGTACCCTGAGGTCCAGAAGCTCTTGTACTCACTGCTCGTGGCTTCGAGGAAGCTGCGCCACTATTTTCAAGCTACAAGGTCGTCGTTCCGACCAACTTCCCGCTTAGGGAGATCCTAAGGAATCAAGATGCCAGCGGTCGGATAGCGAAGTGGGCCATGGAGCTCACCGAGTTCGACATCCACTTCTCCGCCCACACGGCTGTCAAGTCCCAGATCTTGGCGGACTTCGTAGCGAAATGGACGAATCCCGCCCCGCCCGCCAACGAGTCCCACGGATTTGAGGACGGCCGCTGGACCATGTACTTCGACGGGTCCCGAGCTTTCGAGCGCTCGGGGGCTGGCGTCGTGCTGGTGTCCCCCTAAGGGGATCAGCTCCAATACATCATCCAATTGCATTTTGCCGCGACCAACAACGCGGCGGAGTATGAAGGCATCTTGGCCGGGCTACGAGCGTGCAAGGCGCTCGGAGTCCAGCGACTGACTGTGAAAGGTGATTTGCAGTTGGTCATCAACCAAGTGAACAAGGAGTATCAGTGTTTCGATCACTCAATGGCGCTTTACTTGGTTGAGGTGAGGAAGATGGAGCGGTACTTTAGATATTTCGAAGTACTCTACATCCCCAGGAAGGACAATTCCCTGACCGATCATCTTTCGAAGGTCGGTTCCTCGTAGATGCCCGCCCCGCCTGGGGCACTCGTTGAGCATCTACACAAGCCCTCCATTCCCTCTGTAGAGGAGGCAACCCCCCAGATGCCTGCCTTGCCCGGGGCGCCAGTCGAGCATCTGTGCAAGCCCTCCATTCCCTCTGTAGAGGAGGCACAAGAGACGTGCGGTAACGTCTCCTTCCTCGAGCATGGTGCAGACTGGATAACGCCATTCGTCTAGTATCTTGCCCATGGGACACTGCCCGAGGAAGAAGCCGAGCGTTCCCGACTCATAAGGCAGTCCTCTGCTTACAGACTAGTTGAGGGCGCCTTATACCACAAAGGGGCACTTGGAGTCCTCTCCATGTGCATATCTCGAGAAGAGGGCAATTTCTTTCTTAGAGATATCCATGAGGGAATGTGAGGAGCTCACTCGTCCTTCCGAACCCTCGTGAGCAAAGCATTCCGGCTGGGATACTATTGGCCGACAGCTTTAGACGACGCTCGGGCGCTCGTGGCGACCTGCCGGGTGTGCCAATTCCACGCCCGCAAGGCCCACCAGCCAACGTACGCGCTGCAGACCATCCCACTCCCATGGCCGTTCTCGACCTGGGGGACTAACATTCTCGGGCCTTTCCCTCGTGGTCGAAGGGGTTACAAATACTTGCTCGTGGCCATCGACACTTTCTCTAAGTGGATCGAAGCCGAGCCTGTATCAATCATTTCGGCTTAGCCAGCCAAGAGATTTTTCCGCAGCAACGTGGTGACGCGCTTCGGGGTCCCCAATCGCCTCATCACGGACAACGACACTCAGTTCACTAGTGAGCTATTCCAAGCCTATTGCGAAGACATTGGAACAAAGTCTGCTTCACCTCTGTAGCTCATCCGTAGAGCAACGGAGCGACCGAGCGGGAAAATGGCCAAATTCTCCAAGGGATCAAGAAGAGGGTTTTCAAAGACCTCGCCCGGCACGGCGGGTCATGGGTGGACGAGCTTCCTTCTGTCCTCTAGTCTGTGCGCACCACAGTGAGCCGAGCTACAGGCGAAATGCCCTTCCAGCTCGTCTATGGTGCCGAGGCTGTCCTGCCCGCCGAGATCGTGCTTGGGCCCCAAAGAGTGCACCTGGCCGATAGCATCCATCAAGGACGCGAGCGTCGTCTCGCCGTCTACCAGCAAGCTCTTCGCAGGCACGCGGCCATGTCAATTCAGCCCCGAGTCCTGTAGGTTGGCGACCTCGTCCTACGGGGAATCCAGGATATGTCGAAATCCAACAAGCTCTCCCCGAAGTGGAAAGGACTGTTCACGGTCGTCTCCATAGCACGCCCGGGGGCTGTCCGCCTGGCGATGGAAGACGGTCGCATGCTCACGAGCTCGTGGAACATCGACCAGTTGCGCTAGTTCTTTGTCTAAACTCATATCTCCCTATTGTATATGTCTTCAGACTCATGGTTTTCCTTTTGGAAAAATGACAAGTTCGGTTCCCCCGCCCACGTGAAATCTGTTACCTTCAAGATTTTGTGAATGCTTTCAAGGTCACTGCTGTCGGTAAGCCGACTCAGTCTCACACAAGGGCATACTTTCCTCACAATCTTGGTGATGGGACGAGCACGTTGGGCAGGCGCAACCGTTCCAAGCATTCTTCGTCCTAAGGTTGGTCCGCCGCGCGCACGACCGTACAAGGTGCCACGACCAACACCCAGCCACTAAAAACTCACCACCAGAGGTTCTAGTCTCGATAAGCCGACCTTGGTCCGCAGTAGTTCTTTGCTGCGCGATTCAAGTCGCATACAGACACTCTTTCGGCCGGTCCGAAGATTTAGTCTGGCTCGCGTGTGTTTGGTCGTCGTGCACCCTATCGAGCAACCGCGCGTCCTTCCCCAACCTAAACCATGCTCGCCGCTCGGAGCGCTGCTTCTCCTGCTCAAGCTCCCGCTCGAGTGTGAGGACTTTCTCTTTGCCACCGGCAGTGTCTTCCTCGGCCCAGCGGGAGCGTTGCTTTTCTTGTTCAAGCCCTTGCTCGAGCAAAAGGCTCTTCTCCTTAGCCTCGGTGATGCCCTTCTCCGCTTGGCGGCACCTATGCACAAGTAGGTGGTCCCTAGCCTTGAGGTCCTCCACCCGCTGCTCAAGCTCAGTTATCCGGCCCTCATGCTCGGCTTGAAGCTGGGCCACGGCATCGGGGACAACCATCGCCGCATCGAAGTCCTCTATGACCTTTTGGAAGATCTGCAGGCGGGAAAATCTCAGATACCATCCCTAAGACCTTAAGAAATGAAACTATGACGACAACAAAGAAAGCATCCATACCTGATCGAGACCCGCGCGGAGATTATCCCGGAAGTGCTTGGTGATGTCCCTCCCCCGAACATCTTCAAGCTTCAGCAGGGGGATCCGGCTTCCTCAGGGTCCTTCCAGGAAGGCGGATTGGTCGAAGACGACAAATCATCCCCCCGGGCATGAGGTTCACCAAGGGGCACCACATTTCCCTCCTGAGCGGCCGGATCGCTCAGGGTCTTCTCGCTGTCCGCCCAGGCAGGTGGTCCGCTCGGGGGAGGCGGGGTGTCCCCCCGAGCATGCGGTTCACTCAGGGCGGGCGCTGTCTCATTCCGAGCATGCTGTCCGGTCGAGGGCTTCGCACCTTAGTCCCAGGCAAGTGATGCGCCCGGGGATCTCGAGCCTTCTGGGGTAGCCTTTCCGCCCAAGGCTGCAAGGTCAATCTTCTCCCCTCCTTGTACACCCTCCGTGCTGGGAGGGGCAGGAGGCTTGCCCTGGGGAGGCGTTCCCTCCAGGGCAGGGGGGTCCACCTCATCTTGGTCGCCGGCGACGAGCTTGTCCACCGCTTCCATAGCCTCATCCATCACAAGGTCGATGGCTCGGGTGATCTCCCTCTCTACGGCACGATCAAATATTTCGTAAGCCATTCTGCGATAATCCAGGGAGAACCTAGGAGCTAATGCGCCCACATCAATAGAGTGGGGTTAGCTCGGATGGCGGGCGCGCAAAACAAAGAGCAAGATAAAGAAGAAGAAGCAAGGTTCGAGCTCACCTTCGAGCCGGCCCTCGTCGTCATCTCCGGCCGGATCGGCCACCACCGCGATCACAAGCTCGGCCTTCTTTTCCGCGGCATGGCTGATCCTCGCCAAGAGGGGGTCGACCTTCTCCATGTCGACCGCCTCCAGCATCTTCCTCGAACGACCGCGCCTCGTCCTGAGGGGCAGTGTGTCCTCCTCGTCCTCCTCCTCATCGACGGCCAGGCCCTCGAGTTCCACAGCTCGCCGGGTCTCAGTGACCTGCTCAAGCTTGGCCTTAATCTCGGCGAGCTCCTCCTCTAGTTTCTTCTGCTCGGCCTGCACCAGTTCTTCGGTCAGGCTCTTCTCTCCCTCGAGCTGCTCCAGGTAATCCCGGCCGTAATTCTCCAGCCAGGCATTCAAGCGGCTTACCTCTTTTCGGTCGGCGAATTCCAAATGCTGCACCACCGGATTACCGGACGAGCTCGCCCGTCTCTTCGACAGGCGAGTGGTGGCTGGTGGTGGGGCATGTCTCTTGCCCCTCAGCTGCATGGTCTTGGCGGCCAGGACAAGTATTCCCTTGCCACCCGCGAAGGGCTTGAGCTCACCCACCGCCAGCTCCAAAGCAACCTTCTCCTGCCGGAAGGCGTAAAGGCATTAGAAGGGCTCGGGATGTTTTCCCCGAGTATAGGCCGCGAAGCAGCTCACCACGTCAGTCCGATCAAGCACATTCTTCGGGACTTGATGCCCGCGCTAGAGCTCTTTGCCTTTGGGAGTGCCGAACATCTCGCCGACCCTCTTCTCAACACAGTCGAAGCCCGGCTCTGTCACCGGCCAGCAGATAAAATCAACACGAACAGAGGTCATCCTCCACGCCTGGCTGCGCAAAGGAACATTGAAAGTTGGCGACAAAGAGGCCGCACAACTCCCCCCACAAGTGCACCGATCCTCGAGGGAGGTTTAACAGCCAAGAACGAGCAGAGCCCGTCAAGGCCGTCGGAAGATAGTTGGCCATGACCTTTTCAGATTCACCGGCCGCTCGCACCCCCGTAGTATATATTTGCAAGAACTCCTTCGGGTTGGTGGTGCCATCATACTTTTCCATGGATGCCGGGCGGAACCTGTCAGGCCACGCTACACGGTGCAGCCGTCGAGAGAAGGCCTGGCACCCAACACCATAAAGGGAACCGAGCCATTCACCGGGAGCCTGGTCCGGAGACCGCCCCCGGGAGCGCTGGGCCTGGCTCCCTACAGAGTCGGAGGAGTGAACCTCCTCCTTGGTCCGGGAATGAGAGTCTTGGGAGAGACTCTCACCGCGGAGACTACCTGCTTTCCGCGGCCGTGCTCCTGGACCGGGCGGCGCGGCATGCGACCGCGGAGATCATCGCCGTGCTGCCGTCGGCTTTCATCCAGGTGCGCCCGGAGGTCCCCACAGTCCCTTGCGGAACCGGGACCGGCGCCGCGTCGCGCCTCCTTCGCCCCAGCCCCGCTGGCCGGGCCGCCTTCATTAGGCGGTGGGCGCTGGGTGCACTTGACATGCGCCCGAGCAATAGTGCACCAGCGGTGCCCCTGGTGGGAAACCCTACCGTGGCGCATCCACGAGACCGGCGATGCTCGAGCTACGGAGTGGCCGAGAGTCCCAACAAGTTCCACCGGTGGTCAAGAGGAGCAGACGACATGCGATTCTCGGCGGGGTGCATTTGCCTCCATGGCAAGTCGACGTCGCACGGGGTGCCCCGCCGGCTCCGAAGGAGCGAGGCCGCCCCTACATGGGGCGGTCGAGCGATCCTCCGGCCAAGCGAGGCTGCGGAGGCGCCTGAGCGCCACTCACCCCTGCTGGTTCTTGACGATGAGAACCCGCCATCTCCAGATGAACGGGCTTGCTTTCGGGCAGAGAACGCCGAAACTCACCGGAGAGTTTAACCGGAAAAACCAACCACTAGCCCCCTACCTGGCGCGCCCTGCCCGGCGTATTCCACAGCAGGCCGGAGTCTCTGAGCCGGGTTTTGTTCAATAGGAGGGCGTCTTCGCGGCTGGCTAACCAAGAGAGTGAAGACCCTAGAAGCTCCCACACGAAGGGTTCCGGCGTCTATGAACTAGGAAGAACACGAGGATTTTACCCAGGTTCAGGCCCCCTTGTGAGAAGGGTAATAGCCTTACGTCCTGCTAAATTTCTTATGGAATGTCTCGAGCCAGTACAGAGTTCTTGGGTTACAAGTTCTTCTGCTAGCTCCATGGTGTTGCCTGCCTGATGGATTGCTATCTCTCCGATCTTGGATCCCCTTCCCCATGCACCCGGGCGCCCTTATATAGGCCAGGCTAACGGGAGTAGGTAGAAGGAGGGTCATCATGCTGATCTTAACACATTTAATGCTCCTTCCCGTGCTGTCCCGTTCCTCTAGCCTCATTAAATGCCTACGCGTGCCTTCGCCCGGTCCGCCCGGATGGGACCCCTTTATGACAGGTAGGTGAGAGGCATCAGAGGAATGGGCTCGTTGCAGAAACCCTTGCGGTCGATGTGCCTAACACAGCAGGCCTGCCGTCTGACATGGTACGGTAGCGGAAGGAGACTTCGAGGTGAAGCCACCGCGCCCCACCTTTTTGCCTTGCGGCGGGGCGAGTAGGGCGTCCTCGCCCACCTACTCGCCAACCGCCACGTGGGCTGGGCGCCGGGCAAGCAGGGCGTGCTCGCCCACCTGCTCGCCGGGCGCCACGTGGGCCGGCACCCGGCCGGCGGGCCATGATCGCCCGCCCGTCGCCGAGCCGCCCGTGAAATTTGCTTTTGTCTTGCGGAGAGGGTACCCTAAGCGTGAAATCTGTGACAACATCAAACTCTGGAATAAAATTATTTAAACCCGAAAATGCTCCCGAATTCACCTCTGGAAAAGTTTCACAAAAACTTTAACTCATTTACCAATTAATAAGAAATAAAAATCAGCAAATTAAAAATATATCTCAGAATCATTCTCAGAATTCTATAAAAATAAATAAACAAGAATTTGGCATGAAAGTTTTACAGAAATACCCTCAATACCCCATAATCATACAGTAAAAATTTTAGAGTATATGGATGCCATTTGCTACTTCTATAAAAGCAGAAACCGAAAGGCCAATAATTAGACTATCAGGTTGTCAGAATTTTATAAAATTCTAAGAGTCAGATTTTAAGCTGGAAATTTTACAGTAGATCCAGTAGCTCATTAGGATCTACCCAAAAAATTTTAAAAAAATACTCACATCGGTTTGGATGTCCAGAAAAATCAGTGTCAGAGCTGTAGCCAATTCAGTTTTCTTTTTTCCTTTTCCCCCCTACCATGTGGGCCCTCTCAGTCAGCCTCTGGCATCCCGCTGACTTCCCCTGGCGCGCTAGCAGCCCCACGGCCCGAGCTGCTGCTGAAACCTTGCCGTGGCAGCGTTATTGCCATGTATTTCTTGTCGTGGCAGCGCCTGGGCAGGCCTTTGCAGCCAGCCCCTCCCAGCGCCGCGCCAAGCCTTGCTGCCCGCCTCTGCCAATCCCTACCATGGCAGCCCTCTGCGATCACCCCGAAGTTTCACTGAGCAATCCTTGCTGTGTTTGCAACCCGAGCCGGCTCCTCCCCAGCTTCGTCAGAGCTTCACCGCCCAGCTGCCAGTTTGTGCCGTGCCAGCTTTTCTACAGCCAGAAGCTTGCCGTGGCAGGAGTCCGGCAGCGACCCTCCTTCTCAATGGCAAAGTCCCCTCGCCCGGAACTTGTGCCACCGACCACCGCCACCCTTCCTTGTGCGCGTCACACCAAGCCATCACTTCGGTCGTCTCCTGTGCGCATGGCAGTTCACCGAGTTCCCAGGCGTCCTGCCCATTCTGCCCTGCCATTGAAACCTATCCCATCCACTGTTGTTCCGTCAATTTCGCGTGCACGCACGGTTCCTGCAGAGACAAGCCGGCTTCGCCATTCCTTGTCGCTACGCAATTCCTTGTCGCTGCTTGCCCGAATCAGTTTCAGTGCCTCGGCTATAAATTCAGCACCACTCCCTCGCATTGTCCCTTGCCTCTGCCTGGGAAACTTTCCCCTAGCCCGAGCACAAGCCTCACTCCGCCGAGCCACCATAGCTAGTAAGCACCGTGTTGGGGCAAGCTTCAATCCGGGCGCATCAGCGGCTCATTTTCTTCATTGATGCTCACCGCATTCTCCTGACACACCCCCCTTACCTCATTTCAGCTTCTCCGGACCGGAGCACCGCCGCCTGCTTTCCCCTTTTTCCCCGCAACCGGCGATCATTGGCAGATCGGCGTAGTTGCTCGCCGCCTCCACAAGGTAAAGAAATGGAATCCTCCTAGCGCCCTCATGCTCATCCCCAACTTATCCTAAGCTGATCACTGCTCTTCCACCCTCGCCACTCGCCGCCATGGCCGTCGCCGCCCCCTCACGGTGGCGCGCCAAATCCGACCATCGCTAGCCACACCGATACCTCCCCTAGACGCGCATGGTCCTACTCTAGCTACCTGCGCTACCCATTCCACCCCTCCGACCCTCCCTCACCACCGGCGAGCTCCGCCACAATCTCCTCTGCTCGGTGAAACCGACAGTGAGTCCCGATAGTTAGTGCCATGAAGTTTGTTTCTCTGGCCAGGCCAGGACAAGGCGTCGATGACACCTTCCTTTGCCGCGCTATGAGTCTGACGGTTGGGCCCAGGGTGTCAATCACTGGCCTCGCGCTGTGTCGCTACCCTGCGGACCCACCTGTCAGCGCATCAACACAGTCCCGAGCTAAAAACAGAAAGCGTATTCTCAGCTGGAAAACATACTTTCCCAAATTGGCAAATTCCTATTTTCAGCATTTTATTCCAAACCCCTAACTTCAAACTTGAATATCTTCTGTGTTTTAAATCCAAATTTGATCAAACAAGTTTCTAAATTCATGTAAAATCATGCTCTATATGAATATGCAAAAATATTTAAATTTAGAGCTTAATTTTGAATATTTGAACTTAGAATTTGAATATGGCCTATATTATGTGCTAATACAAAATGTTGCACCCGAACTCAAAAATTTGTGGATAAATTTTTGAAAACTCCAGAGGATCTAATAACTTTTATTCTGCAAAAACATTTAAATTTGATCCTCATTTGACCTGGACTATAATTAAGTTGAGCCTTTTATGTAGTAAATATTGGAAATTCAATAACCATTGCAAATGTACTCTAAAATTTATGAAACCAGTGCCATAAATTCATTAAAATTATGATCTTGTGTCTCCATAAGTTTGAGCAAAAATAAAGAAAGTTTGCATCTAAAGAACAATAAATAAGAATGATGCCCTAATAGAAACTTAAATAAAAACCCCGCTCATTTAATTAAACTTTAAGAAGTGTAAACACACAAATAAAAAACTCAATATAAAACCAGAGTTTCATGTTTCTGGAATCTTCATTTGGAGTTTATGTTATTTGATTTCTTTTGCTTCTTATGGTTGCAATGCGGCAAAATGCGTATAGACGCCGATGTCTCTGATACTGCTACCGTCGACATTGACTTCACCACTGAGACCAACGAGCAAGGCAAGCACCTCCTTGAACATGTTGAAACTAATATTTCAATTAAGTTATATTGTTTTGCCAAATCTATTATGCATGCGTGTACTTTCGTATAAATGCTTGTTTGAGGGAATTGGTAGCTACACCTATGATTTCATGTACCTTCCTTAATGATCATGGAAATGTGAACCTTGATATCCCTAGGACAATGTTAGATAATACTTGATGTCATCATGGACGTATGCTAATACATACTAGAATGCTTAGCCATGCTTTAGCTTAGGAGCAAACATATTGAATTGTCACATGGAAAAATATAAACTATTGAGTTTGATGACTAGAGGTGTTGATATTTTATCTTAAAAACTGAAAATGAAAACTAGAGTTTTGACGCGGGTGATTATGCAATAGCCGGTGGTGCAAGAGACTTGCACGTAGTATAAGGGGAGATTATCGTCCGTGTTGGTTTAAGGACCGAACTATGAGTTGTTTTCGAACCAAGAAACACGTACAACCACAAGTGTTAGTATGGGATAGCCTTAACCTATTAAGTTATTTAAGTCTAGCTTTGCACTATGGGAGGCTGTAGTAGTACGAGCTGTTCTATGATGGATTGCTGAAGGGGCGCCCACACAACGATGATGGGAGCCACGCTTGCCAATATAATAGTGTACGCCTTAATGTGGGAAGAAGTAGGGTAGTGGGGAGTAAACCACTTGTTGTGCTAAAAGAAATCGACCCTCTTTTACCGCCATATTAAAGGGTTTGTCGTCACTGGGCTGGTGCAAAGTTAGGGTTAAGTAATGTAACGGTTATGTTATGATCTCTTCGCAGACACACCAAAGGAAGTATGTCAAATGGCCTAGCAAAAGAGGCTGATCATTTTTTGTGGGTAAAGTTGTACACCTCTGCAGAGTGTAAATCTAATCGATTAACCGCGCCTGCGGTTATGGGCACTTGGTAAGACCATCACATGGTTAGAGACTTTATTATTTTGCAAAACAGGGATGAATATGGAAATATTGTTGGTAAATCTATATTTCAGGTATTAAGACAGAAATTGGTAAGATTATTGCGACGCTCACATTCTTGGAGAACTGTGAGTTATTATGCTGTGTGTACTTGCTTACTTTCATATTTGGAAAACTTGCTCTTATAAAATACCGCTTGCAAATTAGTACTTGTTATTTCATGATCGTCTTTGCTCACTGCAAAATAACCGTAGAAGCTTTTCCTTTGATATAGCCTGCATTTTATCTTATTTGCATTTGTCATATACTATAAGTCTTACTGAGTACAAATGTACTCAATCTTGCTTAAATTGTTGGTCAGTGCAAGAGGAAGGTGAGATCCCCAAGGACACTTATTTCGCCACAGCTTACGAGGACTATACCGATGGGTTTTTCTAGGATCTACTACTGGTCAGTTGCCTATGGTATTTGGGCAAAAGGCATACTACTAGGCCTTGTATCTTTCGCTGCACATTTATTCGACCCTTAGGCCATGTTGTAATGATTTTGTGCTATTATCTTATATTATGGACTCTTGCATGGATGTGATAACAATGTTGTAAGATGTGCGTACTAGCTACTGATCGCGGGACTAATACATTAAGCACATGAGACCTTCTCGATATTCCATGCCAAAAGGAGGGTATCGACAAGCCCTACGTGGCTCAATAATGTAAGTTGGTCATAAGATCATACACTAGTTATACTTAACAAATGGAATCTTATTATTATTATCGTTGTGTATGGTGTGATATGTACCAATATTGAATCTGTGTGCACTAGCGTGATCCTGGACTAGTGCGGTATACACAGAGGGTCTGGATTTGCATATTTAGGTCCCAACAGTTGTATCGTCGAAATTCCCGTATCCCGCAGTGAAATATGTATCTTCTAGGCTTCGCTTTCCTCTTCATCTAAAACTACAAATTAAGCAAGAATGAGTACTTTTGTACTTGGTAAAACGTAAGGTGTATCGTAAAATGCCAGGCTATGTCAAAGAAGGCTTCTACGGTTACCTAGCGTAAAGTAAAATTGAACTTGTAAATCAAATAGTAATTTACAAAATAGAATTTTGTAAGAGCAAATTTGACAGGTATGAAAATAACAATTATATAAGCATAAAGTAATAACTCACAGTCCTCCATAACGTGATCATCAAAACGTCTATTGCCAACACATGTCACAACTGATGAAGCCAATCCTTGCCAACACATGGTATAGTATTGAATCATCTACAGAGTACGCTTTCTAACACATATTTCTAATTCAAATCATTTTAAAAATAATAAAATATCTAACTAGTATCAGTTCACCAAGTCTCCTATAACCGCAGGCACGGCTCTTCAAAAAGATTTAAACTTTCTAGAGGTGTACAACTTTATCTACAAAACATGACCAATTCTTTATGCAACGTCATTAGCACACTTCCTTTGGTATGCTATAGAGAGTTATAATATAACCGTTGCATTACATAAATCTAACTTTGCACCAACCCGGTGATGATAAACCCATACTATGACGACAGAAGATATTTGCATACACAGTGCGATAAATTGTTTTATATCCTATCATCCCATTTCTTCTCATAATATGGCGTACACTATTGTATCGATATGCATTTACTTACACCCCTGTGTGGAAGCCCCTTACAAGCAATTAGTCCAGAAAGCTTGTACATCTCCAGCCTTCCAATATGCAAAGCTAAATCTAAGTAACTTAATAGGTTAAAGCCGTCCTATATCAACACTTATAGTTATACGGATATCTCTTGGATCATACAAAACACTACGTTCGGTCCTTAATCTGACCCTGACAATAATCTCTCCTTACACTATGTGCGAGTCCTATGCACATCCAACTATTGCCAATAATCGATCGCGTCAAAACTATAGTTTTATTTTTATTTTTAACTAAAATACCAGTAACGTTTAATGTCATAACCAACCTTTTTAATTTCTCAAGAAATGACATGTCCTAATTATTTCAGTTTCCCTTACTAAAACATTGCTAAACATGATTAATATGTAATCGTATATACCTATGTTGGCATTATGTATTATCTAACCTTATTCTAAGGCTATCAAAGTTTATATATCAATATTTATTAAGAAAGTTCTATGAGATAACATGTATATCATCGATTACTATAATATAGTAAATTTACAGAAAATACATGTATGGATAAATAGATTTGACTAAAAAATAAAAATAAAAATACTAAAATCAATATGATAAAAAAAATTATTTGCCTTGTTTTGTTGGTTCAGAGATCAACCCATGGTCAACATCTTCGGTAGTTCGTGTACGTCGATAAGTAATTATCGTTTCGTCCACCACCGTCCTGGCCAGCTCCGACACAAGAGCCACCATTGCTACCCCTGTCCCTCTCTCTCTATATCTCCCTCTCTCTGTGGACGTGTGGCCGTGTCTTGTACTCGTGTGTGTGATAATGCCGCTGCTAATCCTCGTTGCGTAGCGCCTTGAGATGCAGGAGACAATGGGTGGCTAAGTAAGCTAATTAGTTTAATATTTTAACAAGACTCATGGTACACTCCATCAACCATCATGGCTGATCACCGAATGCTGTTCAGTACTAAACAAATCAATTTAAACCATGGTACACTCCTTTATGGCTATTGGTGAAAGTAGAAATTTTTTGTAGAGTACATAATTGTAACGACATTCATTTTTTTATAAAATGCTAAAATGAGAATTTATATGCGTATAGTACCAGTTCTATATCAGTGGCTAGTACGTACATTTACAATAATTGGAATCACACCCATACATAATATTATTAAAGCGGAAACTATTTATACAATGTAATCTTACAATTTAGAATATATTGCAGCGAAAAGAAGCAAAGGTCGTGTAGTGTGCCTATCCGACCCTAGAAAAACTTGCTAACAATGTGCCTATGACCTACATCAAGGAACACGTCGACTGAGGGTTTGCAATCTTCACCTAAACCAACAAATAAGGAAGGGTGAGTATTTTCGTACTCAGCAAAACTTAAGGTGTTATTTACAAGTACATAAATGCAGGTTATGTCAAAGGAGGTTTTTATAGTTAATTTGCATAAAACGATACTGAATTTGTAAATCAAGTTTGTAATTTGCTAACGAAATTTGTAAAAGCAAGATTGACTGAGAAAAATAACAAGTATGTAAAACATAAGTAACAACTCACAGTCCTCCATGATGTGAGTTTCGAATCGTTCATTTCCATCATACGGTACATATTCAGTTCTTCCCAACGCATAGCACAATAGCTGATACCAATACTTGCCAACACATGGTATAATATTGTATCATCTCTGGGTTTCGCTTTCCAAAAACAAACTTTTTTGAAAATAATGAAACAACTAACTAGTGTCAGTTCACCAAGTCTCCCATAACTGCAAGCACAACTTTTCAAAAAGATTTACACTCAACCGAGGTGTACAACTTTACCCACAAGAAATGATCAACTTTTTGTGTAAGCTATTAACGTATTTCCTTTGGTGTGTCGTAAAGAGATCATAACATAACCGTTACATTACATAGATCTGATTTTGCACCAGCCCGATGATGTTAAAACCCTTCTATGGTGGCAGAAACACACACTTAAGACATGACAGTCCATCCCTGTCATTTACACAGTAATTTAGGCAGTTCATTCATGGCATTCACACAACAACTCTAGCAGTCTATCCTTACCAAAACATTTCTCCCTATAGTAAGGCATACACCATTGTATTAGTATGCATTTACCTACACCTTAGTGTGGAAGCCCCTATGAGCAAACCTTACTAGAGAGCTCGTACTACACCAGCCTTTCAATGCACAAAGTCATATCTAAATAATTTAATAGGTTAAAGCCATCCCATACCAGCACTTGTAATTGTACGGATATCTTTTTGATTATACAACACTATATTCAATCCTTAATTCAACTCGGTGATAATCTCCCCAAACATTATGTGCAAGTCCATCTGCACCTTCAGTTATTGCTAATAATCGTCTGCGTTAAAATTATAGTTTTGATTTTGAGTTTTTGTACCAAAATACCAACAACCATCAATGTCATATCCAACCTTTTCAAATTTTCAAGAAGTAGTTTAATCTGATTTCTAAGCTTTCACTACTAAAGCATGGCTAGGCATATTTAATATGTAAGCGCATATACACATATTGACATTATGTATTGTCTAGCTCTATTCTATGGTTTTCAAGGTTCACATGTCCATACTAATCAAGGAAGTTCCATAAGACAACATGTATATCTACTAGTACTACAATATAGCAAATTTAAAGAAAATAAACGCATGCATAAATTGATTTGGTAAAACAAAATAAAAATTAAAACACTGGGAACAATATGATCAAAGAGAATGCTTGCCTTGCTGATCATTGTTTACGACGAAGTCAAGGTTGTAGTTGACGTTGTTGACAATGAAATTAGTGATGTCGGGTTGTACACGTTGTTTGATAGAAACATAGTAAATAACAAACTTTCAATAAAGGTAAAAAGAAATCAGATGAAAAATCAAATAGAAACTTGCTATAGGAAACATGTGTGATTTAGGGTTAGGGTTGTAAGATTTCATGCGCTCACATTTTTTGTTGATCTTTTGTGTATATATATTATTAGCAGCTTTAGATTAAACGATGATACGATTCTTTTTATAGACTATCTATTTTTGTCCTACGAATTCAAGAGGCTAAAATAATGTATTTTTATATTTATAATTTTGAATTCAAGATATTAAAATTATTTGGATTAATAGAATAAGACACTAGTCATTACATATCATGTTAGGTTTCATTCGGGTTTCCAAACGAGGTTAGCTTTTACTTTTGACGAGTATGGGATTCAAGTTCAATTATTAGAGCAGAGGTAAGGTTTCAAGATTATAGGCTACGCATGCTGGCTTAAATCTCTCTCTCTCTCTCTCTCTCTCTCTCTCTCTCTCTCTATATATATATATATATGGGGAAATATCTAGTGTAAATGGCTATTCAGTGCTAAAATGCTAACATCCATCGTGGGCCATCCGATCTATCATGTGTGGCTCAGATTGAGAGTGGTGGAACCCCTTGTCACTTAAATAGTTTTGCGAAAAACCCCCTCTATTTCTCTCCTCATTCCACTCTCAATCTGATGTTGGTGATACCAACATCTTCTTAGTAATTAGGATTCTGATGCAAAGCACATAGTAATAAGATTATTTCTTCAGAATAGGATAGTCCTGCCTTAGGGAGCATTTCTGGGCTGGCTTTATTAGTATTAGTGTTTATCCGAGGTGTTTTATTCATCGCAACATCTTATATATTTTAAAGTTTATGTTATAAAATGGTTAGACTTCGTTTTAGATTTACTACTGCACTTTACATGATTATTGTCAGCGTATTTCACCGGATAGGACCCTGTCGACGGACAGGGGGTCCTCCTAGGATGGAGGTTAGGGTTCGGTAGAGGGCGTCTTCGCGGTCGGAAACCCTAATGACTCTCGCACGAGGGATCCCGTGGATCAACGGATCAAAGAACACAGCGATATACCCAGGTTCGGGCCCCCGGTGTGGGTAACAACCCTATGTCCTACTAGATCTTTGTTGATGTGTATGGAGCTGGTAACAATGCTTTTTTCAGTTCGTTCTCCCTCTCTTTTTTCTCTCTAAGTCTTGGTCTTGTTTTTTTCGTCCTTGGACCGGCTCCAGCTCTCAGCTCTCCCCTCTTCCATGCACCAGAGCTCCCTTTATAGACTGGACTGGCTCAGGCAGGTGAGAGGGTGACATCATACTGATTTACGACTCATTTATTACACCTATCACTGTAGTCCTGTCCCTCAAGCCCCATTTAATGTCGATGTGTGGCTTCGCCCAGTCCGCCCGGGATGTGACATTCCTACGACGGGCACTACTACAGCGAGGCTTATATCAGATGCACGATCACAGACGGTCATGAAAAACCGTCTGTGATATGGAACATCACAGATGGTTATGTACTCAAACCGTCAGTGTAGCTATCACAGGCGGTTTTATATTACGGCCGTCGTGATAAGAAATATCACGAGCGGTTTCTAAATATAACCGTGCGTGATGGTTCTGATACTCATTACAGGCGGTTTCTAAGTAAAACCGTCAGTGAAATCCAAACGGTTATATAACACAACCGTCTGTAATATCTACAGTAGTCATTATAGACTGTTATATTTAGAAACCATTTGTGATATTTCTTACATCACAGACGGCTGTAATATAAAACCGTCTGTGATATCTCACATATAAACAGAGCCTCCAGCTACTTCGTTTATAGGGTTTCGCGATTTCTATCCTGAGACTGACTACGGAAGTGAGGCGATTTTGTGAAAGAAGGCCATTGATTTTGAAGGGTGATATTAGATTCATTTGATTTTGGTGATCTAAGATTAGTAATGAGTTCTAATTGCATGCATCCAATTCAATATCTAGGTTGGTTAGGAGAGAATTAATTTAAAGATTGTTTGATTAGATCTAGCTTGTAGCTGTTGGATTCATATGTTGTTTGTGATATTTGGTTAGTAATGTGTTTTAATTGCATTATATTCAACATCTAGCTTGATAAGGAAGGAATTTGATTATTTTTTTAGATCTAGCTTGTGGAACCATGTGTTGGTTGTTTGATCTAAGGTTAGCTAGTAATGGTTCTATTTGTATAATATTATATTGGATCATGATGTAGCTAGCTAGCTTGGTAAGGATAGAATTTTAAAGATTGTTTAGATCTAGCTTATAGATCAATTCAAGTCTTTTGGCGATCTAAGGTTAGTAATGGGTTCTAATTTCATTATTATATTGAAGATTAATTTGAATTATCTTAATTATTTCTTTGTGATGTAATTAAGGTATGTAATTGCGTAATTAGTTTAAGAATGTGTGCATACGCACTACACTTGGAGCACTTAATATTTAACGCTATGTGTTACATGTGTAGTATAGATGGATCGAAGCTGGATGTACGCTGAGAACCGTACGAGTGTTGAGTACCTTAATGGCGTCTCCACTTTTAAAAGAGCTGCAGAGGAGGGTATGTTTAATAAGGGGGTGCAATTCATGTCATGTCCGTGCATTGATTGCGAAAATCTGAAGATGTTTCAAAACTCAGCGCAGATCGAAGCACACTTGATTTGGAGGGGTTTCAAAGGGGCTATACATGTTGGACCAGTCTTGGCGAAGAGCATAATATACAGGAAGTAGCAAGTAGTGTTAATATCGTCGACGAAGTCAATGATATGTCGGATGATCATATCGATTGAGCTTCCGATGAGGACAGGTTGCAGGATGACAATTTGGATCAGATGCTGTGCAATGCAGAAGGAAACCTTGATGACAGGGAATATGGAAAGTTCCAGGGCTGGATGGAGGACTCGGAGAAACCTTTGTTCGCAGGGTGCAAGTTAAAATACACAAGGTTATCATCCATGCTTGAACTACTCAAATTGAAGGCAAGCAACGGTTGGTCCGACAAGAGTTTCACACAATATTATTCGTCTATTGGCGGACATGCTTCAGAGGGAAGCGAGTTGCCGACAACCACCTACAAAGCCAAGAAGGTTCTTTGTCCTTGGGAATGGAAGTAGAAAGAATACATGCATGTCCAAGCGATGTATCCTGCACCATAAAGAGTACACAAACTTGCATATATGTCCGGTGTGCAACGCATCCGGTACAAGCGTAAAGTCATTCAGATGATGATGGCGAGAGTATTGTGGTGAAAAAGGACCTCTGCTAAGGTGGCATGGTATCTACCTATAATTCCCGTTTGAGCGTTTGTTTGCGAACCCAAAGGAGGCAAAACTATTGCGTTGGCACTTTGAGGAGCGTAAGAATGATGGAATGCTAAGGCACCCTGCTGATTCCATCCAGTGGAGAAACATCGATAGGATCTTTCAAGAATTCGGTGCGGATCCGAGAAATATAAGGTTTGGATTGAGTACAGATGGAATGAATCATTTCGGTAACATGAGCAGCCGGCATAGCACTTGGCCCGTAAATCTCTGTATGTACAACCTTCCTCCTTGGTTGTGTATGATGCAGAAGTACATTTTGTTGTCTGTGCTTATCCAAGGACCGAAACAACCTGGGAACGACATTGATGTGTACCTAGCTCCATTGTTGGAAGATCTAAAAACACTGTGGGTTACCGGGGTACACGTATGGGATGCGTGCAAACGAGAGAACATTACTTTGCACTGCTTGTTGTTCTGCACCACAAATGATTACCCTGCTCTTGCTAACCTGTTAGGCCAGAGTACAAATGGAACCAAAGCCTGCACTCACTGCTTAGATGATACCGAGAGTGTATGGCTGAATCACTCCCGCAAAACCGTGTACATGCGTCATCGTAGGTTCCTTGGAGGAATCACCCATATCGCAAGGCGAAGCAACTTTTCGATGGAAGGAACAAAATGGTTCAGCTCCAAGGCGTTTGGCGGAGAGATGTTCATGACATTATTAAGGATTTGGATGTTGCGTATGGAAAGGGATGTAAATCAAGTACGTGAAAAGAGCATGTGGAAGAAGAGATCAATATTCGGGACCTACCTTATTGGGAGCACCTAGAAGTTCACCTTTGCATCGATGTCATGCGAGAGAAGAATGTGCGTGATGGCGTGATTGGTCTCTTACTCAACATTAAGGGTAAAATAAAGGATGGTATCAACGCATGCGGCTTGACTTGGTCGATATGGGCATAAGACACGAGTTAGCACCGAAAGAGACCGATAAAGGCCATACATACTTGGAACACCTTGTTATACTCTGTCAAAGGCGAAGAAGCTGAAGCGTGCGATGCTTGCATAGTGTGAAAGTTCCGTCCGGTTACTCCTCCAACATGAAGAGACTTGTTTAGTTGGAAGATTTGAAATTAAGGCATGAAGTCTCATGATTGTCCTATCTTGATGACACGATGCTCCCTGTCGCAATTAGAAGTATTTTCTTTGGTCAAGGTCCGGAGACAATCACCGGTGTGTTATTTCTTTAACACAATCACTCGAAGGTCATCGATCCCGAAGGACTAGATGCTCTGCACGCTGAGGTGGTGATGACTCTATGTAATCTTGAGATGTATTTTCCTCCATCACTTTTCGATATCATGGTCCATCTCATTGTTCACCTTGTGACAGAGATAAAGATATGCGGGCCATTGTTCCTACGTAGCATGTACCCGTTCGAGAGGTACATGGGAATTCTCAAGTCTTACGTACGGAATCGATCCCGTTCGGAGGGAAGCATTGTCGAAGGTTGTGCAACAGAAGAGGCCGTCGAGTTCTGCGTCGATTACATGGCCCAGGTTGAATAGATAGGTGTGCCTCAATCTCGCCATGAGGGTAGGCTCCAGGGTATCGGGACCATCGGAAGGAAAGCAATCACGCCTTATTCGGTTGCGTATGCTTGAGCCCATTTCACGGTTTTGCAACACATAGCTGTAGTGTCCGCCTATATCGTCGAGCACAAGCAATGGCTAAGGCAAGAGAATCCAGCACGGCAGGAGTCTTGGATCACGAGACAGCATAATCTTCAGTTCAACAAAAGGTTGAAGGAGCGACCTATCACTGGTAGCTCGTCAGATGACACGCCGACATGGTTGGCAAAAGGACCAACTTTTACAGTTGTCATATGGAAAGGATATGACTTAAATGGGTACACATTTTACACGAGAGATCAGGATATGAAGAGCACAAACCAGAACAGCGGTGTCCGCAAAGATGTATTCAATAATACCGCTGGGTTGATGAGGAGCTCCTACTATGGGTTCATAGAGGAGATATGGGAACTCGACTAAGCACTTTTCAAGATTCCCCTATTTCGGTACCGTTGGGTCCACCTCCAGCACGTGAAGGTTGACAAGAATGGCATCACTACTATGGACCTCAAACATGTCGGATACCAAGATGAACCATTCGTACTCGCTAACCAAGTTGTTCAAGTCTTCTATGTAACCGACCCGTCCAACAAGAAGCGCCACGTAGTTCTTCAGGGAAAAAGGAGAATTGTTGGAGTTGAGAATGTAGTAGATGAGGAAGAGTACAATCAATTTAATGAGTTGCCACCTATCGGAAATGACATCCTGGTCCCAGAAGAACAACATGAGGAAGCAAGCTACACACGCGTCAATCATCATGAAGGGCTAATTTTCATACAAAAGAATAAGCATGTGGAGTAGCTATGAGAAGGGTGCATTGTCATCATGTTTACTAATTTTCATGTGTAATAATATTACATTAATGCTATTGTAAGGATGATACGACCCATCATGCTTTGTACATATGATTGTGATGATCTTTGTAAGTAGCTTGTGAAGCATCTGAATTATGTTAGTGAAAAGTATATATCACAGACGGTTCTATAACATAACAGTCTGTGATGTTAATTATCACAGACAGTTCTATTTTATAACCGTTTTTTATAATTAACATCACAGACTATTCTCTTTTAGAACCGTCTGTGATATAATCTCCTATATATATCCCCCGCGCGCAGACCTTATTCACAACGCGCCAAACCCTAACCCTCTGTGACATTTTGTCTCCCGCGGCGGCCTCCCCCTCGGCGTACGTGCTTCCTCGGCATCGACCTCCCCCTCGGTGTCCTCCCCCGCAGCGACGTGCTCCCCATCGTTGTCCTCCCCCACTGCGACGTGCTCCCCCTCGGTGACCTCCCCCACGACCTTTATGGATGCTCTAGATATATTCCTCTGTGAATGCTCTATGAATGCTTTGAGTGCTATTCCTTAGTGAGTACATTTGTTGTTTTGCTCTCTGTGATTGCTGCATTGTGGTTGCTCTATGATGAACTAGGGTAAAAGAATGATTAGAACATTTATCTCTGCGGATTAGGCCTTGAGTTGTAGTTCTGAATGCTTGAAAGAATTAATTATTTTAGCTGTTCTGTTGTAAGTTTTTCTCAGATTCTGCGTTTGATTTTTGCTGGCTGGAGGGAGTGGTATTACTCTGTGATGACATTGGGTTGCTTAATGAATATGACATTTAATTACATGAAGTAGACCTTGAACTGATATACTTGCATGTTTGATATTATATCACTCTGTTCAGACCTTTAACTATATGTTCTGATGATATGTCGCCACTTGCTGAACTGAACATGAATTAATCTCATAACAGTGAAGTATATATTCTTGTACATGCTAAGGTGGTAAGAGTTCAATGTCTAGTTCATTAAATTAAATTGTCAAGCCCATTTATGATTGAAGTGAAGATTCTAATCTTCTTTCAAACCCAATAATCTGAGAGTAATCACACTTAATTACCTTCATTCTGCCATAGTAGTCATGATTCATTATATGAATGACATAGTGCTGCATTTGTGTGATCTATTGCCTTGAGTTGTAGTAGAATTCTTTATTGTACATTTTAAGGTGGTAAGAATTCAAGGCCTAATCTATTGAATAAATTGTTAGCCGATGCGTGATTGTGGTGAAGATTCTAATCTTCACCCAAACCCTAAGTCTGAGAGCACTATAATAATTTCTTCACCTCTCTCTTAGAGGTTGCAGACATAATTCATGTATATCATAAGCATTATATTGTTTATGTTATTCTTGTTACTTCTGAAATATGTATTCTGCTGCTTGTCTGCTGTGTGGATGTCCTAGTTTTAGGGGAGGTGCTGCCGAAATTTTTATTAAGTTCAGCAACCTCCTAGTTCGCTTGTTTTGCTAAAATTCTCCAGTGTTTTGTAATTATTTTGCTTGAGGGTGTAACATTAGGAGGCACGTGGGGTGCTTAGGGGTGTTAATTTAAAGTATTGGATGGTTAGCTAGTCCTTTTAAAAGGCTAATAACAAGCCATGGTATCCACAAACTTATTCACTCTAATTTGATTTTATTTGTTCTTCTCTTTTAGTTCGCTTGAAACTATTTTAACTTACAAAGAAGATGTCGTCCTCTAATCCATCGTCTGAAGGAAATGATGTGCCCACAAAAGAAAAATCGACCCACGCTGCAAGAGGACCAAACAAAAGGCTGGACCAAACAAAAGGCTAACAGACCAATATACCATTACGGAGATCAATCCAAAGGAGGGGACCCCTATAAAGCCAAAAAAGGCAGCGAATGCGTTTCGGAATATGTGCGGGATAGTCGCACGGGAACGGGTTCCGATCACACTATCTTCCTGGAGGTTGCTGACTATTGAGACTCGTAATGCCTTGCTGACGGAAATTCTTTCATCGTTCCACATTCCAGAAGAATCCGCTCCCCTAATGCAACGGTATGCACTATTAGCGGCAGGAAAGGCATGGAAGACCTTCAAGTACACGCTTTTGAATGAGTACGTCAAGAAGGATATGGTTCCATACTCTAAGTATGGGTTCATTGATGAGGACACGTGGCGGCATTTTGTTGAGATGAAGACGACAGCCGAATTCGTGCGTCAAAGTGAAGCAAACAAGGCCTTACAGGCAAGGAACACTCACCACCACAGACTCAGCACTACTGGCTACGCGGGGAAGAGAGCGCAATGGGACAGGGAGGACGAGGAGGGTATCTCGCCATTTGCATCGATCACAGATCAACGTGCCAGAGACTGGCTAAGAGCGAGTTCAGCTGCCACGTCCTCCGCAACCGTCTCCTTTGTAAACCCCGCGGACGAGGAAGTCTGCCAACGCCTGGTAATATATAAATCGAACTACCCATTTTACGTAATTAGTCCATGACTTCATAAGTGAAATAACTTGTCGGGATCTTGCAGGTAGCATTGAGTACACAATCGGGCAATGGCTCTTTTTTGCCAGACAGGGAGAAAGATGCACTGTCCATGGCCATGGGAAACAAGGAACACCCTGGTCGTACACGAGGCAAAGGGATTTTTGTTCCATGGAAAATTGGATTCCCAAACGACTCGGACAAATACCGAAATAGGAAGAGAACTAAAGCCGAGCGTGAGTCAAAGCTTATAAAGAATTTGGAGGAGAAGTTGAGAGAAGAGTTGAGGGGAGAATTTTATGATATGATAAAAAGCCTCGAGGAAAGACTCAACAATCAAGAAAGAAATGCTACACAAGCCCCAGAAGTATGTCCGGAAGTCAGCCCCACTGTCCGTAAGAGTAGCTGTGCATCCGCCTGTAACATAGATGAACAAAGTGGGAATCATCCTGTAGGTGACATTAAGGTGGCCACGTGGTGCAATCTCCAAGTGAGAATTAACAAGGGCACCGTTCCTCTTACGGCTGCTTGGGGCATCGCGTATCCATCCACTAAGGGGACCATGGTGCACGGTACCATGATAGCGCTGGGTTTCACCAAGGTCAATGTGGACGGGGTATTTGATAGTTTTAAGATTGTCGATCTACAGAAGCCACCAAGCGACGAGATCATGAAACTGGGGGATGCCATTGGCACATTCATCCAATGGCCTAGCAGCGACATCTCCCTAGTCGTCCCTTCTGTCATGCAACAACCGCAACGATCTGATTCGCCTGCTGTACTACCTGATCAGTTGGCTACCAAATCAGCATTCGTAGCCCAGACTCCACTTGATCTACATAATGTTGACTTCTTTCCTGCCGATTCCTCTCCCGTGAAGGCTTCATACAATACAAAGAAATGCAAGGACAAACGGAAGAAAGAAAGGCAAGAACAAATCGACTATCCGTCTGCTGAGTTGGCTAAACAATACAAGCTAGGAGAGCCGTTAATAGCGAAAGACATCCTAAATTCACTTAGTATTTCTTGCCAACAATTGCATTTTTGGTACACCCAACAAGCTGGAAAGCCAGAGCATGAACGTACAAAAAGTATCATGGTTAGGTTCCAGTATAAACATCTATTCAACGAGTCAGCGGGGGGCTTCTTCGCGGTCGATTTTCTAGACTTGTTCCATCTCTACAACCTCGACGCCCTCGACGCCGCACTCATGAGATGCTGGACATTGTAAGTGTGTACTATCACAGTCTACATTCATCTAATAGTGATAAATGTCCTCCAATATATATATAATTCGCCTTTGTATATATAGATACATGGTACTTGAAGCGACAAAGAAGAAACAATTGTTGGGTTTCCTCGACCCACATATAGTCTCAAAGCAAACAATGCATGAAGATATAAATATGGTCAAGAAATACGTGACACAGGCATTACTAACACAAAAAGATAAAGAATTCATACTTATACCCTATAACCCAGGGTAAGTGCTACACCACATGCTATACTTTGGTTTGTACTGTGCACACAACTCTGTTTCGTTCATGGTCCATTGTGATATACCTGTGTAGGTTTCACTGGGTTCTAATTGTAATTGAACCAGCCACAAACTGGGTTAAGTACCTTGATTCTGCACGTGGCGGAAACCACGACTTGGTACCTATCGCAAAATTACTCAGCAGGTAATCACGTTTCCTCCGTACATAACGTACATGATCGTGTAAGTTGTTCCAGGTTTATATTGCTATTGGAATGGCTTAGGCTAACCTTTTGCAATCTCGTAGAGCGTTCAAAGTGTTCAAGGATCGGAGTACTAAACTACAGCATGATTTTGACTTTCCGGTATCCGCTATACACAATAATCCTATATCAAACCCTGTAATAGTGACTCTAGAACTAACCTATTTTTTATTTGCAGTGCCACCAGCAAGGTCAGGGAAATAACCTATGTGGATTTTATGTTTGCCACAACATGGAAACCATCATCAATACAAAAAATAGCAGTACGGTTGCAGCTATGTTGACTGAGAACCATTTGAGCATTATTAGAGGGAGACTTTGTTTCTTCCTGCTCACCGAAGTAATAAATAAAAAAGGCACGTTCCACCCAAACAGCTAACTTCTGGAGTTGTACAATTGTCAAATGGTATTCATTCAGAAAATATGTCAAAACATGCAGTTATTCTTGTTTGTACGATTCATTGTATTGTCACATGATATTATCCTTAATACATAGTTGCTCATCTTGAATGCAACAACTTAACAATGTCTTGCTTGTTGGAACTAGATGTTTTTCCTACACCCTCAGCAGAACCTCCATTATTTATGATTTGTTGTTCGAAATTTTCATCTACTTAGCTATTTCTGCAACAATATTTACGAGACACAACCAGTTATAGATGTTGTAATTGAATATCTACACTTCCTATATGCATTGAGGCAACAGTTTGTCTGATCAGGATAGACTTAAAATATAAACATTTGTAGCGCTTTTTATCCCTTCTTATGATAATGTTGATGGAACTCGACTAATAAATCAACCAAGACCCGCACGCAGCATGACGAGGAGGTGACGGCAACCTCGGTCTGCTTGATCGAACCTGACACACTGGAGTGTGTGATTTGTTTCATGCCATTTGAAGTGGCCTTGCGCAGCGTCACCGTCGTACCACGGTGCAGAGTACCTGGATGACAAGCTCTTACGCAGGGTCACTATCGTGCCACGGTGGGAGAACATGGTACTTTTGAAAAACCATCTCTGATGATCTCCTTCATCACAGACTTATTGTTACTGACGGTTCACAAAACTGTCTTTGATGACATTTACGAACCATCTGTGATGATGATTCCTGTAGTAGTGGGGTTAGGTGTGAGGTGTCAGATGGATGGGTCATCGTCGTGTCGACAGTAGAACTCTTCGCAATCAATGACTCTGACACAGGGTGTCAGGGGAAGGAGACTTCATGGTGAAGCCTTCTTCTCATTCTTTTGGTCGCCCGTGTGGCCTGGCTAATGGGGCCCGATCGCCCACCAGCACGCCAGGCCGCCACGTGGGTCGGCGCCCGGCGAGCAGGGCCTGATCACGTGCTTGCTCACCAGGTCACCACGGAGGTCGACGCCCGTGGCGAGGCTCGTCGCTAACACCGCCCGCCAGCCCGCCACGTAGGCCTAACGCCCCGGGTAGGGCTCGTCGCCCACTGCCGCCAAAGCCGCCACGTGGGCGGACGCCTAGCGAGCAAGGCTCGATCGCCCACCGCCGCCGAGCCACCATAAGCCGGCGCTGGCGGCGTGGCTCGTCGCCCACCCACGTGCGAGCCGCCCCGTGGGCGGCACGGCAGTAGGGCGATCACCGTCGCCGCTTAGGCCGCGCTCTGAGGCTAACTGTGGCGTGGCTCGATCGCATGCTCGCCCGCGAGCCGCCCGTGGACCGACGCCCGGTGGGCGAGGCGTCGCTGCACGCCTTGAGCCGTCGCGTGGTCTTACTTATCTGCGGTGGAGAGGGTATCCTGGCGTAAAGTACGCCGACAGTAGCCCCCGGGTCCGTCCTGGAACGCGCGCCAATTTCTTTTAGACCTCATTTAATGTCGGTGCATTCTTGGATGGGCCCACCACTTCTGAGCACGGAACCGTCTCGATCCTCCCCACTTCTGCTGATTTTTCTTGGGACCTGAAACGTCGTGTACTTTTGCCTTTTTGCGAACTGTCTGTGCGAGGGGCCTAATATATATACGCACACCCCTGACCAGCGGTTCACGCTCTTTATGATTCCAGTGCATTTTTGCTCTTCGTTCTTTCAATTTCCCTGTCTAAAGCTCTTGCTCTTGCTCCAACGGCGCCCATTTTGTAGGGTGGATCTCGAAAGATAGGAAAGATCTCCCTCCAAGCCGTACATACGACTTTCATCGAATACGGCTTTCCACAGAATTCTATAGGGATCTATGAGATCGAGTATGGAATTCTATTTACTCACCTTAAATTGAGTATCTGTTTCCCTCCTTTTCCCGCTAGGATCGGAAATCCTGTATTTTCCATATCCATACGATCGAGTCCTTAGGTTTTCAAAATAGTGTAATGGAAAAAGAAGTACTGTAATGGAAAAAGAAGTGCTTCGAATCATTGCTATTTGACTCGGACTGATACGAAAAAGTCGAGGTATTTGAATTGTTTGTTGACACGGACAAAGTAAGGGAAAACCACTGAAAGAATTTCCATATTGACCTTGGACATATAAGAGTTCCGAATCGAATCTCTTTCGAAAGAAGATCTTTTGTCTCATGGTAGCCTGCTCCAGTCCCCTTACGAAACTTTCGTTCCATCTTCTTCAGTTGACAAGGAGAGGGTGGCGCTGCTCTCCAAAATCGTGCCCGAGGGTTCCCTCCACCTTCGCCATGGAACCCTCGCGCTGCGGAGCGCCCCAGGGGAGATCGTCGTCTTTGCCTAGGGACTTATGGCGGGCCTGGTGCCGCCCTTCTCTGAATTCCTCTTCACTGTCCTCCACTTCTATGAAATCCACCATCTTCATCTTACTCCCAATTCTATTCTCATCCTTTCTACCTTTGCATAGCTCTGCGAAATGTTCGTAGGGGTAATGCCTAATCTTCCACTCTTCCGCTACTTCTACATCCTCCGTAGCTCCTCCTATGGTGGGATCGCGGGGAGCTGCCATTTCTGTCTCCGTGACGGGTTGGCTCCCCGCTACATTCCCCTTCAACCAAAGTCCAACTGGAAGTCGTGGTGGAACGACTGGTTGTACATCAGCGACGACAGCGGGGTCGATGCCCTCGGGATGCCCAGCGCGGGGGTGGAGGCCCGTGAGAGTTGGAGCTCGCCCATCGAGGGGATGGCAGAACTCCTGGAGATGGAGGCCTGCATCAACCGGCTGCGAGACGCTGGCCTGATCGGGGCGCTAGTAGTCCGGGACTTCGTGGCGGAGGATCGGCTTCTTCGTCGTCGTGCCATACGCATGGCGATATACGGTGGCGCACGACATGACCCGTACGCACCCGAGCCGTAAGTTCTTTACTCTTCTCATGAATACATATCTTTTTTTATGGTCGCCATCAACCAACATTCTTGTCTTTTTTTTGCCAGGCGTAGGAAACTTGGACGGCCCCGGCATCTCAAAACTGCTCCCGCCAATGCCGAGCATCCCAGATTTCCCTGCTGGGGCCTGGCCGCTCTGTGATCTAGAGTCCGCGAAGCGCCTCCGGATCGTCAAGTTGTTTCCGGCGATGGACTCCACCAGTCCTTCAGTGCTGCCGGCCCGCGGTCCCTTGGTGATCAGGGACCCGGCCCCAGCTGACGTTCGGAGCGTAGACAAACGACCTTGCGCTCCGGAGGCCTCGGGTGCGGACCCCAAGAGGCCCCGCACCGAGGATCAAACTCCTGATGCCACTGACTCTGGCGCTCCTCAAAGCGCGCCCGGAGTGGTGGCGTCTTCATCCGGGGCAACGACGTCCACTGCCCCTACTCCAGCACCGACTCCACCGGCTGTAGGATCGAGAATGCGCCTAGAGGGGGGTGAATAGGCGTTTATAAGATTAATCGCTTTCTAAATGATGCGCTCTAAACAATCACTATGTCAAAACCAAATCAAAGATAATGCGGAATCGATAAACTAGGTTTTGACAATTAAAGCCTAAATCAACTAGGCTTACTAGAGCACTAACTACATTATGTCTCTATACAAGAATTGCTAGATTGAACAAGTTATTAATTCTAAGCAAATCTAATGCAATCAAGCAATTGATAAATATACAATGAAGAAATGCTTGAAGGTAAAAGAGACAAGAGGCAACCGATATTTTTCCGTGGTGTTCGGAGACTTGTCGGTCTCCCCTAGTCCACGTTGAGGCTAGCCCAAACCCTTGGACCAGCTCTGCAATGAGCACCCGCCTCGATTCCACTAGATGTGGTTTTTCACGCTTTTGCGTAGGCTCAACCCAAACCTTCACAAACTTCGCTGGGGCTTCTCACAACCTTGAGAGCTCCCGCGCACAACGCTCTATGCCGTCTAGGAGTCGGCAACCTCCAAGAGTAATAAGCCGAGTCTCTGCTCGAGCTTCACCTAGCACAACGAATGCGCTTCCGGTGATCACCTAGTGCAACACATGCACAAGGCCTCCCTCAAGTGCAACACATGCACAAGAGATCACTCAATCGACTTCTAATTGCAACACATGCAATTAGGGCTCACTCTTGGCTCAAGAATCAATTTGAGGAGTGCAACACATGCAACCACCTCCCATAAAACTCACAATAGCACCAGCCGCCTACCCAAGCCCCCCATGGGGTCTATTTATAACTCCACCAAGAAAACTAGCCGTTTGGGGGCAATTCGGGCAGAAAAACAGCAGGGCCGACACTACCGCACTCTAAGGGCTGATAGTGCGGGCGTGCCCTAACGGTCGACCATCATCATCGGCCAAGCACTACCGCCCTCGAGGCACAGTGAGTGCCGACTTTAGGCAAGATCGCTCCTTTGGAGCAGTAGTCTGCCGACTTCTACCGCCAACAAAACACAGACTCTGGAGAAAAGCTACCGACGGCAAACACCCGGTAGTACCTGCCTAGCGCGGCACTACCGCTCCCATAAGCGGTAGTCTTGGCACGAAGCGATCTTCTTAGGCCATTTGGAGAAAATCCAGTTTTTCAACACCGAAAACATATTTCTCCAAAAACCAATCACTATTCTTTGAGCCATTAGATGATCAACATATGATCATACACTTGTGCAAAACACATTTGCACCAACTTAGCTCATGCTCAAAGAACCTCAACCAAATTTGCGAAAACACATTTCACAAATAAACCACGAACCTATGAGTTCAATCCTCTAGCCATGTAAGGATCAACAGATGACCCCGACACTTTGCAAAACACATTTGCAAATGCCAACACCTGCTCCAGGATCAACACACATAACTTCTAAGCTTATTTGCAAAACACATTTGCAAATAACAAAACCAACTTGCGAAAACACATTTCGCAATCAACTCAAGATCTATTTGCAAAACGTACTAAGCAAATCAAACCCGAGTCTATGAGATTAATCCCCCTAGCCATGTGAAGGTCAACACGAGACCCAATCAACTTGCAAACACCCGTTGCAAGCCCTACTCACATGCTCTTGGGATTCCGGACTCATAGACCTCAGTTTATTCGCACAATGAACTTGCAAATAACACATTAAACATATTTTATGCTTGAGCATTACTCTTTGCAACACATGCAAAAGTCTAGCTCCAAGCAACACCAAATCAAACTCATATGCATGAGCTCTCTATTTGCAACACATACAAATCTTAGCTCCATGCAAACCCCATTAAGATCAAATCAAATGTATGAGCTCTCTACTTGCAACACATGCAAGTCTCTAGCTCCATACATACCACATAAACATCAAATCATGCTTGAGCTCTCTCCTTTTACAACACATGCAAAACTTAGCTCCCAGCAACCACTTTGATTTTAGAATGATTTGTTTTACAAAGAAAAGCAAAACATGAAGCTTCAACAATTGCAACACATGCAAAAGTGAACTTCATGCAAAAGCCAATGCATATAGCTTATCCTGTTAGCAACACATGCAAATCAGAGCTATATGCAATAGCAACCAGGCATAAGCTTAACTCATTCGCAACACATGCCAAATGATTAGCTCAATGCAAAAACCAAATCCAAATAAGATTTGAGCTCGAGTGAACACGGGATTGAGATCATCAACACATGATGAAGCTCAAACTAGGACTCAACACCTCTTAATAGTACGGCGATAAAAACTAAACTCAAAGACTAGAAAGTCCTTAGCCTATCTAGTTATACCTTGAGCCGCTGCATGCACGCAATCCCCTTTGTGGTCTTTATGATCTTCACTCTTACGCTCCCTCGGGATCATCACTCGGCTCTTCTCATAATCTCTAGGGATCTTCTCTTGACGCCCATCACCTCATGATGTCGTTCTTGTCCCCTTTCTTCATTGTCTTGGACTTCACCTACTTCACAACTCATCGAAAAGGTTAGTCCAACAAACACGATTACCTCAATCATCAGTTGCACTCCATTAACACATAATGGATGCCTCTAAAATCGATTGAGCACAACCCAAATCAATTTGAATGATTTAAATGTGTCTTGAGTGCACCGATGCAACTAATGCTTCGTTATACTCAAGAACTATCGATTATCCTTAATCAATCCAAAAGATACCATCAACACATGATGAAATGTCCTTTGATGATTAAAAGACAACCGACCTCAATTTAAATTTTCATTTAAATTGATATGAGTATATATTAACTACACAAGTTTTCATATACTCATATTGATGAAAAGTAATGATCCATAATGTGTGGACTATATGGAAATGACCATTACTTTAAGCCATCAACTATAGAATAAACCCCACATGTATATGTGCATAAATATAATTGACTTGGAGATAATATGCACATATTCAATCTTGATTATATTGGAGCATATCCTATATTACCATGAGTATACTACAACTAGGCAATTCAAATATATACTTAAGGATTTAGTTTCTATGTCTTGATCCTTATAAGTGTCAATAAGAAATAGATCAATACAAAGAAACTTTCAAGTTAAATTATGAACTCCCCCTAGATATGTGCATCCATGTAATATATGGATTGGGAAACATGATGCATGTTTTGTGGTTAATACAATGGGGACATTCATGCTTTAACTTGAATCCAAAGTATGCAATTAATACAAGAAAGAATACGCATACATACCTTGGGTTTTCCATTTTCCATTCCAAATATGACACTACTAAACATTTGCTCAATAACCATGTTAGTCTTATAATGATTAGGTTTGTCATTAAACAGGGATTAAGCATTAATCTATATCAATCACCAAAACCAATGGCTCTTGAACTTACAATCTCCCCCTTTTTGGTGATTGATGACAAGCTCACTAATTCACTCCATTATTACTTTATTTGGATGGAAAACAATGCAACAATGTAAAAGGGTTTTCAATAGGCGCTTAGATAAATAATAACAAGCAAACTATAAGCGCTAGCATTAAATACTTCCCCTTTTTGGCATTGAAAATACAAGAAAATACAAGACCCCTTTTTACTCCTCCTTTTTGTCACGAGAATCCAAATAACACAAGAGGGAATTAGTCAATCATTCTCCCCCTTTTGGCATTAAACACCAAAAATGGAAAAACCATCTTAGAAACTATCTTGAAAAACATTCTCCCCCTTTTTGAGCTTCAAAAGAAGGTCATTCAAAAAGATTGAAATTAACACTTATGACCTTGGCAAGGAATAGAAAGATTTTATGCCAAATAAAAACTTGTTTTATGTGAAATATGGCCTAAAAGAAGGAAAACTTGAAAAGAGGCTATATTCGGAGTTTTTGGATACCACTTGTAAAAATAAGCTAATAAAGCCAAGGAAGGGTATCACACGGGTTATTTGAAACAAATTCAAATAACTCACTCCTCATTTTATTAGGCTTTACAATCTCTCAACATGATTCTCTTGAAGAATCCAACAATTTTCCCTATTAAGATTAAACGAGGAACCCGAAATGAATACCACTTGAGAAATTAAATGCCACTTTAAATCTATCTCAAGGGCTTTGCTTCAAGACTCAAAAGGAAAAAAGAGCATTTTCAAATCTTTGTTGAAAAACAATGCTCAACTAGAGATTTTCCTCTTTATGTATATCAATTCATAAAGAATCTCACATAGAGAATTCTTAAGTGATTGAACTTACAATTTTAACTTACAAAGAGGCAATGAAATACCACTTGTAGGACATAATCGAATTCAATGATACCACTAAAAAGACTTCAAATAATCAAGGATATCACTAGAAGAAATGAGCAATAACCTTAATGATACCACTTGTAGAAAAGAGAAACTCAATGATACCAATTGTAAACATAAGAAATGAATAAATGCACAATTGATACCTCTTAGGATCAAATCACAAAGAAATGATACCACTTGAAGGAATAATCGATAAACTCGATGGGTATCAGAGCAATGAACATTTACAGATATCAGAGAGAAAAACAACTTAAGATAGATCAAGAAAATTTCAGGTTGCAAGGTTTCGCTTTTGATTTTTGAAATTTTAAATCACAAAGATTTAGAAGGAGTATCAGAGCGAATTAAGGAGATGATACCACTTGGAAGCAATTAATTGCCCAAAACTTGCCATAAATAAATTCCCAAAGATATTCAATAAATGAATCATGGAATTATTTGCATTTGAATTGCGCAAGTTTTGTCTTTTCAAAAGATCAAGTGAGCATCACTTTTAAATCAATTGAATACTCATAAACTGATACCTCTTGAAATCTCTTTTAAATAAATTGCAAAACTTTTGAAATTTTGCACGAATGAACTTTGGGATTACAAGAATCGTTTACAAAAAGAATTCTTGAAAAAGGAAGCACCAAATAAAAGATATCCCAAACCCAATCTTGAAAAATCTGAAAAACTCAGACAGGTTGAGCTCGACCCCGTAACCAAGATTACCGCCTTACAAAGCGGTAGTGTCGGTAGTCTTTGAAATCTACCGCTATACAAATGAGGTAGTGCCGACAATGGCACGACTGAATTTGAAGATTTTGCAAATTTTTCGAAAGATTTTGCAAATGGAAACCAACTTTGGACTATTTCAAACATTTTAAAACAACCATTTCTTTTAGAAGAATTTTCCTTTTAGCTCTGTTTTGGCAAAATGCGCTTTGAGGCATAAAAATAAAACAAGCTTCATAAAGACCTCAAAGTGTAATTTCAATTTGGATTTCATCAACAATTGAATCCTCATGGCTTGAAGGATTTGAAATACATTTTGAGGCTATGAAAAGTCACGACGGTTCCTTCTTTGCGAAGCCTCGTGGGTACGGTTCAGATAGTTTTTGGAAACCACGCATTTTCTAAACAGTTTTGGGAACCGCGCCGCCGCGCGTCGGTTCATGAACAGGCGGGGGCAGTTCTTAGTCCGTTCGGCTTCTCCGCCCATAAATACCAAGCGGGAACAATTTTGGAGACTTTCTTCCTGCGTGTTTCGCAACCAAACTCCAAAGCTTTCCAACCTTCAAACTCTCTCTTCCTCCTCGCGCCCTTTCTTTGAAGTTTCTTCATGGCGAAGTTCGGCCCGACCAAGATTATTGAGGAGAGGCTTCGGGCGCTCGAGGGTTTTGGGTATCTTGACGCGGGCACCTGGCGAATCCCTGGCAACGAAGGAGCCCCGGTGCCGCATGATGATGAGATCATCACGTGCGAGGTCTACACTGTCAACGGGCTTCGAATGCCCGAGAGTGAGTTTCTCGAATCCGTATTCGCTCAATGTGAGTGCGAGATCACCAACTTGAATCCCAACTCAATTCTTGCCTTGACCATCTTCTCGCACCTCTGCGACGGATTCGTGGGCATTCTGCCCACAGCGAGCCTCTTTTTTCATTTCTATTCCTTGTTTCGCACCGGTGCGGCTTCTCCCACCGGTTCTTTGTACTTCCGTTTGCAAGTCCACCGACCATACGAGTATCCTATCTTCACTCTCAAAGACTCGGTGTCGGGCTGGGCCGATTTCTGGTTCTATCTGAGGAAGGCAGAGGGAAGCACTCTGCGCTACTCCGGAGAGGTAGCACCTAGCGTCGAGACCTCGCGCCCGCCCGTGGCAGCTGAGGAGGAGCGGGCCTTAATGGTGATCAGCGAGCTCATGAACATGGGGCTCTCTGGCCGGGACATCGTCCGCGACTTCCCCAAGAACAGGGTGTCCCCTCTGAGGAGGAGGGAGCACCCTTTCTTCAAGGTCTCCGGGTGGGAAGATCTTACCCGAGAGGCCGGCTTCGGTATGTCTTATGGTCTTGAGTAATTTTTGCTTCGTATGTACCATTTATGCTCGTGCTGACTTCTTCTACTGATCGGCGACAGCCCCAGGCTTCGACTGGGTGGAAAAGTGAGTCGCCGAGATGTTCGACACCCCAAAGGGCAAAGAGCTCGAGCACGGGCGGCAGGTCCCGAAGAATGTGCTTGAGCGAAGCGAAGTGGTAAGCTGTTTTACAATTCATGCTCGTGGGAAAGCGTCCCGAGAATCTTCTGATGTTGACGAGGACTGGGAAATCCTTGACAAGTCAACACGAGGTCAACAGGGTACCCGACTCGGGGCAATCCAGCAAAGGCCTTCGGCCATGACCTAAGCGACGTTGGATCCCACATGACCTCGAGCTTGGGCGGTGGGAGGTCCCCTCTCCGCTCGACCTCGACCTTGGCTCAAGGGCATGCGTTTACCCGATGGTTACCAAGACCTGAGTAATGGCGTCAAAGCAGACATGGGCGGCGTTATAGGCAACATCCGGGAATCTCTCCCATCTATTACAGGCAACATCCGGGAGGATATAAGACCACGCAAGGCTTATGTACAGCGACATCAACGCAATGGCCATAGATCAGTAGACACAAACAGAGCACTCAAGCTCGAGCTGTAATCCGCTCTTTGTACTCACAATTAAGGAATTCCTCCACCTCCGAAGAAGACTGGACGTAGAGCTGTTACCCTCGTGGGGGCTCGAACCAGTATAATCCGTTGTCTCCTGCTCGCTGACGCCACGCACCGACTTACGTCCACACTATTGTTGAGCGAAGCGCTTCTTGGGTCCCTCATTCACACTAACCCCCTCTTCACTTTTGCGGTCAAGCGATCCCGATCGTCGACAGCTTGTGCCCATCGTGGGGCACGAGAGCTTTGTTCAACCGGAAGAAGTCCCAGATTTTCAAGGTATGGCGTCCTCCGCAGCAGCGCATTCCGTGAGCTCAGGTTCGAGTGCCCGAGCATGGAAGTTCCACGTCCCTGTTCTCCCCCTCTCCGCCACTGCGAAATCAGTTCATCCTCATGGCCGCTAGCCATGGCGTGGACGTTGAGGAGGGGGAGCGCAGCCCGAAGACCCTTGAAGATGCTCGCTGGATGCCCCAGGTTGCCATCAACCAGGCCATAACCGCCCTCGGCGAGGAGTTGAGAAGCTCAGGCGTCCTCGGGGCGCTCGGACTCCCTCACGGCGGCGGCGCCTTCGCGCAATCGCACAAGTCATGACTGATCCCGTGCGTCCAACGTCGGATTTTTTTGACCGAGCTCGCGAGCAGGCTTCGACAAAGGTAACTACCGGCTGCTGCGCCGTCGCGGCGCCAGGCCTCCTCGCTGGGTCCGGTCGTTGAGGAGCGACGGCTCTCAGCGTGGCGCCAAGCACTTCGATCGTCTCCGCTGGCCAGCGGTCTTGAGACCTGTCCCGTTCATCGCCTCGTCGTCGCTCCCCGAACGTGACTCCGGACGAGGTGCGGCGACGACCAGCGTATAGCGACTCCCGCTCCAGCAGTGGCCTTTCTCCCGACATCCCCCCGAGGTGTCAACGGGTCCACGAGCGCCTACAGTACCTCCCGGGTGATGCTCGGGCCCACCACCGCGGCCGTCGAGGTCGCAGGGCGGGACGCCAGAGCGATTGGGAATCCAACTCCAGCAGCAGCGAGAACCTTCCCAGGCGCCCCCCTATCCCGGCATACGGCTACGCGGCGTACTCCGGCGACCTTCGGCGGGTGCGGTGGCTAGCTCGCTTCAAGCCCGCGTTGATCGAGTGATTCGACGGGACAAAGAACCCTGATGAGTTCCTCTCGATCTACACCACTGCCATCCTAGCTGCGGGAGGCGACGAGTACGTGATGGCCAACTACCTCCCTACCGTCTTGGACGGTGCTGCCCGCACTTGGCTCTTCAACCAGAAACCAGGTATTTTCCGCTCGTGGTGCCAAATCCAGAGTGCTCTCCGCTCGAATTTCCTGAGCTGCTACGAGCGGCCCGGCAGGGAGAAGGACCTGGACCGAGTGATCCAGGGAAAGAATGAACCCCTCCGCGACTTCGTGCGGCGGTTCATCCGCACTAGGAATCTAATCCCTAGTGTGTCTGACGAGGCCGTGATCAAGGCCTTCAAGTTCGACGTACGCAACCGTCGCCTCACCGAAGACCTGGAGATTACGACGAAGCTCACCGTCGGCAAGCTCTTTCGCATGGCGGAGCGCTACGCGGACGCGGACAACGCGGTCCGCTGGAAGCGCGACTACGACCAAGGTAAGCTTGGCGTCAACTCGGGCGAGGCAGGTCCTTCAGGCGCCAAGAGTACCGACCAAGGCTCGGCTGCCAAGAAGCGGAAGAGGGATCGCAAGCGTGAGGGTGGTCGACCTCGGGTGACCGTTTCGGTAGACGGCCATCGTGAGGTCATGGAAGTTTGGGACTCAGTTCAGGAGAGGCCACGTTCCCAGCAAAATCGACCACAGCCCCAGCAGGCGCAGCGCTGACCTCGGCAGGATGACCGCCAGTCTGGGTCGCGACAGGCCGACGGCCGCTCGCAGGGTCCCGAGGGGCGGCCTCGGTTCGACGAAGGCAAGTTTTGTCTGTTTCACAGGACTGCAGGCCACGACCTGCGGGGCTGCAGGGCCTGGCAGGCCAAGCTCGAGGCCTTCTACGACAGGCGTGGAGAGATGCCTACGCTCCCGAAGGAAGGAGATGAGCCCAAAAGGGTAAACACTGGAGAAGACCAGGCCCACCTCGACCTGGACTTTCAGCAAGGCGACCGCCGGATCGGCGTCATCTTTGGCGGCTCTTTGGCGTATCAGTCCCGACGAGAGATCAAGGATGCTGCGTGCATGGTCTACCAGGCCACCGCTGGGAAGTCCACGGACCAGCCCTGCAAATGGGCCGGGGCGATGATCACCTTCACGTCGGAGGATGCACCCCAAGGTATGTCGAAGGATCTCAAGACTGCCTTGGTCGTGACCCCGACCATCAGCAACACCGTGGTCAGGAGGGTCATGGTCGACGGTGGCAGCTCCCTCAATTTGCTGCTAGCTAGCACGCTCGACCGAATGCAAATCCCCCGGTCGAAGGTCAAGGGCATTGCGATTCCGTTCTTCGGGATCGTTCCTGGGAACTCGACCACTCCTTTGGGGCAGGTGGCTCTGCCCGTCACCTTCGGTGCTTCGGATAACTTCCGCACCAAGCTGATCACCTTCGAGGTGGTCGAGGGTGACCTCCCCTACAACGCCATCCTGGGGCGTCCCGCCCTGGTTAAATTCATGGCGACCAACCACTACGGTCACCCATGCATGAAACTCCCAGGGCCCAGTGGCATCATCACTGTGCGCGGCGACCTCAAGGTGGCGCACGGCTATGAGACTCAAGCCCTGGCCCTCGCCGGCATGCTACCTCAGCAAGGCCCGGAGGCGACGGTGAAGAAAGCTCGCCAGAAAGCGGCGATCCAGCCTAGCGAGGCTAGGAAGGCTGTGCCGCTCGAGGAGGGCGACCCAACCAGGTGCGTCCATATCTCGGCTGAGCTAGGTTCCAAATAGGAACTCGAGCTCGTCACCTTCCTCCGCGCCAATAAAGGTTATTTTCTTGGGAGCCGGCGGACATGCCGGGTGTCCCGAGGGAGGTGGTCGAGCACAGCCGCAGCGCGTCGCGACCGTCGGCGGCTGGCGCCTGTGAAGCTCGTCGTTTCACCGGAGAAGGTCGCCATCATTAAGAGAACCTTGACAAGCTCTTGAAGGCCGGGTTCATTCGCAAGATCGACTACTCCAAATGGTTGGCCAACCCGGTCATCGTCCAGAAGAAGGGCGGAAAGTGGAGGATGTGCGTGGACCATACGGGGTTGAATTCGGCATGCCCGAAGGATAACTTCCCACTCCCACGCATCGACTAGATCATCGACTCCACCGTGAATGTCAGGATGCTAAGCTTCCTGGATGCCTACTCGGGATACCACCAGATCAAGCTGGCGGTTGACGATGAGAGCAAGACGTCGTTCATCACGCCGTTCGGGACCTACTGCTACACGACCATGTCGTTTGGTCTCCTCAACGCCAGCACGACCTTCCAGCACCTAATGACCAAGACGTTCGATCCCCAGATCGGCCGCAACCTCGAGGTCTACGTGGATGACATCATCGTCAAGAGCCCTTCCGAGGGCGACTACGTTCAAGACCTTGGGGAGACCTTCGGCAACCTGAACAAGCATAAGATCAAGCTCAATCTAGAGAAGTGCGTGTTCGGCGCTGCTTCAGGGAAGGTGCTCGGCTATATGATCGGGGGCTCAGGGGTCGACCCAAACCCGGAGAAGATCGAGGCAATCGAGAAGATGGCGCCCCCGACCTCGGTGAAATAGGTACAGTGCCTCACCGGCCGTATGGCCGCCCTTAGCCGGTTTATTTCAAGGCTTGGCGAGCGTGGGTTGCCATTCTTCAGGGCCTTGCACAAACAAGGAAGCTTTGAGTGGACTCCGCCCACCTCAATTTACTAGTGAGCTGTTCCAGGAGTACTGCGAAGACATTGGAACCAGGTATGCTATGCCTCGGTAGCCCACCCGCAGAGCAATGGAGCAGTGGAACGCGCGAACAGACAAATCGTTCAGGGCGTCGAAAAGCGAGTGTCAGATGAGCTCGAACGACACGGCCAGACCTGGGTGGACGAACTTCCCACCGTCATTTGGTCCATTCATACCACAGTCAGCCGAGCAACAGGGTCCACACCCTTTTGGCTCGTGTTCGGTACCGAAGCCAACCTGCCTCCTGAGGTCACGCTGAGCTCTGCCAGGGTCAGTTTGGTCGATCAGATCGACTTCGAGCAAGAGCGGTCTCTTGACCTTACCCTTGTGGAAGAAGTAAGATGCCGTGCACTGCTACGATCGGCGCAGTACCTGCAAGCTCTTCGCAGACATGCGTTTCGATCGGTACGACCTAGGGAGCTCCTTGTTGGGGACCTAGCCCTGAGACGGATTCAGGCTCCGTCCAACACCAACGAGTTATCCCCGTAGTGGGAGGGCCCCTATAGAGTTGTTTCAACAGATCGCAACGGGGGCTTACCGGCTAGCGATGCCCAATGGCAGAGAGCTCTCTAGCTCGTGGAATATTGACCAGCTTCACAAATTCTATGTGTAACCCTTTTATCTTAAATTTCAATAAAGCTCTTGTTCAATTGTCATGATTGGTCTCTGCGCACCTTTTTTCTATGTTTTGTGTTGGCTTGAGCTCAACTCTCTCTTTGCTCGACCTGCGCATGAGCACGCTTGCTCTTGGCCTAGGTGTCGGGGGCTTATCCTTCACTCCCAGTGGTCGAGTTACGTGTAAGCCAAAACTCTTCGCAACAAAACTCCCCCTACGCCAGGGTTCAGACTAAGCTCGTGACCAGGTCCAACGAGCAGCGCGTAAATCGTTGTCATAACTCGAGCCTTACCCTGGATCCTAAATTTTTTCCTCGTGCAACCATGTTATGCTCCCTGTGGGCCCTTTTCGATCTTGCAAGTCTTGGTTTTTGCTGGATTCTTATCTTGCGCCCAAGGCCAGCGTTGCTCGACCTTGAGCCCAACGGGGGCTGGCGAGATATCCATGACCAGAAAAAGGCTAAGTGCATGATTGGGAAAAATTCCTTGGTCGAGAAATGACAAAGCAAACTGAGACATTAAATTATTTTAGCCAAAATACAGCTGTTCCATTGAACCGTTTTCTTACAAGTCTTGCAGGAAGTCTACGCTATCTACAGGTCTGCCATCTCGCTCACGAGCTTCTCCTGCTCGAGCTCGGCTACCTTGGCCCTCAAGGTCGACAGCTTGCCCTGGAGTCGGAGGGATTCGGTGGAGGCTTTGGCGGCACGGCGACGTTCTTCTTGAAGCTGGGCCAAGAGGCTCTTCGCCGCCTTGGTCACCCGACCCAGCTTCTCCTCGAGCTCTTGAAACTTGGCCTCGAGCTCGGGGGAGGCCCTTGGCGCGGCGGCTACTTGGTCCGTAGTGGCCTTGCTCCGTTCTTTGGCCTTGGCTCGCTCGGTCTCGAGCACCCTGGCCGACCTCGAGCGCTCGTCCTCAACGGCCTTGTATGCGTGGTCCCGCTCCGAGGCGATGGCCCGCTCCAGCTCGGCCTTGTGGGAAGCCTCGAGTGTCCTTGCTACTTCGCGGAGGCCGGCGATCTCGTTGGAGTCGTCTGCCGCCTTTTGCGTGACTTCCTCCAGCTCGGCTCGCAAGTCCTCCATGAGCTTCGAGCGCACCGTCTCCCGGGCCTCCACGACGTCGAGCAAGACCCTCTACGCGTCGGCATGTGTATGGAGGCCTTGCAGCCTGTAAGGACCCGAATTCACCAATTCGAATCCACTGTGTTTTACCGCACTAGTCCCAGGATCAATGCTAGTGCACACAGCTTAACATCGGTAAGCATCATATCATACGCAACGAAAAGAACAATAAGACTTCATTTATTTAATATAACTAGTATATGAGCTTACATTAATTAGCCACATGGGCTAAACTTTAGACAAATACAGTGGAAAGTAGCAAAAGACGTAGATGTCCCATCAGCACACCACAGGCGACTAACAATGATTGGTCTAGTGACCCGTGTCCACCTAAAAGTCCTTCTCCAATACTGACGATGATTCCTCCTCTGTTTGTTGGTTGTTTAAGCAAGGGTGAGTACACCAATACGTACTCAACAAGTTGTGCACAAAATGCAACTCTACCATAGCTATATGCAAAGCTTATTCCAAAGGAAGACTCATGGTATATTTGCAACTAAGCAGCATTTAGAACACATATATTACATAACTTGAAAAGACAGTAAATCAATAATAACAGTAGATAGATTCCATGATTCTGAAATAAACCAAGTTTCCATCCTAATCCAAGTTCCATTATCCACATGGCATCCGCCATCCCAAACAGTTGTCCATTTTAATTAACTACCCCTTGACTGTAATTCCCGAGCATTGCTCAATACCGTGAGCACGGCTATCCGAATAGTTTCTACACTCTGCAGAGGTTATGCACTTTACCTACATGATACAACCATGCACCACACAGGCGAATGATCATAATAAAGCCTTTACAATGCATCCTCTTAACCCAGTGTTACCCGCTGAGGTTTCAACACTGAAGGGTTACACCACCACAATAGGGCCCCCCTCTTGCGCTATGTGAGTTTTTTCGGTACACCTGGACTCACACCACCACGATAGCACTCAAGCTAAGCATTTGCAAATTAGTCAGCTAGGCTGCCCCATAACAGACATGTGGTTGCACGATTGACTCAGGTCAAAGGCTCGCAAGGTTAAGTCCTTAGGATTGATTAAAGCAAGACTTACACATACCCTCTGCTCCACTGAGCCCACCCTGGCACACTTGCCCCTTACCACTTGCTTCAATCTAAAATGATTAACCCCCCGGTTGGTTACCAAGCACCACGTGCTACTCACAAATCAACATCGTTGCGTGACCACCTCGCCACAACAACTCAATCTCATTGTGTGACCACACATGACACACAAATTCTCATCCTTGTTCCATATTCCATTAATCAAGATTAATAATCAACATTTCATGAACATGTGATGACGTGGCATGGCTAAGCAATTCTATTTCGTTCTAACCATCCATGTTGATTTCATTATTAACCAACTATAGTGAACCAACCTAAGGTGACAAGTGGATTATGGCATACAAATAACAAGGTAGGGTATAATCCAATGGGTATGTTAGCTAAATCCCAAACTAAGTTAAAATCATTTATACACATGAAATAATATGCAATAAGGTAAAAATAAAATAGCAATTTTTCCTAACATGGGTTCAACATGATCAAAGCACAACTTGCCATGCTTAAGTTCTTGATCTTGCTCCGAAGATTATTCTTGAGTTGTTAATTCTTCCTCCGAAGCCTCGCTGAACTCAACGTCTACGCGAATTGAGAAGAAATAGCAAATAAACACCAAAACTAAAGAACAAACAAACTCAAAAATTCAAAATAAAGCCACCATTAGATAGATCTCAATTTTATAAATTTTTAGGAATTTGAATCACCCAAATCCGAGTTAAAATGCAAAAGTTATAGCCATTTGAAAATTAATAAATCTTGAAATTAGAAATTCTAATTTTTCTGAATTATTTTTATAAAGGAAATTCCGAATTTTCCCGCCCGAGCTGTACGGGTGAGACGTGGCGAAATCCGGACCATTGGATACCAATCTAACGGTTCCTATTAAATCACTGACGTGGCACTACCGTAACCATCCGATCGAGATCGGACGTCCCACGCCACTGCCGTGTTTTATCTTGGCACTTGAACGACGTGGCCCAAACCTCACCATCCGTCTAAGATCCTACGGCTACCAGTAACCGAGCAAAACCCTGTTGACCTAAATGACGTGGCTCAATCATGACCGCTTACCTCTGATCGGACGGTCGACTAGTACCCGAGGCGTTCACTGTTTAATTCCGCGACGTGGCTTGACCCGATGCGTATGATGATGATCCAACGGTCCTCCAAGCTCAGCCTCGGCAAGGACTTCACGGCGGCGCTGGTGTACCGGACTCGAGGAAGACGACCATGGGCACGACGCTGCGGCGTTCTCCGGCGAGGAAGAAGTCACGACTCCGACGCGTCTCGACGTGAGGAACTCGGATCTACCCTCGGAACGACGGAAGAAGTCTCCGGTGAGGAAGAAACGCGACGCTAAGTCTTCGGGAACTTCGGCGACATCTAGCACGGGCTCTAGGGCGTCTCGGTTGGCGGTGCGCGAGGGAAAAGCTTCGGCAGGCTGCGGTGAGTCTCAGAAGTGTCACCCGGGGCCTTAAAATCCAGCGAGGCGTGGAAAACAAGGAAGGAAGAGCGGCAGCAGCGTGTTCAACTCGGAGACCGCGGCGCGAGAGTTAGGCGTGAACACAATGACCCTTGGCCGCATGATCTTGATCCGACGGCATTGATAGATTGTGGGTATCCGAATCAGTAAGATCTAATGAGGACCGCACGATAGAAATCAAACGGCTGCGGAACGCTGGGTCTTCATAAATGACGTGGCTCCTTAATGGCCGTTGGATTATAATCCGATGGTCGGCGTTAACGCTCCCAATTCCACCGTTCGGTCAGCACAGTAATGGGCCGCGGCCTGTTACTATTCACGGGGACTTTTTCGTGTTATTTCCAATAAAATTAATTCTAGAAAATCATTTGATTTATTTAAAACAATAACAGTACTCCAAAAATTCCCAGAAAAATCTCAAAAATACTTTGAGACATTCTGGACTTAAATAAAATATTTTTGGAAAAACTTTGTTTTAAACTTTTCTTTTTATAATTAATTCTTAACAAAAGGCTATTTATTTTAATTCAGAATAATTCAATTAAATCTCAGAAAATCCAATTAAATCCAGAAAATTTACAAAAATTATAAATTGCAATAAAATAATATTAAACAATTAAAATGTCAAAATTTTTGGGATGTTACAAACCTCCCCCCTTAACGGAATCTCGACCTCGATATTTAGGGCTAACTAGAGAATAGGTTTGGGAATTCGGCCTTCAGATCTTCCTCACGCTCCCAGGTTGCTTCGTTTTCCGAATGATTACTCCATTGAACTCTACAGAAGTGAGTAGACTTATTTCTGGTCCTACGCTCCATTACATCCAAAATCTTAATTGGCTGCTCTTTATAAGTCAGATCCTCCTGCAACTCGATAGCTTCTAGAGGCGTTTGTTCTGCTGGCACTCTAAGACATTTCTTAAGCTGAGACACATGGAATACATCATGCACTCCCGCTAATGACTGCGGCAACTCCAACTGATATGCAACCTCTCCTCGACGACTTATGATTTTAAATGGTCCAACATACCTAGGTGCGAGTTTTCCCTTGACTTGAAACCTTTTCACACCTTTAAGGGGAGTAACCCTAAGATATACAAAATCATTGGGTTCAAAGCTCAAATCACGACGGCGATTATCAGCATAACTCTTCTGCCTAGACTGTGCTGTTTTCAGTCTTTCCCTAATCATGGCAACTTGTTCTTCAGCCTCTCTGAGCATCTCAGGTCCAAATACCAAACGCTCTCCCATTTCATTCCAATTTAACGGGGTACGACAAGCACGACCATATAATGCCTCAAACAGTGACATTTGTAAACTAGCCTGATAACTATTGTTATAACTAAACTCTGCGTACGGCAAACTTTTATCCCACGATGTACTATAGATATCACACAAGCTCTCAACATATCCTCTAAAATCTGATTTACTCTTTCTGTTTGACCATCTGTCTGCGGATGATAAGCAGTACTGAAATTCAAACGAGTTCCCATTGCTTCATGCAGTTTATCCCAAAGTCTTGAGGTAAATTGGGTACCTCGATCCGAGACAATTTTCTTAGGCACACCATGCAAACATACAATTCTAAACATGTATAATTCTGCCAATCTATCTCCTGAATAGGTTGTCTTAACTGGAATGAAATGAGCAACTTTAGTTAACCGATCAATGATGACCCATATTGAATCATAACCCCTCTGAGTCTTGGGCAATCCCGTGATAAAATCCATACCAATCTCCTCCCATTTCCATTCTGGGACTTTTAATGGATACAACAGTCCTGCAGGCTTTTGATGCATTGCCTTTACCCTCTGGCACACATCACACAATGCAACATGCTCTGCCACTTCACGCTTCATGCTTGGCCACCAAAATCTCTTTTTAAGATCTTGATACATCTTAGCACTTCCTGGATGGATTGAATACTTAGAATTATGTGCTTCCTCAAGAATCAATTACTTAAGTTCCTCCTTGTTTAGCACACAAATTCGACCTTTAAACCATAGAGTTCCTTGCTCATCTACAGAGAAATCCTCGGCTAACCCTTCTTCTTTCTTAGATTTGATCCTGCTGATTTTCTCATCTTTACTTTTCTTCTCCCTGATTTGGTCCTCAAGGGTAGATTTTACTTCTAAGGCAGCTACAAATCCTTGCGGCACAACCTCTAATCTCAACCTCTGAAATTCTTCACATAACTCCGGTTGATCGCTGGCTTCCATCGTATTTAAACTATGGCTTTTACGACTTAGAGCATCGGCTACCACATTAGCCTTTCCAGGATGATAATGGATTCCAACATTATAATCCTTAATCAATTCTAGCCATCTTCGCTGTCTCATGTTAAGATCTGACTACGTGAATATGTACTTCAAGCTCTTATGATCCGTATATATTTCACATCTATTTCCAATGAGATAATGACGCCATATCTTTAAAGCATGCACTACGGCTGCTAACTCTAAATCATGCGTCGGGTAATTCCCTTCATGCGGCCTCAACTGCCTTGATGCATAGGCTACAACCTTGCCATTCTGTATCAACACACAACCAAGACCCTGTCTTGAGGCATCACAATAAATGTCAAAACTGCACTCCACATCTGGCAATAACAACACCGGTGCAGATGTTAACTGTTTCTTTAACTCGTGAAAACTTTGCTCGCATTCTGGCATCCATGCAAATTTCTTCTCTTTTTTCAACAATTGCGTAAGAGGTCTTGCATTCGTTGAAAATCCTTCTATGAACCGACGGTAATATCCGACCATTCGTAAAACTACGGATCTGGTAATCGTCTTTGGTCGCTCCCAATGTAACTGCCTTCTACTTTACTTGGATCCACAGCAAGTCCTTTAGTTGTCATCACATGACCAAGGAATTCTACTTTTTCTTTCCAAAAGTCACATTTACTGAATTTGGCATATAACTGTTGTTCTCGTAGCTTCTCCAAAACCAGTCTCAAATGTTCTGCATGTTCCTCTTCTAACATGGAGTACACCAGGATATCGTCTATAAAGACTACCACAAATTTATCCAGATATTCCATGAACACTTTATTCATCATATTCATGACATAAACTGAGTCAAGTCTCAAATCATATCAGTATGATCTTTAATTGTGGAATAACTAAAATTTTATTCCGAGTACTGCCTGACATGTTCCATTATTACAAAAGTTGACCTGTAGGTTATATAGCAACGAAGACACTAAGCTGGTAAATAAACTTAACAAAGTAAGTTCAAAATATCTCAGGCAGAGGCTGGGTAACCACAGTCCTAGACGTCTGTCCGATCCTCCTCTTCACCGCCCTCACCACATATGTCAAACAGCAGGATTGCAAACTCTTGGATAGTTATTTCCATCTTCTTGATCTTGGTTAGCGAAGAGAGAGTCGTCTTCTTGCGGATCAACGGCGGTGTCGATGTCGGGTATTTCCAGCACAACTTCTATGGCGTCCTGGACTTCATTTGCCGTGACGTGATTGATCCTTCCACGCATTGTTGTTTGAGGTGAAGCTCCTGATTGTACTGGTACTCGATTACTTCCTATCACTGGGGCTGTAGATGGGGTAGTGCTCAAATTGAAGCGAACTGGAGTAACATTTCCCTTCTTCGGACACTTGTTGGCGAAATGTCCTGGCTCATTGCAAGAGAAACATTTCTTGACAGCGGACTGTTGACTTCCCGCCTGTATATTACCTTCTGGCGCTGGGGTTTGAAAATTCTGATTTGCAGGATGAGATGATGAAGCTAATGTTTTGCCTGGCAACTGCGGCTGAATCCTAGCGAATTGCTGTGGTGACATCCTTAACCTAAACTGAGTAGGTCGTCCCACTTGACTAGCCATCCTGCGCTTGCGATCTTCACCTAATTCCTTACGTTTGTCTTCAAGGATCAAGGACTTATTAACTAACTCCTGGAAATCAGGGAAGTTGTGGGTGATCAATTCCACCTGCAGTCCAGAGTTTAAACCTTTCAGAAGACGGGACTGTCTAGCCTTATCCGTGGCCACATCTTCTGGTGCATAACGTGTCAATTGAGTAAACTTATTCAGGTATTCTGCCACTGACTGGCCTCCTTGCTTTAAAGCCCTGAACTCTTCCTTCTTGAGATCCATCATTCCTTCCGGTACATGATACTGACGAAAGGCAGCTGAAAATTCCTCCCACGTGATTTCTTGTGGGGCGTCATGTGTTGCGCAATAGTTTTCCCACCATTCTGCGGCGGTTCCTTCCAGTTGATGTGAGGCATATAATACCTTCTCATTGCCTTCACATTGTGTAATGTGCAACTTCCTTTCTATAGTCCTTAACCAATCATCGGCTTCTAAGGGATTAGCATTGCCTGAGAATGTTGGCGGGCGTGTCCTCATGAAGTCTGACAGCTTAGAATGAGAACGCTGCCCATTATTGCCTTGTTGTACATTGTGATTGCCTACAGCTTGATTGGTCATATTCTGCATTTGCTGCATCATTGTTTGCATAAGTTGGGTCTGTGCTGCTAGGAAAGCCCCTAAGTTTTGCATATCCACTGGCGGTGCTGACTGGGTTGGTGTTCCCTCATTGGGGTTGTCATTCCTGTGAATACCACTTCTTGAAGCTCCATTGTTACCACGAGTGTTCACCATCTGCTGATTGTTTCTTGGGTTAGGTAAGGTAGAAATAGCACAGATAAGATGTAAGAATTCCTAAAGCGGGGAAATAGGTTAAACCCAAAATTTTATACTTTTATTAATTAACTTGGTATGGTTGCTTACAAAAGCCTAAAAGCTTTGCAACACATACTGCACACTCAGCAAACATTAAAATCCAAACTAAACACTCAACCCTAACGTCTATTACATTTGGCGTAAGACTATTCTAATGACACGACTCAAGTCTCTCTTAACCCGAAGATTCCTACTCCTCGAGCCATCCCCCACGGGAACTTCCTGGTGGGTATACGGGCAGATGTGTTGGCGCTGGTACAAATTGATCTCAACGTTCTTCAGCTGGTTGCTCCTCAGACTCAGATTTCATCTTCTTCGATTCTGCTTCTTCTGATGATGTGGATGTAGCGCGGCCTTCCTCCTGTAAATCCTCCTCGAACTCCATGATCCTTTCCTCATAAGCTATCCGGGACTCGTGCAGTTCCTTCTTCGCCACTCCAAGCGCTTCATAGACCATTCTTAATTCTGTGTCGGTGTCATGGGCATGAGCATCTTAGGCAGCTGCAAATCATGCCAAATGCACTGCAGTAGCATCCTCCTTCCGTGTGACGTATGAATGCCAAGCATCTCGAATCATGGGATGGAGTCTAAACACCGTGTTATCCAGCTCGTGATAGTAGTCGTAACAGATCCTCCGTAGAGCAAGTCGCGATGCCTCCTGGATACAGCTCTCCCATGTGGCTCTTCTCACTGTGATGCTGATAGGTTGGCTTGCTTTCTCACCACCTCTGGCGTAGATTAGAAGTTTGCATACCACTCCTCTTGTGGCTCCGTTGATGATCCAACTTCGGCCTTGATATGTTGGTTTGGCGAAACTTCCCAAAACTTGGAGTACTCTCCAGAGCTCTGTTGCGTAGCCACCCTCGCACTCTACGTATGACTGTCTCCTCTTCATCTATTTTTAAGAGAGAAATAGTAAGTCTTCAACCTCAAACGGTCTCTCAGAAATTTGAGGGAAGTTTCAGCAAAGATAAGGAGCAGAGAATAAGATAAGTCAAGAGTGTTATCTTAATCCAATTAAAAATTTTCTTTTAGAAAATAATTTTGTACACTCTACCAAGCTAGGGCCAAGTCCTACAGTCAGTATGCTCTGATACCACCTCTGTAAGGACCCGAATTCACCAATTCGAATCCACTGTGTTTTACCGCCCTAGTCCCAGGATCAATGCTAGTGCACACAGCTTAACATCGGTAAGCATCATATCATACGCAACGAAAAGAACAATAAGACTTCATTTATTTAATATAACTAGTATATGAGCTTACATTAATTAGCCACATGGGCTAAACTTTAGACAAATCTGAAGGAAAGTAGCAAAAGACGAGATGTCCCATCAAGACACCACAAAGCGACTAACAATGATTGGTCTAGTGACCCGTGTCCACCTAAAAGTCCTTCTCCAATACTGACGATGATTCCTCCTCTGTTTGTTGGTTGTTTAAGCAAGGGTGAGTACACCAACACGTACTCAACAAGTTGTGCACAAAATGCAACACTACCATAGCTATATGCAAAGCTTATTCCAAAGGAAGACACATGGTATATTTGCAACTAAGCAGCATTTAGAACACATATATTACATAACTTGAAAAGACAGTAAATTAATAATAATAGTAGATAGATTCCATGATTCTCAAATAAACCAAGTTTCCATCCTAATCCAAGTTCCATTATCCACATGGCATTCGCCATCCCAAACAGTTGTCCATTTTAATTAACTACCCCTATTTGTAATTCGAGCATTGCTCAATACTAGTGAGCACGGCTATCAAGAATAGTTTGTACACTCGCAGAGGTTATGCACTTTACCCACATGATACAACCAAGCACCACACAGCGAATGATCATAACAAAGCCTTTCTGATTGCATCCTCTTAACCAGTGCTACCGTGAGGTTTCAACACTGAAGGGTTACACCACCACAACAGGGCCCCCCTCTTGCGCCATGTGAGTTTTCTCCGTACACCCGAACTCACACCACCACGATAGCACTCAAGTTAAGCATTTGCAAATTAGTTAGCTAGGCTGCCCCATAACAGACATGTGGTTGCACGATTGACTCATGTCAAAGGCTCGCAAGGTTAAGTCTTAGGATTGATTAAAGCAAGACTTACACATACCGTCTGCTCCACTGAGCCCACCCTGGCACACTTGCCCCTTACCACTTGCTTCAATCTAAAATGATTAACCCCCCGGTTGGTTACCAAGCACCACGTGCTACTCAAAAATCAACACCGTTGCGTGACCTACTCGCCACAACAACTCAATCTCATCGTGTGACCACACATGACACACAAATTCTCATCCTTGTTCCATAATCCGTTAATCAACATTAATAATCAATATTTCATGAACATGTGATGATGCGGCATGGTTAAGCAATTCTATTCCGTTCTAACCATCCATGTTGATTTCATTATTAACCAACTATAGTGAACCAACCTAAGGTGACAAGTGGATTATGGCATACAAATAACAAGGTAGGGTATAATCCAATAGGTATGTTAGCTAAATCCCAAACTAAGTTAAAATCATTTATACACATGAAATAATATGCAATAAGGTAAAAACAAAATAGCAATTTTTCCTAACATGGGTTCAACATGATCAAAGCACAACTTGCCTTGCTTAAGTTCCTGATCTTGCTCCAAATATTATTCTTGAGTTGTTAATTCTTCCTCCGAAGCCTCGCTCAACTCAACGTCTGCGCGAATCGAGAAGAAATAGCAAATAAACACCAAAACCAAAGAACAAAAAAACTCAAAAATTCAAACTAAAGCTACCATTAGATATATCTCAATTTTAAATTTTTTTAGGAATTTGAATCACCCAAATCCGAGTTAAAATGCAAAAGTTATAGCCATTTGAAAATTAATAAATCCTGAAATTAGAAATTCTAATTTTTCTGAATTATTTTTATAAAGGAAATTCCGAATTTTCCCGCCCGAGCTATACGGATGAGACGTGGCAAAATCCGGACCATTAGATACCAATTTAATGGCTCCTGTTAAATCACTGATGTGGCACTACCGTAACCATCCGATCGAGATCGGACGTCCCACGTTTACCCGTGTACTTTACTGTGCACTTGAACGACGTGGCCCAAATCTCACCGTCCGTCAAAGATCCTACGACTACCAGTAACCGAGCAAAACCCTGTTGACCTAACTGACGTGGCTCAATCATGAGCGCTTACCTCTGATCGGACGGTCGACGAGTACTCGAGGCGTTCACTGTTTAATTCCGCGACGTGGCTTGACCCGATGCGTACGATGATGATCCAACGGTCCTCCAAGCTCGGCCTCGGCAAGGACTTCACGGCGGCGCTGGTGTACCGGACTCGAGGAAGACGACCAAGGGCGCGGCGCTGCGGCGTTCTCCGGCGAGGAAGAAGTCACGACTCCGACGCGTCTCGACGTGAGGAACTCGGATCTACCCTCGGAACGACGGAAGAAGTCTCTGGTGAGGAAGAAACGCGACGCTAAGTCTTCGGGAACTCCGGCGACGTCTAGCACGGGCTCTAGGGCGTCTCGGTTGGCGGTGCGCGAGGGAAAAGCTTCGGCAGGCTGCGGTGAGTCTCGGAAGGGTCACCCGGGGCCTTAAATATCCAGCGAGGCGCGGAAAACAAGGAAGGAAGAGCGGCGGCAGCGTGTTCAACTCGGAGACGGCGGCGCGAGAGTTCGGCGTGAACACAATGACCCTTGGCCGCATGATTTTGATCTGACGGCTCTGATAGATTGTGGGTATCCGAATCAGTAAGATCTAATGAGGACCGCACGATAGAAATCAAACGGCTACGGAATGCTAGGTCTTCATAAATGACGTGGCTCCTTAATGGCCGTTGGATTATAATCCGACGGTCGGCATTAATGCTCCCAATTCCACCGTTCGGTCAGCACAGTAATGGGCCGTGGCCTGTTACTGTTCACAGGGACTTTTCCGTGTTTTTCCAATAAAATTAATTCTAGAAAATTATTTGATTTATTTAAAACAATAACAATACTCTAAAAATTCCCAGAAAAATCTCAAAAATACTTTGAGACATTCTAGACTTAAATAAAATATTTTTGGAAAAACTTTATTTTAAACTTTTCTTTTTATAATTAATTCTTAACAAAAGGCTATTTATTTTAATTCAGAATAATTCAATTAAATCTCAGAAAATCCAATTAAATCCAGAAAATTTACAAAAATTATAAATTGCAATAAAATAATATTAAACAATTAAAATGTCAAAATTTTTGGGATGTTACAAACCTCCCCCCCTTAACGGAATCTCGACCTCGATATTTAGGGCTAACTAGAGAATAGGTTTGGGAATTCTGCCTTCAGATCTTCCTCACGCTCCCAGGTTGCTTCGTTTTCTGAATGATTACTCCATTGAACTCTACAGAATCGAGTAGACTTATTTCTGGTCCTACGCTCCATTACATCCAAAATCTTAATAGGCTGCTCTTTATAAGTCAGATCCTCCTGCAACTCGATAGCTTCTAGAGGCGTTTGTTCTGCTGGCACTCTAAGACATTTCTTAAGCTGAGACACATGGAATACATCATGCACTCCCGCTAATAACTACGGCAACTCCAACTGATATGCAACCTCTCCTCGATGACTTAAGATTTTAAATGGTCCAACATACCTAGGTGCGAGTTTTCCCTTGACTTGAAACCCAGTGGTGACTTCATCCTTGTCCCCCACGGCTGGAGGGTCTCGAGCTTCCTCCCCAGCGGTAGTCTTGGCCTCACCCGCGGCCCGGTCCTCCGTGCTTGTCGCGGCCGGAGCGTCTTCTGGGTTGGCGGCTCGAGGAGTTTCCTCCACCGCGGCCGGGGTGGTCTCAGCTGGGACGCTCCCGGCACCATCTCCTTCGACTACCCCGGGCAGGTTGACATCTTCGATGTTCACCTCGCCGGTGGCGTAGTCCTCACTGGTCGTGGGTTGAAGCCCTTCCTCGTCTGGGTCGTCAAGCCCCTGGTCGTCAAGCCCGCGGTGGCTCTAAGTCCCCCACGGCAAAAGACCCTGGGTTCCCCTCTTGGGACCTTTGGGCCGCTTGAGGGCCCAAGGGCCTGGCAGCGGCTACCACGCTCAGCTGCTGCAAGAAAGACATGTCAGAAAATGAAGAAGCACAAGCATAATGCTCAGGGGCTCGACCATGGGAGTCCTTACCGTTGCGCGGTTGGCCCATTCAGAGTGGTGCTTCTTAGCCTCACGATCGTTTGCCTTACCCGAGGGCGGCTTCTTCCCCTTCTTGCTCTTGCCCCCGCCGGGCAGCGAGAGCAACCTTTTGGCTGTGTCAAGCAGCTCCTGGTGGTACTATGAGCACAAAGAACGATCAGGGGAAGGTGCCGATGGCGTGCAAATTGAAGAGCGGCTTGGGAGTGCCTATCTTGACCTTTCGGCGCAGTACGTTCTTTGGGACAGGAGCGTCGAGGCTATAGTCGTGCGCCCCTTTCCCAAACATCTCATTCATCCTGGCGGCGACCCAGGATTCCTTCGGCTCTGCAAGGAAGCGAACCGTCAAGAAGCCCCGAAGGACGAATACGAGCAAGTCTCAAGGGCAAGATGGTGCACCAGTCGTACCCTAGCGGGTCATGTCGTCGTGTCTCGTGATCTCGAAGAATGGATGTTCCCTCTTCCGAAGAGGGAAAACTCGACTCCGTAGGAAGTCGCTGGCGATCGCCTGCCCGGTGAGGCCGCGCGTGGCGCAGATATGTATGGCGGCGATGGCCTCTTCGTCAACCTCCAGGTCATCCGGCTCCAGGGTCTCCTTCCCGGTGATCGGGGTTCCATCGAATGACAGCGCCCCGGTCCGACCCTTCTTCAGGTAAAACCATCTCTCGGTCCACGGACCAAGGGAGTCCCGAGACTGGATCTTGGGGAAGGACCACGGGATCCCCGTCCGCAACCGGAAGTAAAGGCATCCGACCACGGGGTCCTTCCCGGAGCGGAACAAAGTGAAGAAGCGAAAGAAGAGCGAGGGGGTGGGAAGGATTCCAAGGAACCCCTCGCACAAATGCGAAAAGATTGAAAGGAGGAGAATGGAATTGGGCACCAGGTTGATGAGCTCTATCTCACAGTGGGCAAGGACTACCGCCATGAAATCGCTCTCCGGTGTCCGCAGGCCGAAGAGCGCGTAATGCTCGGTGCAGACAAGCTCGTCGTTCCTGGGATGTGGCTCGGTCTCACCATCTGGCAACCGCCACATCGCCGGGTCAAGCAGCCCCAGGCTCTCGAGCTCCTTCATCCTCGCCAGTGACATGGTGCTTCTTCCGAGTTTCGCCATGGCGGCTGCTCTCAAGCTTGGTCGAGAAGGAGAGAGTTGCTCGGGCAAAGGGGCTAGAAGTCGAGGAGCGCGAGGAAATCAGGAATTCATCAAAGGTCACGGAAGTCTTGGGTTTATAGGCCCAGATCATTGTCGATTTAGGGCTAAAGCGCCTCAAAAGGTGTGCAATGGCGATTTGACAGGCGCAATTAAGGATCGGGCGGCGGTTTCAAGGCGTTACAGGCACACGCTCGACCTAGAGCCTGGGGGGCTGGCTGACGAGGAGTGGGAAATCCCTGACAAGTCAACACGAGGTGAACAGGGTACCCGGCTCGGGGCAATCCAGCAAAGGCCTTCGACCACGACCTAAGCGACGTTGGATCCCACATGACCTCGAGCTTGGGCGGTGGGAGGTCCCCTCTCTGCTCGACCTCGACCTTGGCTCAGGGGCATGTGTTTACCCTGCAGTTACCAAGACCTGAGTAATGGCGTCAAAACAGACGGCGTTTTGAGGCGATTCTGACCCACCTTCAACGCGCACGGCCACTACCTGAATCTTTCCCGTCTGCTCTGAGCAACATCCGGGAGGATATAAGACCACGCAAGGCTTATGTACAGCGACATCAACGCACTGGCCATAGATCAGTAGACACAAACAGAGCACTCAAGCTTGAGCTGTAATCCGCTCTTTGTACTCACAATTAAGGAATTCCTCCACCTCCGGAGAAGACTGGACATAGAGCTGTTACCCTCGAGGGGGCTCGAACCAGTATAATCTGTTGTCTCCTGCTCGCTGACGCCACGCACTGTCCTACGTCCACACCATCATTGAGCGAAGCGCTTCTTGGGTCCCTCATTCACACTAACCCCCTCTTCACTTTTGCAGTCAAGTGATCCCAATCGTCGACAGATGTCTTTTTGCTTTTGGCAGGAGACGGTCACCCTTGAGACGGCGGTGGCCTACCTTAGGCCCTTGGCGGGTGGCCAGGGAGTGCTTGTCCTGGCTGCTAAGGCCAAGAAGACAAGGGGCAAGAGACAAGCTCCGCCACCACTCTCTACCCGATTGACGAACAGGCGGGCGAGCTCGACCAAAAGTCCTCCGCGGTAGCACTTGGAGTTTGCCGATCGGAAGGAGGTAAGCCGCCTGAACGCCTGGATGGAGGATTACGGCCAGAAGAGCTTGTGGCAGCTTGCGGAGGAGGCGAGACTGACTGAGGAAATGGTGCAGGTTGAGCAAAAGGTGCTGAGGAAGGAGCTTGCCAAGCTTAAGGCCAAGCCCAAGCGGATTACCTCAACCCCACGGGCTGCGGAGCCTGATGAGGACGAGGTTCCCCTCATAGCGAGGCGTGGGCGCTCGAAGGAGGCGCTGGAGGCGATCGATACGGAGAAGGTCAACCCCCTCCCGGGCGAGGATCAGCCCTGCTGCGGAGAAGAAGGCTGAACTTGAAGCCGCGGCGGCGGCCAACTGCGCCAGAGATGACAACGAGGAGCTCGCCAAAGGTAGGCTCCGAACCCCGTCCTTCCTCTTTCTTTCTTTGCTCTTTGTTTCGCTTGCCTTTTATTCGAGCTAACTCCACTCTGCTGACGTGGGCGTGATAGCTCCTAGGGTCTTTCCAGATTGTTGAAAGATAGTTGACGAGATCCTTGATCGTGTCTCAGAGAGGGAGCTCGCCCTCCCTTCCGACCACGTGATGAGCGAGGCCGTCGAACTGGCGGTGACGGACGAGCTCGCCGACGACGCCGATCAAGGCGCCAACGCACTTCTTGCTCTGGTGGGACCAGTCCCCCAGCTCCTGGCCCTCCTGAGCATAGAGGGCGCTCAGGCAGGGGAGGATGATGATCTCGCGATCTTGGGTGAAAAGACTGCGCAAGAAAGCACGGGATCCCCGGGCGAATCACCGACCCAGGACAAGGGCGAGGAGCACCCGAGCGAACAGCATGCTTGGGAGGAAACTGCGCATGCCCAGAGCGAACCACATGCTCAGGCGGACGCCGCGCTGTCCACAGCATGCTCGGGCGGATAGCGATAAGACCTTGAGTGGACCAGCCGCTCAAGATGGAGGCACGACGTCTCCGGGCGGACTACATGCCCGGGGGAATGACGCATCATCCTCGAGCAATCTGCCCTCTTGGAAGGATCCTGGGGACATCCCGGCCGAGATCCTTGCTTGGGCGAAAGGCCGGAGCCCAGCGCCTACGTCGCCCGATAGGGAACTTGGGGCTCTTCAGGGGGCAGATATCGCCAAGAGCTTTCGGGACAACCTCTGCATGCGCCTTGGTCAGGTAAGCATACTTTCTTTTCTTGTCGGTAGTTTCTTCTTTTCGTGCCCTAGGGGGGAAGGTGCCTGAGATCTTTTTTCTTCTTGTTTTTGTCTTGCTTGCAGGTTCTTCAAAAGACCATGAGGGACTTTGACTCAACGACAGTTCCTCCCGAGGTCGTGGCCAAACAGAACACTGATTACGATGCCTGGATAACCGAACTCGAGTGGCGAATAGACGATCTTAAGGCCTGGGACGCGCAGATCTTGGAGAGGTGCTGTCAGGCTGAGAAGAATGTCCGCCAGGCCGAGGAAGATGCCACCGAGTATAAGGGGAAAATTTGCGAGCTCGAGCAAGAAAAACAACACTCCCAAGTTCTCGGGGCGAAGGTGGCGGAGCTAGGCCAGGCTGCGCGGGAGGCCGCCGAGCTTGCTGATCAAGGCATGGAGGAGACAGAGCAACTTCGCCAAGAAGCCTGCGAAGGACGGGAAGCTCGGCGGAAGGTGATCGACCTCGAGGCCAAGATTGACGAGCTAAGGCAGAAGCTCTCCGCGGTGCTTAGAGGAACAAAGCCCGGGGCATAAAGGATTTTTGCTTTTCTTACCTCTCATTTTTTATGATGCAAATGAAGCATAAGGAATTTGTCTTCTGCATTGTTGCTTTTGCATTCTTCTGGATGTTTCCTGCAAATAACGAACATGAGACAAACAACGAAAGATAGGCGGATAGGAGTACACGTTAGAGCAAAGCACGGGCGACACAAGCCCAAAAAGTAGACAAGTAAAAAGCTTGCCATGGGCGACATATGCCCAAAAAAGAGATAAAATGCAATGACGAGCTAGAATGAGGCACTAAGCGATGATTTTGGGAAAAAATGTTAGTGCGGTAGCTCGCTCCTACCAAGCCCCCGCTGCGAATGAAGGTCGTACACCTAAGTTGCGAGCACGAGCTCGTTCGCAGTAGAGTTAGGAAAATGCGCGTTGCTCCACCGACTAAGTCACCCACTTCTCCGAGTTGCGAGCATGGGCCAGGTCGGGAGAGGAGAACATGCAAGGCCTCGACTTCCTTAGCGCCTTGGACACATACCCCTGATTTGCGAGCATGATCATTTGGCGAGGAAGAACGCGCAGTTGCCCGACAGGGTGCGCGATGACCAAACGCGTGCGAATCAGGCTAAAACTCTGGACCAGCCGAAAGGGTGTATGTATGCGATCGAAATCATGCAGCGAAAAACTACTGCGGATCATAGTCGGCTTATGGAGACTGAAGCCTCTGGCGGCGAGTTTTAGTGACTGGGCGTTGGTCGTGGCACCCTGTATGCTCGTGCGCACGCTAGCCCGACCTTAGAATAAAGACGCTTGGAGCGAGCGTTCCCGCCCGACGTTCTTGTTCCATCACCAAGATCATGAGAAAAAAGTATGCCCTTGCGCAAGACTGAGTCGGCTTACCAATCGGGCAGTGACCTTGAAAGCATTCACAAAATCTTGGAGGTAACGGACTTCGCGGGGGTGAGAGAACCAAATTTTTTCTTTCTAAAAAACTGCTAATCTAGTGCAAGATACAAAAGTGAATACGGGTTTAGACAATGAACGTGCGCAGCTGGTCGATGTTCCAAGAGCTTGCGAGCACTCGACCATCTTCCGTTTCCAGGCGGATAGCCCCCAGGCGTGCCACCAAGATGACCGTGAACGGACCTTCCCACTTGGGGGAGAGCTTGTTGGCCTTCGACGTGTCCTGAATTCGACGCAGGACAAGGTCGCCAACTTGCAAGGTCCTGGGCCGAATCGACTTAGCCGCATGCCGACGGAGAGCTTGCAGGTAGACGGCGGATCGCAACAGCGCTCTTTCACGTGCCTCTTCAGCGAGGTCGAGGAGAAACTTGAGCTCTTGATCGATGCTATCAACCAGGTGCACTCTTTTGGATCCCAGCACAATTTCAGCGGACAGGATGGCCTCTGCACCATAGACGAAAGCCGAAAGGCGTCTCACCGTGCTGGCTCGGGCTGGTGGGAAGTGATGCACTGAGGACGGAAGGAAGCTCGTCCACCCATGACCTGTCGTGCCGGGCGAGGTTTTTGAAGACCCTTTTCTTGATCCCCTGAAGGATTTGGCCATTTGCTCGCTCGGCTGCTCTGTTGCTCTACGGATGAGCTACAGAGGCGAAGCAGACCTTTGTCCCGATGTCTTTGCAGTAGGCTTGGAAGAGCTCACTAGTGAACGGAGTGCCGTTATATGTGATGAGGCGATTGGGGACTCCAAAATGCGTCACCACGTTGCTGCGGAAAAACCTCCTAGCTGCCTGAGACGAAATGGTTCATACAGGCTTGACCTCGATCCACTTAGAGAAAATGTCGACGGCCACGAGCAAGAATTTACAACCCCTTCGACCACGGGGGAAAGGTCCTAGAATATCGATCGCCCAGGTCAAGAACAGCCATGAGAGCGGGATAGTTTGAAGCGCGTACGACGACTGGTGTGCCTTGCGGGCACGGAACTGGCATGCCCGACAAGTCGCCACGAGCTCCTGAGCGTCGTCTAAGCCTGTCGGCCAATAATATCCCAGCCGAAAGGCTTTGCTCATGAGCGTCCGGAAGGACGAGTGAGCTCCACACATCCCCTCATGGATATCTCTTAGAAGGAAATTGCCCTCTTCCCGAGATATGCACTTGGAGAGGATTCCAAGAGCCCCTTTGCGGTATAAGGCGCCTTCGATTAGCTTGTATGGAGAGGACTGATGATGAGGACATCACTCCTATGCATACGCCCGAGACTCCTCCAGTTGTGATGCAAGGACCCATCACAAGAGCACGAGCACGGCAATTGATTCAACAGGTGAGCTCGTTCCTAAGTACTCGTGCATATACTTGTGAGGATGGTATGCTACCTAATGATGTTATTGATTATATTGTACTTAGGAATTTTGGAGAGGATCATGAAGTCCTTGGAAACTAGCAAGGGCCAGGAGGGAGGCAAGGAGGGTGTCCAAGTCAAGTTGGAGACCTAATTCATCTCGGAGTCGACTATCTCGGCCACCAGGAGCAGTGTTCACTAAAATCGTCGACCAGGCCACAAACGGGCTCCGATTTCGATGATCCACATATTCCTCGAAAGATAAGGAGATAATATTTCCAATGGCACTAGTTTCAGGTCATTTGGACTTCGGAGTCGACAGGAATTCACATTGCAAGTTGGCGAACAGAATCTGTCCCAGGGTGCTGCGTCACCAATTTGGGCCGTTGGCCCATGTATCGTGTTGGAGTCCATCACGGACACGTCTAGGGTTTCTAGGATGTCCCCTAGCCTTTATATCCAGTAGCTGTCGCTAGGGTTTGATTTGGGTTTTGCTTAGATTAATTCTGTCTTTGAATAGTGTCGCCGTTCATCGGTTTGTGAGACCCCAACTCGTGAGCTTCATCCTCAATTGCAAATTCAGTTGCATCTTTCTTGTTCTTGCTTGTGTTCTCGATTCATTGGCAGGATTAGCCTTCGTGGCGAGGTCAACCGGCAGCACACGTTGATAACCAGAGGACGCGTGGTGCTGCGACAGGGGTTTTGATCGTCTGCCGATCAAGAAGCCGGATCGTGTGTGTCTCGCGCCGCCTAATCGACTTATCCTCCACCGACGGAAGTTCGGGCATCCTTTCCCCATCAAGTGGTATCGAGCAAGGTTTACCGTCGGGTTTGCCTTTTCCCGTAGTTTGATTTAGTTTTGTGTTAGTCCTATAGTCCACGAAAAAGCCAAAAAATTGCAGTTCATAGTCTACTATACCTAGAACCACGCCTAGCCTTTGCACAATTTGGTTTCAGAGTCCGTAATCTTGAGTTTGTGTCCATAATCGAGTCGTGTTGCTGGTTTAGATCGTGGTCTTAATTTAGTTGTGTTTCATCTCCGCTGCATCCCATATCCTACACCGATCCACCACCAATCGCTATTTGAGTCCTTGTTGGAATCGGATTGTTTTGTGGTTTTCCTCGGCCGAGTCCTAGTTGTGTTAGGGTTTCTCCTTCATAAACCCTAATCCCCACCTCCTCGTTAGCCATATCGCCACCCCTCATCATAGAACCTGCCACCACAGATCATCGCGTTCATATCCACTCCATCGCCCTTGAGTTTGGAGAGGTGCCGCCTAAAACCCCGATTCGAGTCCTTCCGTGAAACGGCCATAACTTTTGCATACGGACTCGGAATTAGGCGAATTTTTTTTTCACGGACATCTATAGAAAATTTTACATCTGATTCTCCCCGACTTTGTTCCCTCGGGAAGATTGAGTTTTTCACGGACATCTATTGAATTTTTTTTTCACGGACATCTATAGAAAAAAAATTTTTCGCCGAAATTATTTTTGCGAAATTCCCTTGGGAAGATTGAGTTTTTGGCCGCCGAAGTTTGAGCACGCTTTTCGGAAAACACTTCTTATTTCATATCGATTTCATCTTACATCTGTTCAGGCTGAAAATTTGTGTACTATCTACCTTTGTGCTCCTGATCCTAGGAAAAATATCAGAAAAATAAAAAAATTGTGAAAGAGGCATAGAGCAAAAAAAATTTGTGAGAGGAGCAGAGAGCAAAAAAAAAAGGGCAGGAGCAAAGGTAGGTGTTTTACCGTGTTCGATAAAAGTGTTTTGTTGTTGTCTTGATATCTGCTCATTTATTTCGACGCCTTGTTGCTTGTCTCTATACCTTCCTTGTTTTCGTGCAGCCTAGAATAAGGACACGTTTAGACCAAAGAACTAGGGCAAAGTGCTTTTGGACATTTATTCAGCATTACTATCTATTCTATGAATTGTGTGCCACTCCATACATATAACCTTCCTACTGACTCCACAAATACATCCTTCGACAAGACAGTTATTGACCCTTGCAATCGCTTCATCACGCCCTCACGGTGTCACGAACCGACCACCGGTTGCACCGTCCCTCGCTGTGTTGGTAAGAACCGGGTAAGAACTTGGTAAGATTGCTTGAGAGCGTGAGATCCCACCTAGTAGTTCATAGGGCTCACAATACTTGTGCTTGTTTTTCCTTCTGCCCTTTTCTGTGCTGATCATGGCAGGTGGTAAGAAGGGTAGGAACGAGGATGATGAGGTTACCATCAATGATTGTGCGCTTCATTCAGAGTTGTCGACCATGCTGGACGAGATAAAAATGATGTTCAAGGAGCATGCCACGACAACGAACAAGACCCTTGAGAGCATCGATCGACGAGTTTCCACCCTCACCGAGAGGATGGATGCCGTCGAAAAACGCCCTCCAGCGACCATTGATGGAGGTGCATCCGTCAACAACGGCAACAACGACCAAGATGAGGATGGAGATTTTGAGGAAGATGAAGATGAGCAGCAACGTGCCGCCAGGGAACGTGTTGCTCAACGAGACGCCCGTCTGCATGACCGTCTTCGCCGCAACCATCACGGTATGGGAGGTAATAACCAGAACCGCAATGATGATCCTTTCGCTAAGGTAAAATTCACCATCCCTTCCTTTTCTGGAGCTTATGATGCTGATGCTTACTTAGATTGGGAGATGACGGTCGAGCAAAAATTTAATTCCCATCTAGTTCCCGAGATTCATAGAGTTAGACAAGCCACTAGTGAATTTAAAGATTTTGCTATAATCTGGTGGAATGAACTAGTAAATGCCCGCCACAACCTCGATTCTTGGGCGAGATTAAAAGATGCTATGCGTAATAGATTTGTTCCTCCTTCCTACCAACGTGATATGCGCAAGAGATTGCAACGATTAGATCAAGGTAGTATGACTGTTCAGGAATATTACCAAGAGCTTCAAAAGGGTATGTTACGTTGTGGGGTAGTAGAGGAACCTGAGGATAAAATTGCTCGTTTTTACGGTGGGTTGCGTCCAGAAATTCAGGATATTGTTGATTATAAAGAATATACAACTGTCAATCGCTTGTTTCAACTTGCTATGTTAGCAGAGAAGGAGTTGAGGACGCCATTCTAAGAGCAGAGCAACGCGTCAAAGACCTTCACGCCGAACGACTACGGGACAAGCGAAGCGGTGCCTTCTTCCACCTTCCGACCAACTGCACCGCCACCTTCGACGAGCACACGACAGCATCGACGGCATCGCGCCTTGCGTGCCACGGACAAAGAAGAAGTCGACCCGCCAACACCGGCCAAGAGCTCCTCCTCCATCGCTTCCACGGGCCATACATCGACGGGAATTCGCTGCCACAAGTGCCAAGGGATTGGCCACGTCAAAAGAGAATGCCCCAGCCAGCGGGCATACATCACCACCGATAACGAAGGTTACATCAGCGCCTCCGATGTTGAGGATGAGATCGACGACACCGTGGTGGACGACGACGTGGTTGATGATGATGCCACCTTTGGCGCCGAGGATACCGCGACAGGCCATCATTGTCCGGCGTGTCCTTAGCGCACAAATGGAGCAAGCCGAGCAAAGAAGCGGCGCCACAACTTGTTCCAGATTTTCTTCGTCATCAACAACCGACGAGCGTGCGTGATCATTGACTCCGCAATTGCAACAACTTGGTGAGTACAGACTTGGTCAAGAAGCTTGGCTTGACCACACGCCCGCACCCACATCCATATCACATTCGGTGGTGAATGATTCCGCAAAGCTAAGGTAACACAAACAGTTCGGGTTCATTTTTCCATTGGTTCCTATTCGATTTTGTTGACAGATGTGGTGCCGATGCAAGCTGCTTTCTTTTATTGGGTCGCCTATGGAATATGACAGCGATGCACTTCACCACGGTAGAAGTAATAAATACACTTTTATGCATAAGGGAAAGAAAATTACACTTCTACCTTTGACCCCGCTGAAATTGTTAAATCCGATAGGGAGCGGATTGCTAATGACAAGAAAACCATTGAAGAAAAATCTGAAATTCAGCATGTAGCCAACCAAATTAAATTGAGGAATCCCGCCTTGCTTGCTACAAAATCTGATCTTGCTGCAATTAATGATGATGCCTTTGTGCTATGCTTTGATATGCAAAGATGCTTTGTTTTCATTGGATGATATGCCCAAGATTTTGCCTCCTCTTTGTCACTAACCTTTTGCAGGAGTATGCGGATGTTTTTCCTGCTGAGATACCTTCAGGACTCCCACCCATTGAGCACCAAATTGATTTGATACCTGGAGCGAGTTTGCCAAACCGAGCTGCTTATAGGACCAACCCCGAGGAGACTAAGGAGATTCAGCGCCAAGTCCAAGATCTTTTGGATCATGGGTATGTACGTGAGAGCCTTAGTCCTTGTGCTGTTCCTCTTTTGGTTCCTAAGAAAGATGGCGGTTAGGCGCATGTGCGGAGATTGTAGAGCCATTAACAATATCACAATAAGGTATCGCTATCCTATTCCTAGGTTAGACGACATGCTTGATGAGTTAAGTGGTTCTATAATTTTTTCTAAGGTTGACTTATGTAGTGGATACCACCAAATAAGAATGAAATTGGGAGATGAATGGAAAATAGCCTTTAAAACCAAGTTTGGATTGTATGAGTGGTTAGTCATGCCTTTTGGGTTAACTAATGCACCTAGCACTTTCATGCGCTTAATGAACGAGGTTTTACTGAGCTTTCATTGGAAAATTTGTGGTGGTTTATTTTGATGATATATTGATTTACAGCAAGTCGTTACATGAACATCTTGATCATCTACGTGTTGTTTTTGATGCTTTATGTCTCGCACGCTTATTTGGTAACCTCGAGAAGTGCACTTTTGCAACCGAACGAGTATCGCTTTCTTGGCTATGTTGTGACTCGCAGGAATTGAGGTGGATGAAGCCAAGGTGCACGCGACAAGAGTTGGCCAACGCATACCGATTTCACAAGTCGCGGAGTTTCCATGGACTTGCCGGATTTTACCGCCGCTTTGTGAAGGATTTCAGCACCATTGCAGCCCCATTGAATGAGTTGACGAAGAAGGGAGTTGTGTTCCATTGGGGGCAAGCACAGGAGAATGCCTTCAACCTTTTGAAAGATAAGCTTACTAATGCACCATTACTCCAACTTCCTGATTTTAATAAGACCTTTGAGCTTGAATGTGATGCTAGTGGGATTGGAATTGGTGGTGTTTTGATGCAAGATAGAAAACCTGTTGCTTATTTTAGCAAAAAATTGAGTGGTCCTGTTTTGAATTATTCCACGTATGATAAAGAAATGTATGCTCTTGTGCGATCTTTAGAAACGTGGCAACATTATCTTTGGCCCAAAGAATTTGTTATTCATTCCGATCATGAGTCGCTAAAACATATTCGCAGTCAAGTGAAACTTAATCGTAGACATGCTAAATGAGTTGAATTTATTGAATCTTTTCCTTATGTTATCAAACACAAGAAAGGGAAGGATAATGTGATTGCTAATGCCTTGTCTAGGAGATATACCATGTTGTCCCAACTTAATTGTCGAATATTTGGATTGGAATCAATTAAAGAACAATATGTTAATGATGATGATTTTAAAGATGTCTTGCTGCATTGCAAAGAGGGAAGAACATGGGATAAATATGTGATAAATGATCGATTTGTGTTTAGAGCTAACCGCCTATGCATTCCAGTTGGATCCGTTCATTTTCTTTTGATACAGGAGGCTCATGGAGGAGGTTTGATGGGTCATTTTGGTGCCAAGAAGACGGAGGCCGTGCTGTCCGCTCACTTCTTTTGGCCAAAGATGAGGCGAGACATTGAGAGGTTTGTATCCCGCTGCACAACATGTCAAAAGGCTAAGTCACGATTGAATCCACATGGTTTATATATGCCTCTTCCTGTTCCTAGCACTCCATGGGAGGATATATCTATGGACTTTGTTTTAGGACTGCCTAGGACCAAGAGGGGGAGGGATAGTGTTTTTGTGGTGGTCGATAGATTTTCTAAGATGGCTCACTTTATTCCTTGTCATAAGAGCGACGATGCTGTTAATATTGCTAACCTTTTCTTTCAAGAAATCGTTCGCTTGCATGGTATGCCTTCTACTATTGTTTCAGATCGTGATGCCAAGTTTTTGAGCCACTTTTGGAGAACTCTATGGAATAAATTGGGGACCAAGCTGCTGTTTTCAACAACATGTCATCCCCAAACCGATGGCCAAACCGAGGTAGTAAATCGTATATTATCTACTATGTTGAGGGCTGTTTTGAAGAAGAATTTGAAGATGTGGGAAGAGTGTTTGCCGCATGTTGAGTTCGCTTATAATAGGCGGTCCACTCCACCACTAAGGTAAGTCCTTTTCGGGTAGTGTATGGCTTCAACCCCGTGCTCCTATTGATCTATTACCTTTACCTACTGGTGAACGAGTTAATCATGATGCTAAGGAACGTGCTGAATTTATTCTGAAATTGCATGAAAAGACTAAAGAAAATATTGAAATGATGAATGAAAGGTATCGGATTGCGGGAAGCAAAGGTAGAAAGGAGGTAAAACTTGAACCGGGTGATTTAGTATGGTTACACTTGAGAAAGGATCGTTTTCCAGAATTGAGAAAATCTAAATTAATGCCTAGAGCTGATGGTCCTTTCAAGATACTTGAGAAAATAAATGATAATGCATATAAACTTGAGTTGCCGCCCGAATTTGGGGTTAGTCCCACATTTAATATTGCAGATTTGAAACCGTTCATGGGAGAAGAAGATGAGCTTGAGTCGAGGACGACTCCACTTCAAGAGGGGGAGGATGATGAGAACATCACTCCTATGCATACGCCTGAGACTCCTCCAGTTGTAATGCAAGGACCCATCACAAGAGCGCGAGCACGGCAATTGAATCACCAGGTGAGCTCGTTCCTAAGTACTCGTGCATATACTTGTGAGGATGGTATGCTACCTAATGATGTTATTGATTATATTATACTTAGGAATTTTGGAGAGGATCATGAAGGCCTTGGAAACCAGCAAGGGCAGGAGGGAGGCAAGGAGGGTGTCCAAGTCAAGTTGGAGACCTAATTCATCTCGGAGTCGACTACCTCGGCCACAAGGAGCAGTGTTCACTAAAATCGTCTCCCAGGTCACAAACGGCCTCCGATTTTGATGATCCACATATGCCTCGAAAGCTAAGGAGATAATCTTTCCAATGGCACTGGTTTCAGGTCATTTGGACTTCGGAGTCGATAGGAATTCATATTGCAAGTTGGCAAACAGAATCTGTCCCAGGGTGCTGCGTCACCAATTTGGGACGTTGGCCCATGTATCGTGTTGGAGTCCATCACGGACGCGTCTAGGGTTTCTAGGATGTCCCCTAGCCTTTATATTCAGTACCGCCGCTAGGGTTTGATTTGGGTTTTGCTTAGATTAATTCTGTCTTTGAACAGTGTCGCCGTTCATCGGTTTGCGAGACCCCAACTCGTGAGCTTCATCCTCAATTGCAAATTCAGTTGCATCTTTCTTGTTCTTGCTTGTGTTCTCGATTCATTAGCAGGGATTAGCCTTCGTGGCGAGGTCAACCGGGCAGCGCACGGTTGATAACCAAAGGACGCGTGGTGCTGCGATTGCAGGGGTTTTGATCGTGCCGATCAAGAAGCCGGATCGTGTGTGTCTCGCGCCGTCTAATCGACTTATCCTCCACCTGACGGAAGTTCGGGCATCCCCTTCCCCATCACCGCCTTATAAGCTGGGAACACTCGGCTTCTTCCTCGGGCAGTGTCCCATGGGCAAGATACTGAACGAATGGCGTCATCCAGTCTGCACCATGCTGGAGGAGGGAGACGTTATCGCACGTCTCTGGTGCCTCCTCTACAGAGGGAATGGAAGGCTTGTGTAGATGCTTGATGAGCGCCCCCGACGAGGCGGGCATCTGAGGGGGTGCCTCCTATACAAAGGGAATGGAGGGTTTGTGCAGATGCTTGACGAGTGCCCCCGGCAGGGCGGGCATCGACGAGGAACCGTCCTTGGAAAGATGATCGACCAGGGAATTGTCCTCCCTGGGGATGTAGAGTACTTCGAAATTTCTAAAGTACCGCTCCATCTTCCTCACTTCAAACAAGTAAAGCGCCATTGAGCGATCGGAACACTGATACTCCTTGTTAACTTGGTTGACGACCAACTGCGAATCGCCTCTCATAGTCGATCCGCTGGACTCGGCGCCTTGCACGCAGAGTCGCCAGAGGTTTCATACTCCGCCGCGTTCGTCGCGCGGCGCAATGGATGACGATCGAGCTGGTCCCTTGAGGGACACCAAAGACGACACCGACCCTTCAACCGTTTGAAAGCTCGGGACCCGTCAAAGTACATGGTCCAGCGACCATCTTCAGACTCGTCGGTCTTGGCAGTGGGTGGCACTGGGTTTGTCCATTCCGCTACGAAGTCCGCCAGGATCTGGGACTTGATTGCCGTGCGAGCCGAGAAGTGGATATCGAACTCAGTGAGCTCTATAGCCCACTTTGCTATCCGGTCGTCGGTGTCTTGGTTTTTTAGGATCTCCCTAAGTGGAAAGTTGGTCGGGATGACGATCTTGTGAGCTTGAAAGTAGTGGCGCAGCTTCCTCGAAGCCACGAGCAGCGAGTACAAGAGCACGGACCTCGTGGTACCGCTCCTTCGTCCGCGGCGCCTCATCTCGCCGATCGCCTAACACCGTGCTTACGACAGGGGGTTGCCGCAAGATACAGCAGAAGCGCCTCCCCTGACCTTGGCATGGCCAAGACAGGTGGGCTGGACAGGTACCGCTTCAGCTCCTCGAAGGAGCGGTTAGCTTCTTCCGTCCATGCAAAGCCCTCGTGCCTGCGGAGCGCCTTGAAGAATGGCAGCCCGCGCTCGCCCGACCGGGAAATAAAGAGACTCAAAGCCGCCATGTGTTCGGTCAAGGCTTGGACCTCCTTTACACAGCTCGGAGGCCGCATCCTTTCAATGGCTTCGATTTTTTTCGGGTTTGCTCCGATGCCTTGTGGCCCGATTAGATAGCCGAGCACTTTGCCCGCTTTCACCCCAAAGACACATTTTTCCGGATTAAGCTTTATTCGGTGTCTATTGAGATTACAAAATATTTCCTTAAGGTCGGATACATGACCCGAGGTGAGCCTACTTTTCACCACAATATCATCTACATATACCTCCAGATTTCGGCCTATCTAATCTGGGAAGGTCTTCTGCATTAGGCGCTGGAAGGTCGCCCCGGCATTCCGTAGACCGAAAGACATGGTCGTGTAGCAGAACGTGCCGAACGGCGTGATGAAGGAGGTCTTCTCTTTGTCCCCAGGGGATAAGCTGATCTGATGATAGCCCGAGTAGGCATCCAAAAAGCTCATCACCTGGGACTCTGCCGTCGCGTCGACCAGCTAGTCTATGCGCAGCAGCGGAAAGTTGTCTTTTGGGCAGGCGACGTTCAGGCCGGTGTGGTCGACACACATGCGCCACTTGCCACCTATCTTCTTGACAATGACCGGGCTCGCCAGCCACTCCAAATGCTCGACTTCTCGGACAAAGCTGGCTTTGAGGAGCTTGTCGAGTTCGTCCCGGATGATTGCTTGTTTCTCCGGGGAAAAGCGCATTAGCTTCTGGCGCACAGGCTTTTTGTCAGGCCGAACAGCTAGCCTATGCTCAATTACTTCCCTTGGGACTACGGGCATGTCGGACGGTTCCCAAGCGAACACGCCCGTGTTCTTCCGGAGGAAAGTAACGAGCTCGAGTTCCTATTTGGAATCTAAGAAAGATCCCAAATGCAAAACCTTGGTCGGGTCCGTTCTGCTTAGTGGGACCGCCTTGGTTCCTCCTCCGGGCAGGAGGGCAACTTTGGGCCGGGAGTGCATCGGCTCTTGGTCAGGGCCACGCTGAGGCAGCTGTTCGACCATATCGAGCGACTTCTCATCACAATTCAAGGCCGCCTTATGGTCCCCTCTGATGGTGATAACTCCTTTCGGACCGGGGACCTTCAGACACTGATAAGTATGATGCGTGGCAGCCATGAACTTAGAGAGAGCCGACCTGCCGAGGATGGCATTGTAGGCCGACTTGAAGTCAATGACCTCGAATGTAACCATCTCGGTCCGGAAGTTGCTGAGGCTTCCGAATGACACAGGCAAGACGATCTGGCCAAGAGGCTTGATCGAGGTGCCCAGAACGATCCCGAAGAACGGGACAGCTATGCTTTTGATCTTGGACCGAGGGACTTGCATCTCGTCTAGGACCATAGCGGATATGAGATCCAAGGAGCTCCCACCATCGATGAGAACCCACCCTACTTTAGCATTGCTGATGGTCGGGCTCACGACCAACAGGAGCTTCTGAGGCTTGGTCATTCCAAAGGGACAATCATCCTTGGAGAAAGTAATCGACAGCTTGGACCACCTGAGCTGCTGCACGGGGGGCTTGCCCTGGGCGATGTGATACACCTCCCGTGCCGCCTCCGTCAGGTCCCTGTGGGATTTGTACGCCGAGGAGCCCCCGAATATGACAGCTATGTGGTTATGGGGCTCTTGGTACTCCATATCGTCGTCCTTGTCCGCGGGACCCTTGCCTTGCCGCTCTCCCCTTTCTCCAGGCGGAATGCCCAGGTTCGGCAATTGCGAAGGTCGTGCCCGACCGCCTGATGGAGCGGGCAATAGCGGTCATCTAAAGGAGCACTCCTTCCTTCGCGACCTTGGTCGTTGCGCCGCGGAGGTGGCCGACCCCTCCTGCCCTCGGGCTGCTGAGCCGGCAGAGGACGCGGCAGACGATGCTCGACGGCGGCCACCATGCTCGGCGCAGACGACCTCTTCTTCTTGATCTTCTTCTCCACAGAGCCCGGGTGCTTCTTGCTCGAAGAGTCTTCCAAGCCCAGTTGAGGTGGCAGCTTGCCTTCATCCAGCATCTTTTTCCATTGGACCGCCTCGTCGGCGTTTGCGTAACGGTCGGCCATACGGAACAGCTCATTGGCCGAAAGGTCTAGATGGATCTCCAGGTCTTGCGTGAAGCGGACGTCGTGAACCCCGAACTTGAAGGCCCGAACGACTGCCTCATCCAAAATGCTCGGAATGGAGTTCCTCACCTTGATGAACCTTTGGACGAAGTGCTGCAAAGACTCTTTTTCGGTCTGGATCAACCACTCAAGGTCACGTTCCTTACCCGGGCAAGTGTAGCAGCTCTGGAAATTTGCCCAGAGCGCCTCGCAGAGCTGCTTCCATGAGTGGATCAACCCCTCCTTCTGATTGAAGAGCCACATCCTAGCGGAACCGTCATGGACCGTGGGGAGGTAGTTGGCCATAACTCCCTCATCCCCCCAGTCGCCAGAATGGCAGTAGAGTAGATCGAGAGGAACTCATCCAGATTCTGAGTTCCGTTGAACGGCTCATGTGGGCGGGGTTGAACTTGCTCGGCTACAAGACATCGCGGAGGGACGCCAAAAAGGCCCGGCACCCAAACGCCGGGCTATCGTGGCAAACCCTCCGGGCGTGGCGACCATGACGGTTAGCGTCACAATGGTCCCTTATGCGCGGGGTGAGACGAGAGAATACATCTCCATATTGACGCGACGAAGGTAGCCCTGAGGTAGAACACTCAGTAAGCCCGTAAGCGGTCGGAGCGTGCCCTCGAGCCCACAAGACCATCCAGGAACTGCTCCAATTGTCCTCACGGCACCGATCTTGCATCCTGCGGCCCTCCCGAGCTGGACTTCGGGAGACGCTGCGACGGGAGAGAATAGGGGAATGGCGCTTATGGTCCCGGGAAACACTCCGGGGTCTCTCTCCGCCAGGGGACCCTGGAAGCCCCATGTCGGCGGCGAGCTTTTCTAGATTTTCAGCCACGACTGCCCCCACGGCTTCTAGGTCTGCATGACCGAAGAAATTACGAAAATTGCGCACGACCATCGCCATGGCTCGCAGCCGCTCGGCGCTCTGGGTAGCGACGGGGGGCGACCTTGGCCGACGATCGCGCACATGCTCCAGGGAGCGATGCTCGCTGGGATCTTCGCGAGCTGGGTCTCTAGTCCTGGCGTCCGCCTTTCTGCGAGCTTGGTGGCGGATGGTCACCAGGGTCTTGTTCAGGGACAACTCTGGACGAATCTCGACCACATCGTGCTGATGATGACGAGCGGTCTCCGGAGACTCGACCTCGTGAATTTCTTCTCTTCCCACCATATTGATGTTGCGGGAGTACTGGGACCGCGAGGGCGAAATCATGGTATCTCGACGCAACGCGATCTCACGGCTGCACTCGGGACGGTCAGGAACGCCCAGACCGTCGCGGAGATCGCCAGATTCATCCTCACTTGTGAAGGTATCATGCTGCGAGCGGAGGAAATGCTCTCGCACTGCAGCTGCCGGGGAAAGACTCCTAGACTCGGTGTGGCCTTCCGGATCAGCCACACCAACCACGCCTTCGCTGGCATAGTACATGCCGTCGTCCTCCACGTCGTCGAAGACGCAGAGGTCTTGATTATCTTGAGAATTCGGCATCCTCAGGGATTCTCCGCGAAAGGACTCAGTCGATCCCCACGGATGGCGCCAGCTATCGGCGATTCGAGATCCGGTCCCCCGCTGAGCTTACTTGTTGAATGAGGGATCAATCTAGGGCCCCTTTTCCGCGGAGGGTATAGCGTTCGAGGGCCTGCCGAGCTAGGATCGAGATGGTCGGGACAACACAGCAGACAAGAGGATTTTATCCTGGTTCGGGTCTCTCACAGGGGGAGATAACAGCCCTACGTCTGGTAGTTACACTAGCTTCCAAAGATGAACTACAAGGCATTTGCTCGGGGGGCACTGGGCCTCCCTTCTCTCTGTACTTCTTACAGGTGTGTTTTTCTTCTTGATTCTCCAAAGAAAGAACCAGAACCCCTACTACTCAAAAGGATCAGGAACCAGAGAGCCTTAAACACTACAAGCGACGGGGTATTTATAGACGATTACAGTGTTACATCATTTATTACTGAATGACGTGCCACTACTGCTCCCAGACGTGGGGGAGACTATTCCCTTGCTTTTTGCCATACAGCAACGTGGGCATAGTGGGCTTAGACCGTGGCCATATGGTCCTTCAAGCCACCGGGTGATTAATGCCATGTCATCGTCGTGGACCGCGCCCGGCTTTTTGGTCATGCCCGAGGTCCTTCTTTGGACTCGGTCGTCAGTTGCATTCTCCCGAGCAAGCATGCATGGGGGCGAGCTTAGCCGAGGACGAGGTAGGGCCGCAGGTCGGTCTACCCGAGGATCTTCCTTGGGGACGCCGTCCAAGGGTAAGCATGGTCGGCGGCTGATTATTCACTGGGGTACGATGGTCGTTATGGGAATTTCCCAATCCCCGACACCTCCAGCTTGGGTGCGCTGCTCGCCGAACTTGGCGGGGCGCACGCATCCTTGGGCGCCCTCCTCACGGCAGCCATCCGGTGAGCTCAAATGTCACAAAGAGATGGTGGGCTTGAGGCTGGTGCCGGTGAGCGGGAGAAGGGGAGGCGCCGCTGGAGAGAGCGGCGGGGCAGCCCCGCTCTACGGGCGCAGGAGGCCGAGGCAGCCTTGCAAGCAAGCGGTGGACGAGCTGCGTCGCACGCTGCATAACCTCGCCGTCATGCTCCGGCCAGCTTACCGGCGCATGGCGAGGTCCCTGGAGCCGCTGGGAGTAGACCTCCGTGAGCCTCTCGAGCCTTCGGTGATGCAGTATGCACACTGTATCACCCGAGTCGCTGAGGCGCTCTCTGGTCTGCCGGCCGCCTTGGCCTCTCGCCCTGCCCGAGAAGGGTGGGAAGTCACGTGTACATCGCGGCGCTTTGTCTTTGGCGTCTTTGCGCCGACGCGATCTTCCTTCAATCCGATGGTCATCGTGGACGGCATCGAGGGAGACAGGCCCAGGTGTAGACGCTCGTGCGCGAGGCCGCGTAGCATGTCGTCGGGCTGATGACGGTGGTGGACCCGGACCTCGACACGGTGGTGGCAGAGGCAAAAGTCGAGGAGGTCGACGAGCACATCCAAGTTGCCAACGACAATTGATGGCCCGAGCCGCTTCCCTTGTTTTCTTCAATTCTTCTTTTTCTTGTTTTGCCTTTCTGTATGCAAAAACTATCTTTGTAATCATAATGAAATTGGCATCTTTTGACTTTACCTGCGTGTGCATTTGTCTGTGTTTGATTGCGTTTGCTCAATTCAACCACCGGGCGACCAGCCCCCAATCTTGTCGTGATGCAAACCTGAACACTTAGGTTAGGTCATTGCTTCGGCACTTCTTGGGTGATTGCAAGCAACCGCTACAAACACAAGCAAAAGTTACGTGGGACACGCAGAACGTAGACAAATAAAGTCTTAGGTCCCTTTGCGAGGTTGTCACTGGCCCATGCCCTTTCGGAACATAGATCCGAGCGATCTCTCGGAGCTAGACCGCAGCGCTGCGCGGCAAGACAGCAGGTTCCCAGAGTGGTTTTGGGCCTGTGGTGTTCGCGGTGGCAACCTGAGGTGCGCTAGCCGCATTGAAGCACCACCTGCTCGACAGACCGTCACGGAGGCCGGTGCCTGATGAGCAGGGCCTGATAGCCCACCTGCTCGCCAGGCCACCATGGAGGCTGACGCCCAGCGGGCAAGGCCTAATCGCCCACCTGCCCGCCAGTCCGCCACGGAAGTCGATGCCCAGCGGCAGGGCCTAATCGCCCGCCTGCCCGCCAGGCAGCCACGTGGGCTGGACGCCTTGCGAGTAGGGCCTGATCGCCCACCGGCTCGCTAGGCCGCCACGTGGGCCGACGCCCGGTGAGCAGGGCCTAATTGCTCGCCTGCTCGCCAGGCCACCACGGAGGCCGACACCCAGTGGCGTGGCTCGATCGCCCACCACCGCCAGCCAGCCGTGGCCGACGCCCGGTGGCGAGGCTCGATCGCCCACCGCCCACCAGTCGCCATGTGGATCGACGCCTGGTAGGCAGGGCCTGATCGCCCGCCTACCCGCCAGGTCGCTGCGTGGTCTTACTTATCTGCGACGGAGAGGGTACCCTAGCGTAAAGTACGCCGACAATTATGCAACCATGTTTCTAGCATTAGCATGTTGTGACCCTAGAATTGTCTTGAAACTAGTTTTGCATCTTTTTGCCTTTATCCATAATAGTTTATATATATGAAAAATGAAGTCTATTATGAATTTAATTCAAATTAGATCTTTTTGTCGACTAATATGATTTCGATCTTAGGAATACTTTGTTATTTTATATCTCTCAAATTTGATTAAGTTTGGTCTTCAAATTTTGTAGAGTTATAGAAGCTCACCTCTCCTATATGTGGTAATTTTTTAAGAAATTTTCAAACTATTTACTATAGGTTCGGCAAATAAAACTAAATTTTTATTTATGAAAACCATATGCACATGTTTTAGGAAATTCTCAAAAAAATTATTATAGAGAGGGGAGGTGAGATTATATAACTCTGTAAAATTTCAAGCCCAAAATCAATATCTGCTGGAATATATGAAAAAGACAAATTCAGTATACTAGTGATTTTTCATTGTTTAGTGCTTTGTCAATTTCATATCTTCCAAATGCGATTGAGTTTGGTTTTCAATTTTTGCAGGGCTGTGGAATCTCACCTGCCTTTTATATGGCAATTTTTTAAGATTTTTTAAAAACTTGTACGTATAATTTTCATAGATTTTACACTATAAGACTGTTGTGTACAACGTATAATAACACATTTAGTAATAGACAGTAAAATGTAGTTTTCTAGATAGTAAAATATAGTATATGTTGTTGTTTAGCATTTTATTATTTACATATCTCTCAAATCCAATTGAGTTTAGTTTTAAAATTTTACAAGGTTGTAGAATATCATCCGCTCTACGTGTGGTATTTTTTTTTTGAATGTTTCACAGAAGTATATGCTATTGATTGGCACTTTGTTATTTTTATATCTCACAAATACAATTGAGTTTAGTCTTTAAATTTTATAGGGTTGTAGAAACTCACCTCTCCGATGTGTAGTAATTTTTTGAGAATTTTTCAAATTTTTTAATGCTGGTCTAGCAAACATAACTAAATTCTTATTTATGAAAATTATAAGTACATACTTTATAAAATTCTAAAAATATTCCTATAGATAGGGGAGGTGAGATTATACAATTCTGTAAAATTTGAATTCCAAACTCAGTCACATTTGGAAGATATGAAATTGACAAGAGGTAATTAGTGATGAATAGTTGTAAATTTTTCATTTTCATATCTTTTGTATGCAATTGAGTTTGGTGTTCAAATTTTACAAAACTGTAGAAACTCATATTCCTTACCTATGGTAATTTTTTGAGAATTTTTCAGAACTTATAGGTATAGTTTTCATGAATTTTACTGCCGAATAATTGATTTGTGCAGAATATGCTGCAGATGTAGTAATTTCATGTTGTATACGTAGTAATTTCATATTGCATATATTGTAATTTCTATTAATAGTCAGGAAAATTAATGTCTAATAGTGAGACTCATATTAGTTTATTCCTCTTGTCATCAGTAAGCTACTGGTGAAAACCATTTGCAAATCCGAACTACAAATAAAAAGATATGACTAAAATAAAGAATAAACATATTCATGTATAAACTACAATACGCATTAACTAGCTGGGTTGACTATCGCATGAACTAGTAACTAATTTGGTAGTATTTCATTATGTTGTTCTATAGTAAAACGTATTTGTGATTTACTATCGAATTAGATTCAATCAGTACGGTGTACTTTGCATGCTCTTCGTCAGTAAATTCATCAGTTGTTCTATGGTAAAATATTTTGTGATTTACTACCAGGCTGCATTTACTGGGGTTGCTTGCAACGCATTAACTCAGTATGATGTTGTTTGCAATATACATACATACATTTACACATACACACATATTATATATATATGTGTGTGTGTATGGGGGGACTGCTAAATATCTATCAAACGTATTTTTCTTCGATTGCAGTCGTTTTTTCGTTTGTCCGATCCACTTTAAGACAAATATTGCTTCTTTAACAAAAAATTAACTAAAAAATCAACCTAGGAAGTTTTAACCGAAAAAATTAAATATGCAAAATTCCAACTCTGAAAATTCCAAATTAGAAAATTTCAACTCAAGAAATTTTGAATCGCTCAAAAAAGGAAACTTTCAAAAATGTGTGGATTATACTTTGCTCAATTCCTAAAAGAATAGGAATGCATGCTTTCAAAGATGCTACAGGAGGATCGACCGACACCGGGGGGAGCAGATCGAGGGGGTGGTTTGGCTGCAAAAGGCTGCATGCAACTGCAATTTGAGCCTCCTCTGAAATAATCGTGCGTCATATTTGTCTTCTAAATTTAGTCCCCCGATGAGCGTAATTAAAAAAATAATTCTATTTCTAACCGTAAAAACGCTGGAAGGTGACATGTGTCACCTTCCGAGATCTCGCGCTGCGGTAGGAGCTACAGTGCTCTAGGAGCGCAGCAACTTCGGTGATTTATCGAGCGCTTCCATTGTCAATGATAGGGCTATTTTTTGCAATCACGTGCATTCGCCAGGGGACCAGATTTGCCAAAAAATTTGCTATAGGGCTACAAAAGTGATGACTTCGCCGCCTCTCTTCTCGCCATGGCCAAGATAAAGAAAAAGATGGGGGAAGAAGTCATCCAATATAGGCTTAAGGAGAAGAGAGCTGGGATGTAGATGGGTTGTATTATTCCTGAAAGTTGGGCTGCTTGCCATTGTCGGGATCCATTCTACTGCTAAAGTTATAGTCACACTAGTTGATTGCACCCGATTCCAGTCCAGTCTCACATAACCTAGTGCGAGTGGGTTGTGGTTGGAGGTGGACGAATCACTAGGTGAGGGTCTTGATTTTTTAGCTCTTTTATGGTATACCAAATTTAATATGGACGGTTCTTTTTTTCGATTCAATGGATCAAATTAACTAGATTTATCTATACTTGTTCAAGTATTAGAGTAGTCAAAATATTTTTAACAAATCAATACTATGATTACAATGCACCTTGTCTGGACGTACAGACTCATCGCCACCACCTACCCTTGTCACTGCACATGTGAGTCAGATAAGATGCCGGTCGTACACTATATAGAAGCTAGGATCATCATTGTTGACAAAAACGGATACCAGACAAGCAACGGATGGGGAAATGGATCCCGGATTGCCTGGGTCGAAGAAGAATTGAAATATGGGATAGAATTCGGATATCAGGATTTTTTCTATTCCGATATCGGATCGGATATTCAGATTTTTTCTATTCGGATATCAGTAAGGCCCAACCTATTTTCTTCATATTTTTTCCATGTCAGCTCATTTATATTAACAATTAGTTGGTTTTATTGATTCCTAAGTAATATATTCTTTCTACGACATCTATTAAGTTTGATTGATATATACTTTGTTAATATAGTCACGTACTCGTATGGTTTTAATTCAATGTATATTACTCTATATATGCGTATATTATCCGTATATCTTTATCCGTTTCCAATCCAAATCTGTCACATATCTGTCCTGTATTCGTATCCCGAGTAACCGAATCCGTATTCGGTTACAAATCCCAAAAAAAAGTATATCCATCTGTATCCGACTTGTTCTCACTTCTAAAAGTGATCCACCCACATGCCACCGACGAGAGCAACAGTAGGTACCGTCTGAGAGTGAATAGATCAGTGCATATCTGATCGGAAGGATTTGAGCTGTGAGAATGGATATTATCATTCTATAGCAAACTAAACTGCTTGATTTACAGAAGTTAACAAAAATGTGTGGATTATACTTGCTCAATTCCTAAAAGAATTCGAATGCATGCTTTCAAAGATGCTACTGGAGGATGATTGGTGTCAGCATTTCGTACAACCGGCAAGTAAATTTGTAAGTATAGGGGCCACGCGTTCCCTCTCCTTGAATGGTTAGACTAAGGGAGTCCAAGATGTATACTGGTTCGGGCCTCTCATCGAGGAGATAATAACCCTACGTCCAGTTCGTGTGGTATTCGTTGCTGGAGAATGCGTTACAACGTGCTTGCTCGGGACGCCCTGGGGGGTTCTTAGGATTAATCTCCAGGGTATCGGCGGCAGGCTCTGTGGGCGAGATGAAACTAAAGGAATCCGTCCCCCAACCCTTCTCATGAGAAGGTTTTTTATAGGGGGTTACAGGAGACACAACATTTATTACAGAGGGATGCGCCGCTGTTCCTGATGTGGGCGGAGCCGCTCCTTTGTCTCCTGTCGGGCACGGCGAGACGTGGGCACAGCCGGTGTAGACAGTGGGTGCGCGGACCGCGGGCGTGCAGATTGTGGATGGGCAGCTCTTCGAGCCGTCGCGTAATTAATGCCACGTCGTCTTCGTGGACCGCGCCCGGCTTTTGGGCGAGGCCCTAGACTTCTTCGGTAGACCGGGTCGTCTGGTCTCGAGCTCGCGGGTACCCGACCCATGGCCTAGTCGGGACCTGCGAGCGGTCCGACCAGAGGTCAAACCGGATAGCCTTCTGGAGGGTTCGATTGGGATTGGGGGTCCTTCGTGGCCTGATGAGGCCTTTAGCCAGAGCTGGGCCTAGGGCGGCCTATTTGGTGTTCCACCAAATATCTGGTGGTACCCTCATCAGTGCGAGACGGAGACTTCGGCAATACCCCCTCCATCACTCTGCATCGCTGCCGATCTTGCCGCCGTGTCCGAACGACTGGAAGGGAAATGATCTTGAAATAGATGTATACCTTGCTGTGGGGTACCCCCCGGTATAAGTTTTCGTCAGTAGCCCCCGGGGCCATCATGAAACGCATGCGTTCCCGGATGGGCCCATCATCTTCGGCGGCGCGATCTCTTCGCATGCATGGCGGCACTTCGGCTTCTTGCGCCCCCATTTTCGGAAGGCCGCTCGGCTTCCGGACCTCGGGCATATATAAGAGTGGTACGGCTGCAGGAGATGGGGGGAGTCATCTACCTTTCGGACTTTTGACCGCTTCGCAATACTTGGCTTCTCTCATGGCTTCTTCCCGCTCCTCTTCTTCTAAGAACGGGGACTTGGTATTCGGCTTCGGAGATGATAATCTGCCGATGCCCACGGACGAGGAGGCCTTCCTTGCGGAGCACTGGGGTGACTTCGAGCTTGCCCAGGCCGAGTGGGACGAGCAAGATGGCACCGCCCGCGATGTCACCGCCGTCGATGCGCTGATCGATGTCGTCCTGAAGATCGTCAAGGCTAGGGATGCCCTCATCGAGGCGGTTCGACGCGTGCGCGGTGCATAGGGCGTTGTGTCACCTTGATGTCTTCGAGCTAGTCTGTCGCGATGCGAGTAGCAACTGTGTGTAACTCGCGTACCATATAAATGTTACTAGCTATTGTCTGTTGAGAACTTCTGTCCGTGCGATTTCTTGGACCTTAGCCACGGCGCCGCGTAACGAAGCGACGGGCTCTTCGAGGTGGTCGCCTTGGTCTGCCGAAGCTCTCGGCAAGGTGCGTCTGGCGCCGGTGGAGTCTTTGAGCCCCGAGTAGGTCGGAGAGCTGGTCGGGGGGTTACTTTGGTAGGCAAAAATCTGACTGGGTGGACCGGGCAGACTCAATCGGTTTCGAGCCCCCGAGTATATCGGAAGGCTGCTTCAGTTAGCAAAATCCGACCGACTTGGTTGGCCGGTTTCGACCGGGTGCGTGCGAGCGCACCCGGTGGGTGTAGCCCCCGAGCAGGTCGGAGAGCTGGTTGGGGAGTTACCCTCGCTAGCTGAGCCCGACCAACTTGGTCGGGGGGGGCCTGGTTCGACACCGGTTTGGTCGGCGCGGGTGCCTAGATGCCTTTAGACTAGGTTCTGGCATCCGCGCGCTAGTTTTACGTCATAGCTGGACGCGGCCCTGGTCGTTTGCACTCAACACGGGAACAAAAACGTTTGTTTGCACTCAACACGGGAAAGGAGTGTTCCTGACCAGCCATGGATCGCACCGCGCGGGTACTTCCTTCTACCGTGAAGCACTACTTCGAAACCGTAGCCGCTGGGACGTAGGCCATAGCGCTTGGGTCGAGAGGGTTACCGCTAGGGGGAACCAAATGGCCAGTCGGGTCACCGACCTGTGTGAGTGTAGGAACTTAAGTATGAATCGTTCATTTGCACTTCGCGCGGAAAGGAGTGTTCCCGACCAACTATGGATCGCATCTGCTTGCGGGCACTTCCTTCACATAAAGCACTACTAAACCGTAATGCCGGGCGATGGGCCGAGTGCTTGGGTCGAGAGGGTTACTGCTAGGGGGAACCAAATGGCCAGTCGGGTCACCGACCCGTGTAAGTGTGTGAACATGTAGCCCCCGAGTGGTGCGTGGGGTCCAAGCTGTGGTCGCCACGCAGCGCTTAAACTCGGAGGGATAGAAGATTCTGCGGGAACGAGGAAAATCTTTAGGGATAGAATTGCCTTAACTTTTTGTTCCGCGCGCCGGGGACGTCGTGGCTGTTGGGCTCATCGCTCAGCCCTCCGCCGGGGCGGTTGAGCTAATGGGCCCACTGCCACCTCAGGGCTGCCGCGCCCTGTCCAGGCCTTTCTTCGTTATGTCGGTGCGGTCGGTACAGCCCAAGAGACGAAACCGATGAGTCGCGCTGCGCCTGGTTCAAAGCAGTGTCTTTCCGCCCCCTGCCGTCCCATCGCATTTTAATACATAGTGGGGGGAGTGGAAAGGACACGTCCCATCATGCTGGGCGTGGAGTTAATGCGCGTGCGGCGCCCTGCCCGACGCGGCGCCCGTTTCGGCCGCTCCGCCCCGCCTCTATAAATTCGGCAGGGGGTTGTGAGAGCGACCACATCTAGCCATTTGCCCTTGCTTCTCCGCCTCCCCGCGCTCGTTTCCAACTCTTTGAGGAGCAAGATGGAGAGCGGGGGACGCGATGCTGCCTGTGATTGGAGGGCCGGCAAAAGGCCCCGCTCCGATGCCGGATTGTCCGCGACCGCGGCGAGGGGCGGACTCACCCTACCCTCGTCGACCTTCTGCATCCAGAATCCACTTTTGGAGTGAGTTTCCTTTGCTTGGCCTCGGGATGGCTTTGATTTTGTTTTACTGATGTTGGGTTGTTTGCTCCTTCCTCCAGCGCCCCTGGCTCGGGGTCAGGCCAGCCATCGGCCATGCCCCCGATGGCCGCCCTGGCGGGGGAGGCAGACACCGCCGGAGCTGCCTCCGACGCTCCCCCGACCGACCCAGGCGGCCCCTCGACGACGGGAGCCCGGGCTGCAGCCATGCTGTCGCGGATGGAGGCTTCCCTGCGCGTCCAAGCCGCAACGGCCGCCGCTCGGGAAGCCGACGTGTTGTGGCAATGAGGTCAGGTCCGTGCCGTTGAGGAGGAGCTCTCGAAGACGCGCGAGAAGGCGCTGGCGCAGCGGGCTCTGGCCGAGGCCACCGGAGAAGAGCTCGCCAGGCTGCACAGGGAGCGCTGGTCTTCGCGCGAGGGCCTTCTCGCCATGCTCCATCCAGCCTACAAGAGCATGGCCAAGAGCCTGGAGCCGCCAGGGGTGAGGCTCAACGAGCCGTTGGAGTGTGCTGCATCGCAGTACGCCATCGGCCTCACCCAGGCGGCCGACGCCCTGTCCGGCCTGCCCCGTGCCTTGAACGAGCGCACCGCTCGCGAGGGGCGGGAAGTCATCGTCGACGTGGTGGAGTACGTGCTGGCCTGCTGCGCCAGCCGCGACGCCTCCTTCGATCCGATCGCGGTCGTCGTCGGGATCAAAGGCGACGCAGACCAATAGCGGGCCAGAGTGCGGGCGGTGGCGGAAAAGGTGGCGGGACTAGGCGACATCGTCGTGAGCAGTGACAGCTCGGACGACGACGATGCCTAACTTCCCCCCATTTTTTTCGTTGTGTACATACAATATGTATCATGGGAACTTCGTTTGTTATTTTGCATTTCCCCTCTGTTGTGTGCACTCGTTGGATGACCGTAGCTCTTAGGAACCGCCGGGGTTGTTTCGAGCGTAGGCCAGAGTGCCAATACTTTTGAGGGAAAAGCAAGATAGCAAAAAGCTTCGCAGCCCACAACCGTGCCCACGAGCGACTATGGACCGTCCCATATGGGCACCCCCTTCGCCCGCAAAGCACTACTTCACAACCATAGCCGCCGGGGCGTAGGTCGTAGCACTTGGGTCCGGAGGAATACCGCTCGGGAGGTCTTGAAGATCGGCCGGGGCACCGGCTTGCGACGAGCGTGCGAAGGAGTAGCCCCCGAGTGACACACGAGGACCAAGGCGTGGTCGACGCACGGCACTTTGAGCTCGGGGGACCGAGTGGAGACGCGAGGATGAAGAGGAAATTTAGGGATAGAATCTCCTTAACTTCTCAATATTCCATGTGTTTGGTACAACGTTGCCGTCGGCATCCTTGAGTCGAAAGGTGCCGGGTCGGAGGACCTCCACGACGGTGAAGGGCCCTTCCCATGGAGGGGACAACTTGTGCCTGTCCTTGTTGGACTGGACCCGGCGCAGGACCAGGTCGCCCACGTTGAAGGACCTTCCGCGAATCTGCCGGCTATGGTAGCGTCGCAGCGCCTGCTGGTATTTGGCCGACCGCAGAATGGTAACATCATGCGCCTCATCAAGTTGGTCGATGGCGTCTTGTTGAGCGTCGAGCCCCAGTGTCTCGTCGAAAGCTTGTAGTCTTGGGGCGTCGTACTCCAGGTCGGTTGGCAGGACGGCTTCGAAACCGAACACCATAAAGAATGGTGTGAACCCGGTCGATCGGGCCGGTGTGGTCCGCAGCCTCCAGAGAACGGAGGGCAGCTCGGCCGCCCATCGTCCTGAAAACTTCTTTAGTCGGCTGAAGATTCGCGGCTTGAGCCCTGGAGAATCATGTCGTTTGCCCGCTTGACTTGGCCGTTGGTCCGCGGATGGGCTACGGTTGCCCAGTCGACGCGGATGTTAAAGTCGTCGCAGAACTCGAGGAACTCCTTCCCCGTGAACTGCATCCCGTTATCGGTGATGATGGAGTTCAGGACTCCAAACTGATAAACAATGTTGCGGAAGAAGTTGACCGCCTGCATCGAAGTGATGGTGGCGACCGGCTTCGCTTCTATTCATTTGGTGAACTTGTCCATGGCGACAAGTAGGTGGGTGAAGCCCCCGGTGATGAGGACATCACTCCTATGCATACGTCCGAGACTCCTTCAGTTGTGATGCAAGGACCCATCACAAGAGCACGAGCACGGCAATTGAATCAACAGGTGAGCTCGTTCCTAAGTACTCGTGCATATACTTGTGAGGATGGTATGCTACCTAATGATGTTATTGATTATATTGTACTTAGGAATTTTGGAGAGGATCATGAAGGCCTTGGAAACCAGCAAGGGCCGGGAGGGAGGCAAGGAGGGTGTCCAAGTCAAGTTGGAGACCTAATTCATCTCGGAGTCGACTACCTCGGCCACCAGGAGCAGTGTTCACTAAAATCGTCGCCCAGGCCACAAACGGGCTCCGATTTTGATGATCCACATATGCCTCGAAAGCTAAGGAGATAATATTTCCAATGGCCCTGGTTTCAGGTTATTTGGACTTCGGAGTCGACGGGAATTCACATTGCAAGTTGGTGGACAGAATCTGTCCCAGGGTGCTGCGTCACCAATTTGGGCCCTTGGCCCATGTATCGTGTTGGAGTCCATCACGGACGCGTCTAGGGTTTCTAGGACATCCCCTAGCCTTTATATCCAGTAGCCACCGCTAGGGTTTGATTTGGGTTTTGCTTAGATTAATTCTGTCTTTGAACAGTATCGCCGTTCATCGGTTTGTGAGACCCCAACTCGTGAGCTTCATCCTTAATTGCAAATTCAGTTGCATCTTTCTTGTTCTTGCTTGTGTTCTCGATTCATTGGCAGGGATTAGCCTTTGTGGCGAGGTCAACCGGCAGCGACGGTTGATAACCGAAGGACGCGTGGTGCTGCGATTGCGGGGGTTTTGATCGTGCCGATCGAGAAGCCGGATCGTGTGTGTCTCGCACCGCCTAATCGACTTATCCTCCACCTGACGGAAGTTCGGGCAACCCCGTCCCCATCAAGTGGTATCAGAGCAAGGTTTACCGTCAGGTTCGCCTTTTCCCTTAGTTTAATTTAGTTCTGTGTTCGTCCTATAGTCCACGAAAAAGCCAAAAAAAAATTTTTGCAGTTCATAGTCTGCCATACCTAGAACCACGCCCTAGCCTTTGCACAATTTCGTTTCAGAATCCGTAGTACTGAGTTTGTGTCCATAGTCGAGTCGTGTTGCTGGTTTAGATCGTGGTCTTAATTTAGTTGTGTTTCATCTCCACTGCATCATCCCATATCCTACACCGATCCTGTCACCAATCGCTATTTGAGTCCTTGTTGGATTCGAATTGTTTTGTGGTTTTCCTCGATTCGAGTCCTAGTTGTATTAGGGTTTCTCCTTCATAAACCCTAATTCCCCACCTCTGTTAGCCATATCACCACCCCTCATCACAGAACCTGCCACCACAGATCATCGCGTTCCATATCCACTCCATACGTCCTTGAGTTTGGAGAGGAGCCGCCTAAAACCACGATTCGAGTCCTTAGTAAAAGCAGCCATAACTTTCGTGATACGGACTCGGAATCGGCGAATTTTTTTTCACGGATATCTACAGAAAATTTTACATCCGATTCTCCCCACTTTGTCGGGTTCGCCGAAATTATTTTTGCGAAATTCCTCTGGAAGATTGAGTTCTCGACGCTTAGAAGTTTGAGCACGCTTTTGGAAACACTTCTTATTTCATATCGGTTTCATCTTACATCTGTTAAGGCTGAAAATTTGTGTGCTGTCTACCTTTGTGCTCCTGATCCTAGGAAAAATATCAGAAAAATCAAAGAAAAATAAAAAAATTGTGAAAGAAGCCTAGAGCAAAAAAAAAATTTGTGAAGGAAGGCGTGAAGAGCAAAAAAAAAGGACGAGAGCAAGGGTAGGTGTTTTACGCGGCACGAGAAAAGTGTTTTGTTCTCGCTGATATCTGTTCATATATTCAGCGCCTTTGTTGCTTGTTTCTATACCTTCCTTGCTTTCTGGCAGCCTAGAATAAGGACACGTTTAGACCAAAGAACTAGGGCAAGAGTTTTTGGACATTTATTCAACATTACTATCTGTTCTTGAATTGTGTGCCACTCAATACATATAACCTTCCTCTGACTCCACATATACATCCTTCTCGATCGGACAAAGTTATTGACCCTTGCAATCGTTTCATCACGCCCTCACGGTATCACGAACCGACCACCGGTTGCACCGCCCCTCATTGTGTTGGTAAGAACCGGTAAGAACTTGGTAAGATTGCTTGAGAGCGAGAGATCCCACCTCCTAGTAGTTCATAGGGCTCATAATACTTGTGTTTGTATTTCCCTCTGTCCTTTTACATGCTAACCATGGCGGTGGCAAGAAGGGCAAACGAGGATGATGTTACCATCGTATTCGTGTCCTTCATTGAGTTGTCGACCATCTTTGGATGAGATAAGGATGATGTTCAAGGAGCATGCCATGACGATTTAACAGGACCCTTGAGAGCATCGATCGACGAAGTTTCCACCCTTGCCGATGGGATGGATGCCGTCGGCGTCCTCCGCGATCGTTGATGGAGATGCATCCGTCAACCACGCAACAACGACCATGACGAGGATGGTGATTTTGAGGGAGACGAAGATGAGCGACAACGTGCCGCCAGGACCGAGCCGCTCAACGAGACGCTCGCTTGCATGACCGTCTTCGCGCAACCATCACGGTATGGGAGGTAATAACCGTAACCGCAATGATGATCCTTTCGCTAAGGTAAAGTTCACCATCCTTCCTTTTCTCGGAGGTTATGATCTTTGATGCCTACTTAGATTGGGAGATGACTACGAGCAAAAATTTAATTCCCATCTAGTTCCCGAGATTCATAGGGTTAGACAAGCCACTAGTGAATTTAAAGATTTTGCTATAATCGGTGGAATGAACTAGTAAATGCCCGCTACAACCTGATTCTTGGGCGAGATTAAAAGACGCTATGCGTAATAGATTTGTTCCTCCTTCCTACCAACGTGATATGCGCAAGAGATTGCAACGATTAGATCAAGGTAGTATGACTGTTCAGGAATATTACCAGGAGCTTCAAAAGGGCATGTTACGTTGTGGGGTAGTAGAGGAACCTGAGGATAAAATTGCGCGTTTTTACGGTGGGTTGCGTCCAGAAATTCAGGATATTGTTGATTATAAAGAATATACAACTGTCAATCGCTTGTTTCAACTTGCTATGTTAGCAGAGAAGGAATTGCAGGGACGCCATTCCAAGAGCAAGAGCAATGCCGGCAGCACCTTCACGCCCCGAACGACTACGGGACAAGCGAAGACAGTGCCTTCTTCCACCTTTCGACCAGCTGCACCGCCACCATCGACGAGCACACGACCGGCACCGACGGCACCGCCCGCCCGTGCCGCGGACACCAGCAAGTCGGCCCCGCCAACACCGGCCAAGAGCTCCTCCGTTGCTTCCACAGGCCGCACATCAACGGGAATTCGTTGCCATAAGTGCCAAGGGATTGGCCACGTCAAGAGAGAATGCCCCAGCCAGCGGGCATACATCGCCACCGACGACGGAGGTTACATCAGCGCCTCCGATGTTGAAGATGAGGTCGACGACACCAGATTGGACGACGACGTGGATGATGATGATGCCACCTTTGGCGCCGAGGATACCGCTGCGTCTGAGCCATCATTGTCCGGCGTGTCCTTAGCGCACAAGTGGAGCAAGCCGAGCAGACGGCGCCACAACTTGTTCCAGATTTTCTTCGTCATCAACAACCGACGAGCGGCTGCGTGATCATTGACTCCGGCGGCTGCAATAACTTGGTGAGTACAGATTTGGTCAAGAAGCTTGGCTTGACCACACGCCAAGCACCCACATCCATACCACATTCGGTGGGTGAATGATTAAGCAAAGCTAAGGTAACACAATCGGTTCGGGTTCATTTTTCCATTGGTTCCTATTCGATTTTCTTGATTGTGATGTGGTTCGATGCAAGCTTGCTCTCTTTTATTGGGTCGCCCATGGGAATATGACACTGATGCACTTCACCATGGTAGAAGTAATAAATACACTTTTATGCATAAGGGAAAGAAAATTACACTTCTACCTTTGACCCCCGCTGAAATTGTTAAATCTGATAGGGAGCGGATTGCTAATGACAAGAAACCCATTGATGAAAAATCTGAAATTCAGCATGTAGCCAACCAAATTAAATTGAGGAATCCCGTCTTGCTTGCTACAAAATCTGATCTTGCTGCCATTAGTAATGATGCTTTGTGCTATGCTTTGATATGCAAAGATGCTTTGTTTTCATTGGATGATATGCCCAGTACTTTGCCTCCTGCTGTCACTAACCTTTTGCAGGAGTATGCGGATGTTTTTCCTGCTGAGATACCTCCAGGCCTCCCACCCATACGAGGGATTGAGCACCAAATTGATTTGATACCTGGAGCGAGTTTGCCAAACCGAGCTGCTTATAGGACCAACCCCGAGGAGACTAAGGAGATTCAGCGCCAAGTCCAAGATCTTTTGGATCGCGGGTATGTACGTGAGAGCCTTAGTCCTTGTCTTTGTTCTGTTCTTTTGGTTCCTAAGAAAGATGGCGGTTGGCGCGTAATGCGTAGATTGTAGAGCCATTAACAATATCACAATAAGGTATCGTCATCCTATTCCTAGGTTAGACGACATGCTTGATGAGTTAAGTGGTTCTATAATTTTTTCTAAGGTTGACTTGCGTAGTGGATACCACCAAATATGGGAACGTTCATGAGGACTTGCTTCAGCTATCCTATGGCCGCGTATCTGTTAAAAGCTATGGGCGATACGACGTGAACGGGTTTCGGTTCCGTTCAACCAAATTTGAAGCTGGTCGTCCCCTTGCGGCCACAACAAATACTAGAGTTGTAACTAGGACAATCGATGCACAAGAGATCGAAACAAATTTCTATGGAATCATTCAAAACATCCTCGAGTTCAAGTTTGCAGGGAATAAGGAGCTCAAAGTAGTCTTTTTCGATTGTGTTTGGTTTGATAGCAAACATGGGACTCATCAAAACCAGTATGGGATGGTAGAAGTCAAACACAACGAACGACTACATGGCTATGACAATTTTATCCTTGCTCACCAAGTTGAGCGGTGTATTATATGCCATATCCAAGCACAAGACCGAGTGCTTGGTGGGTTGTGTACAAAGTGAATCCTCGAGAGCGGTTACATACTCTGGTGATCTTGGTTACCTTGATAGCCACCGGAGGCCATGGAAGTTCTTTGAGGTTTTCCAAGATGAAGAATTGCCAAGCACTTTTGATATAGAGATGGTCCAGTCTCGATTCTTTAGTCGGAGACCGTGGAGATATAACGATTCTGAGAAACTAAAAGACAACCAATCAAGAAAAAAGTAATATATCGTCCCTTAGAGAGAAGGAGACTACATCATCGTGACATTGATGAATTTTGACAAGTAAATTTAAATTTCTGTTTTTAATTCTCTAATTTTGTGTGTTTATTATCTTGTTCATTCGTTCATTATTATTGTTATTGTACTAACTTATATTTTTCTTTCAACAGGATGCCCCGATCGATGAAGCAGCTGGCGAAGGGATTCCTCGGTGGTAGGAGGAAGTCCAGTAGTTCACGCGACGAGGAGGCCTTGTTTCAGGGTAGCGCTTCAAGCGCAAGTAGACGGTGTGCTTTGTTGAGTCAAGTGGATCCTGAGTTGCAGAGTCGTAGTGTTGCTTTGCAGAGTGGAGAGGTAACTAAGTTTTTGATGTGTACTTTGTGTCAAAACATAAATATGACATAAATATAACTGTCTTGTATTATTTCGCAGGATGAGACATCATCGGAGGAAGAAGTGGCTGCTGCCATGGATGTTGATGCAGGTAAACTAGAATGTTATATTCTCTTAATTTATTTGATTATTATCTTCTCTATTCATTCATTATTGTTGTTGTTGTAGGTGGGATCGATGAGGATCAGGAGGCCGATGTGGGCCAAGGGGATGATCTTGGTCGAGAAGAGGACCCAATGGGTGGGGATACGATCGAGGGTTCTCTGACGGAGCCCTTTGAGGTTTAGGAGGAGCCATACTGTCGCCCCCCCTCCAGCGCCCAGACAGGAGGAGGACAAGGTTGTGATCACACTTGTTGGCGATAGGTTTGTATTTTCTAAACCATGTCTTATTTCATTTCTTTCTGAACTGGAACTATATCATTTATATGTCTTGCAGTTCATGGGATGACTCGGGGTTTGACGGCAGAGGACACCATAGGCAGGTTAACTACGTGCTAGGTAACCTCTGCCATTTGCACTACCCCGGGTTGGTCACAGCGGCCAATGGCGAGCGATTTGTTGCTACTAGTTGGGATCATTACCTGCTTGCTCCTAATACCGAGCACTTGAATGCTCAGGGGGTAGTTTGGAGTGACTTTTGGGTAAGATTCTCTATGCCAGTTGGTATTGGTTCAACTGTCGATTCTTTATTATTCTAACTATTCTTTGTGATGAACAATTGCGTGAAGCGTATCGTTTGGTTGGCCGGTGCAGACATGGAGCATGCTCGTAGAGTTTTCCATGTAAATGCACGTCGGGTGACCAAAGATGTATTGTCTAATGCTCGGATTCGAGCAACAAATCTTTACTTGAAGTACATTAAAGGCAACGGATTAACGGGACTCATGGTCTTCGTAAAGTTACTTGACCGAGGAGGAGTACGGGAAGGTAATTGGCATATTGGAGCTATTTGAGTTTAACGCTTGGTAATGTTGTTTTAATGTATTAATATCTTTGTGCAGTCATGATTCCATGGTTGGGGACCGCCCGAAGCTTACGGACTCTTTGCGGCGTTGGGCTTCACGAGTTCATCGCCAAGTCAAAAGAACCGAGATCGCCGAGGCAAAGAATCAAAGCACATGTATGGCGCCGATGGACATATGCGTAAAGCTAAGCGCATGGTAAGTCCGCCGTAGCAATCTTTTGCAAAATACATGTTACCAAGTATATGTATGCACCTAACTTATGTCACAAATTCGCTCAAGCGTGTTGGTGAGTGATATTGAAGTGTACGTGGAAGGTCATAAAGGTCGAGACCCGACACACCCTAAGCAGCTGTGTAGTCAAACAGCTATTGATCGGCTGGTTAGTGGTCACAATTTTAATCCAATTCAAATTAAGTTGTTTGATTTGCAGTTCCCATTTAAATTGTCTGATTTGGTTATGTAGGAGAAATATGGCGAGGAAATGGTCAAGCGCCATGGTGAAGACTATGATTGGAGGAAGGAACCGATTGACGGTGTAGCAGTGCATGCTAGTGGAGGCGGCAAGAAGCATGGACGGTGAGATGTCATACCTTCTAAAATTTCATGAAGTCATAATTTGAAGTGCTCAAGCCTTTGTGGTCACGCATTTTGAAGGTACTCCATGTTCACTGGAGTGATCGACTCGGCGGAGGTGCGAGCTGAGAGGGGATCTTCTTCATCCTGGAGCTCGGGGGTTGGTAGCCGTCGCCCCTCAGAGCAGGAGTTGGAGCTTGCTAGGCTGCGTGAGGAACTGTGCCAACGTGATGATTATGCAAGGGCGCAGCAAGAGTACTACGCTTCATACAATGCACAACAGCAATCGGCGATTCAAGTAAGTCCGAGTCTTCAATCTATTGCATTTAGAGAATCTATTAATTCAAAATACTTATACATTGTATTTGTAGGCAATGTTCCAGGCGATGGGGCACAACATTGTCTTTCCAACGTTCTAGCCGCTGCCACCACCGCCACAATGGGGGATGTATCCTCCGGCACCTCCTGTAGCTCAGGTATTCTTGCTAAACATTGTGAATCGAGTTGAACTTAGTCAATCTAGCTAATATTAGTTTGTTGTACCTAATCTTGTTCAAACTAGCTACGTTTAGTCAATCTAGCTAAACTTAGTCATTTCTAGCGAGACTTAGCGAATCTAGCAAGACTAAGTATCTCTAGAGTTAAGTTTGATGAATTTAACGATATTTAGTTCAATTTTGCTAAACTTGGTCCGTTCTAGTTAAACTTTGTCAATGTAGCTAAATTTACTCAGTATAGCTACACTTACTAATTTCTAGCTAAACTTTGTCAAAAACTTGTAAATCTACTAAAATTTGATCAATCTAGCTATAATTGTTGCCTTATGTAGGGATCATTGGCACATGGGTCCCCGTTTTCTTTTACAAAATGCGCAATGCTTGCAAGACTGCAGAGCCTGCAGATCCGTGATTCGTTTCTTACTTATTTCCTTATGGTACATTCATTCTTATATTACCGTCTAATCTTGCATTTTCTTGTGTAGGAACCGCGGTTGCAACTACCTTTGTCAATCGCGCTTTGCTTCCGGATCAAGCGGCGAACTCCAATGATCCGGATGGCACCGAGAGTTGTAGATTGTTTGATAGTTGTGTCACTTTGGATGTGTATGATTCGATTTGGACTTTGGATGTGTTTGATAGTTGTAGATTGTTTGATAGTTGTGTCACTTTGGCCTTTTTTGGATGTTATGACAATTTGGATATTATGATGGATCGATGACTTGATTATATGGATGTTCTGTGCTGGATTGATTATATTCATGAACTGTATGTGTTGATGTGTGAATTGATGTCAATGTTGATTATATTATGTGATCTGTTTGTATGTATTGAATTGTGTGGCAAAACATGAAAATAGGGGAAAAAAGTTGCCCCTGGTATACATAATTAACGTTGGCCTAGGTGTAGCCGACATTAATTAGTAAGTAATTAACGTCGGCCTAGGTGTAGCCGATGTTAATTATTAAGTAATTAACGTCGGCCACTTCTAGGCCGACATTAATTAATAATTCTGGGATTCCTGTATTAATCCAGCAAATGTCCGGCAAATGGCTAATTAATGTCGGCCACATCTAGACCGACGTTAATTATCCCGCCAGCGCTAATTAACGTCGGCCGGGCTGTGACCGATGTTAATTAATAATTAACATCGGCCCAACAAAGACCGACGTTAATTAGCGAGGCATGGCAAGATTAACGCCGCCACATCGGCGGTAATTTGACGTTAATTATCATAATTAACGTCGATTAACTATCGTGGGTCAGAGGCCGACGTTAATTAGCCATTTGCCGACGTTTATTGTAATTAACGTCGGCAAATGGCTAATTAACGTCAGCCTTTGGCCGATGTTAATTTTCGGGATTCCTGTAGTGATGTGTGGATTATACTTGCTCAATTCCTAAAAGAATACGAATGCATGCTTTCAAAGATGCTACAGGAGGATCTACCGACACCCGGAGCCGATCGAGGGGGTGGTTTGGCCGCAAAAGGCTGCATGCAACTGCAATTTGAGCCTCCTCTGGAATAATCGTGTGTTATATTTGCTTTGTAAATTTAGTCCTCCGACGAACGCAATTATAAAAATAATTCTATCTCCAACAGTGGAAACGCTAGAAGGTGTCACCTTCCAAGATCCCGCGTCGTGGTACGAGCTACCGTGCTCTGGGAGCGCAGTAACTTCGGTGACCTACCAGGCGCTTCCGCGGTCAATGATCGGGCTATTAATCACGTGCATTCGGTAAGGGACCAGAATTGCCAAAACAAATTGCTATGAGGCTACAAAAGTGATGACTTCGCCACCTCTCTTCTCGCCATGGCCAAGATCAAGAAAAAGATGGGGGAAGAAGTCATCCAATATAGGCTTGAGGACAAGAGAGCTAGGATGTAGATGGGCTGCCTAATTCCTAAAAGTTAGGCTGCTCGCCATTGTTTACAATGAAGTCAAGGTCGTAGTTGACATTGTCGATGACGGAATTAGCGATATCGGGTTCTACATGTCGTTTGATAGAAACATAACAAATAATAAACTTTCAATAAGGACAAAAAGAAATCTGATGAAAAATTAAATAGAAACTTGCTATAGAAAATAACTGTGATTTAGGGTTAGGGTTGTAATATATATATATATATATATATATATATATATATATATATATATATATATATATATATATATATATATATATATATATATATATATATATGGAGCTTTAGGTTAAGCGAAGATACGATTCTTTTTATAGACTATCTATTTTTGTCTTACTTAATTCAAAAGGCTAAAATAATATATTTTCATATTTATAATTTTGAATTCAAGATACTAAAATTATTTGGATTAATAGAATTAAAACACTAGTCATTACATATCATGTTAGGTTTCATTCGGGTTTCCAAACGAAGTTAGCTTTTACTTTTGATGAGTATGGATTCAAGTTCAATTATTAGAACAGAGGTGATGTCTCAAGATTATAATAGATTTAGAAATTGATCTTTACGGCATTTGCTTTCAAGGGCTACGCATGCTTAGGCTTAAATGAGATATAAGGGTCCGACAAGTACCAATTTAAAATATATAAAGTCTAAGTCTTAAAATATTGTTACAAGATATATATATATATATATATATATATATATATATATATATATATATATATATAGGCAACATATCTAGTGCTAAAGGTGATTTCAGTGCTAATATGCTAAAATCTAACATGGACCCTTGGATCAAGTTTTAAAGGTTGAGATTTAACTAACCAGCTATGTGTAAAAGCATTTATGACAATGGGTTGTTTGCCACCTCAAATGTGAAAGCATTAATTGAGTGAGTTGCTTGACCTTCACCTCAGTAGATCTCAACCTTCAAAACTTGATCCAATGGTCCAAATTAGATTTTAGCATATTAGCACTGAAGTCACCTTTAGCACTAGATATGTTGCCATATATATATAGGGCAAATATTTGGTGCAAACCACCCATTCCGTGAAAACTACCTGTAAAAGTTCTGACAAATTCTCAAAAAATTACAATATGTAGGGGAGGTGAACTTCTACAATCCTGCAAAATTTTAAGATGAAACTCAATCGCATTTGAAAGATATGAAAAAGATAAACAGCAAAATTATCCTTTTCATATCTTTCAAATGCAATTGAGTTTCATCTTCAACTTTTGCAGGATTGTAGAAGTTCACCTCTCCTATATATGGTAATTTTTTGAGAATTTTTTAAAACTTTTATAAGTGATTTTCGTGGAATGGGTGGTTTGCACCAAATATATATATATATATGGTTTTAAGAAGATTTTGGCGACACAAACATTTTAATTCATTAATTTATATTATAGATTTTAGTGTTTATTATACACAGGGTTTTACTTTTAATAGGATTCAAATGCAAAGCACGTAGTAGTAAGATTATTTCTTTAGAATAGGGTAGTCTTACCTTAGGGAGCATTTATAGGCTGGCTCTATGAGTATTAGTGTTTATTCGAGGTGTTTTATTCATTGCTTGATTTTATATATTTTAAAGTTTACATTATAAAAAGGTTAGACTTCGTTTTAGATTTACGAATGCACTTTACATGATTATGCAACTATTTTTCTAGCATTAGCAGGTTACAACCCTAGAAGTGTCTTGACACTGGTTTTGCATCTTTTTGCCTTTATCCGTAATAGTTTTTATATATATGAAAAATAAAGTCTGTTGTGAATTTAATTCAAATTAGATCTTTTTGCTGACTAATATGATTTCAATCTTATGACTACTTTGTTATTTTCATATCTCTCAAATTCAATTAATTATCTCTCCTATGTGTGATAATATGGTATACCAAATTTAATATGGACTATTCCTTTTTTTCAATTCAATGGACTACCAATAAAAAGATATGGTTAAAATAAAGAAGAAACAGATTTATGTACAAACTACAATACGCATCAACTAGTTGTGTTGACCAACACATAACTAATAACAGATTTGGTAGTAATTGCATCAGTTCTATAGTAAAATGTAGTATCGATTCAAAAACTTTTAATTCAAAAAAATAAGTTTGAAATTTTTTATTTAGAAACACTTTCGGTTCAAAAAAATCAGTTCGAAATTTTTGATTTTGAAACACTTTCGGTTCGAAAACTTATAGATACAACAATCTCATATCTCTTGATACTACACAGCTAGGAAGGATCAATACCATATCAAGATGTCCGCACATATACAATGTTTCCTAATTAATAATGAAAGGTGATTTCCCTAACTTTTCTAACTAGCTATTATTATATGTATGCATTATGCAACACTGTTAACTAATTCTTGCAACCAACAATTATTGGACGAGAGAAAAAATTAATCAATGCCCAGTTGTTTATATGTAGAGGAGTGCTTCTATGTATTACTATTCAAAAATTGTGTAAATATTAAAGCATAAACGAAAAATAGGCGATGATTAATTATTCATTTGGTTGTTTCAAAATTTATACAACTTATATCAAAAAATAATGTATAGAAGCGCCACTCACGTGTATATCTTAAGTCGAGTCAATTGAATATTTAGGGCCTGTTTGTTTTAGTTTTAGATTCTTTAAAAGCTGATTCTGGATTGTGATTGTAGCGAAGCTGATTCTTCAAAAGATGAAATTCAAAAGCACATATAAAATGGATTGTGTATTCTAATATATATAAGTGAACTGGATTATAAAAATCAGATACTATAATCGAGCTGTTTATTTTTTATTTTACATTTAAAGTTAGAATCACGAATCATGAATTGATCGCGTCGGTGCATCCGGACGTGTGCATGGTGCATCACCCGTACGCTTTACTCGTGCATCACTGCTCCCACTTTACGAATTTTTTTTATTTAATATTTATTTTAAATCTTTTTTTCAGAACTAGTCGCTCATGGAAAAATTTTGAAAATTAGCGCCGTCGCGTCGCCCCTTGATGATCGCCTCTGTCTGGCGACAAAGCGGTCCCACTAATGATCGGCTAACTACCGGTGGCGCGGCGTCGTTCGGCGTCATGGCGGCCACCGACACACGTCGGCGTCTGGTGATCGTGCGCTGGCGAGGCGATCGCCGCGGGGGGCAGGTTGATTTAAATACCCCATGAAAGCAACAATATTCATTTCTTTGTCTTTACGAAATAGCTCACTGCGAGAGAAGAAAGAAAGAGGGAAGGAAGAGAGGAAAAACGAGGGAGGGGAAAAAAGAAGGGGAAGAAAAAAGAGGAAAAAAATATCCGGCGTTTTTTGAAGGTAAGTTCGAATATTTTGTACTCATATTTTTTGAAATATTAGTATTGTATAATTTTTTGAAATGTAGAAATATAGTATTTAGAGATTTAATGTGGTATTTAGAAATATTAGGATTGAGATGTTGAGAATTAATATAGTATTTAGAAATTTAATGTAGTTAGGATTGAATAGTACAAATATTAGACAATGTTTAGAGATTTAATATTTAGTATTTGCGGTATGTAATATTTTAGAGATTTAATATTTAGTATTTGCGGTATTTAATATTTTAGAGATTTAATATTTAGTATTTGCGGTATGTAATATAGGTAATCGAATTACTTATTTATAGTCAATGACTGTGTTACGTTAAAAATTAGTATATTTAAAAACATGGTAGGCATCGTTACAAATCAGTAGGGTAAAATTTGACGACAATATATTGTGACATTTATGTAGCGGTTAGGTGGAGAAATGATGATTTTTTGGTTCGACGTTGTAGGCGATATGTCGGAGACATTGTATTTTCAGATATTCTATGGAGATGGGGAGATAGCACGGGGCGAATAGAATTCGATTTGTCGAAATTTCAGTGATCATCTGAGGCATATCTAGGCCGAGAGATAGGACATCTGAGGGTTTGATGGAGTTTATATTTGGATGTTCGGTTTGGATGCCCGAGTGTTTGGTTGCGGGTTAGAGCGAGAGTAAGTCGTCTGTGAGACTTTTTATGGAGAGTGATTCCTATTAACGCGACCTCGGCATAGAGGAGCTATGTTGGATCTGTTGTAGAGCGGGGTTGGCGCTCATGTTCTTTGGTACAATGGTACCAGGTACCTCCATCGGTGTCGGAGGTGCGTCATGTCGGGGTAGATATTACGGAGGAGGGGAATACAGATATGCAACAACGCGACGGGATCGAGGGGGGCGAGGAGCCAACCGTGGAGGCGCGGGGGGTGGCCGACGAGGGGGAGGAGGTGGAGCACATAGTTGAGTTGATGGAGGAGGAGGACCGTGCGGATGAGGAAGTCCACGATGGCGAGCGCTCGGACGAGAGGACAATACTCTGAGGTGCTGTCCCCGGGCGTGGACTAAATATAATTTGAAGACGACAATGAATGAAGGAGCAGAGATGCATGGGAGTATCATGAGAACGAGGTGCCAGAGGGGCCATATATAAAGACAAAGAGGCCGTGATGGATGCGGTGAAGTCTTGGTCAATGTCTCTTGGCGCCAATTCGGAGGTAGTGAAATCGACAAAAAAGACTACGACGTGAAGTGCGTAGTTGATTCGTGCCATGGCGGTGCATGCATACAAGGGAAGTGGAGGGACTATTGGAAATGTTCCATAGTGATGGAGCATAGCGCTAAGCGGAGGAAGCGGGCGGGAACACATAATCTGTCCGTCCACTTGGGTGGCAAATGTGTTTTATGGTCGGATCGTCGACAATCCACTTTGCAACCTCGATCCATTATCGAGCCGTGGAGGAGAGGTTTGATTACAAGATTAGCTACGGAAGGCTTGGAGAGCAAAAAGAACAGCTTTGCAAATACGGTTCGGGACATCTGAGGCTTCCTACGAGAATATTCCACACTTGCTCGGGGCAATATCAAGTAGGAATCGATGCGGTCATCGACCTTCGGAGTTTCCAGCGGATGGTGCGTCTTGGCGGTAAGTGGGTCTTCTGGCGGGCCTTCTTCGCCCTCGGCGCATGCATTAATGCCCTTCGACCTGTCGCCGGTCATTTGCATGGACGGCACATTCCTCACAGGAAATACAAGGGCGATTCTAACAATCGCGGTGGGCGCCAACAACCCGAGTTCTCTGGTCGCATTGGCCTTCGTGGAGGGGAAAACACGGAGAGTGGTCTTGGTTTCTTGAAAGAGTCAAGATGGCGGTTGTGCAAGCAAATCGATGTATGTGTCATCCATGACCGACATGCGGGGTTCTTGAGGCGATCGTGGATATGCAACAAGGGTCCGACGTCGTGGGGAGCGACAAAGTGGCGGACACGAAGAAGCGGTGGTGCATGAGGCACATGGGTGCTAATTTTTCCGTCGGTTCGGGAACAAGGAACTTATGAACATGTTCAGCGGTACATGCAAAGCAGAACGGCGGAGGAAGTTCGAGTCATTTGTGGAAGGCGTTGGATGAACTAACCAAGAAGCAATCATGAATCCAAGGGATGGCGCGGGTTAAATCAAGGAACCCTATGGTGTACCACGAGCAAGGAGATGACCCATGACCTTGTGTGCGCTCGACCGCGCACCAAACATCCGGCGTGGGTCGGGGCAAGCATAAAGAGTTTCCGGATTTGGATACGACCACGAGCCGTTGGAGAAATGGTCCATTACGCATGACGAGGGTTCCCGCTATGGAATAATGACAACCAACTGGCGGAGATTTACAACCGGTAATGAAAGCGCGAGATGCCTCCGTTGGTGGGCATTGTTGAGGTGTGTTGCTAGGCACCCAAAGATATTTCGTTGGCGGTACAAGGCCTCCGTTGCGTGTATGTCGGACAATCGCTTTGTCGTTTCGGCGGTTGTCTCTACGTACATAGCAAACAAGACACGGAAAAGGCAGACACATCGCTTGACACGGAGAGTGGCGTGGAGCGGAGGTACCACGTGCCTTTGCGGTGGCCGGGTCGAAGAGGTGCCCACCGCGAAGGACTTCCCATCCGTGCGTACTCGAGCCGGCGATGCGAGTGCTCTGCCGAAGCCACGCTGCTTTGCACTTGCCGTGCTTTCGCGACGTGATTGCCGCGCAGAAGCGAGACACACCGATCATGTCGTCCGTACATCTCCCACTACTACTACAAGCAAAGTGTTCTCAACACGTGGCATAACGAGGTGTCTGGTGCGGGTCGATGGATCGTTCACGGCAGCCCCCCCTCCAGGGCATCGATGGGTACCGGACATCCGAATGTTGAAGCAGAAGGTCGGGCGTCGAAGGACACGGCGTATTAGGAACGATATGGACGAGTCTGAGGCGCGTCGTAATTGTGGATAATGCAATTCTATGTACCAGTTATTTGTTGTCTCCGTCAATGTATGTTCGATTCTATGTACCAGTTAATTGTTGTCCCCGTCAATGTATTTTCGATGCTATGTACCAGTTATTTGTTGTCTCCGTCAATGTATGTTCGATTCTATGTACCAGTTAATTGTTGTCCCCGTCAATGTATTTTCGATGCTATGTACCAGTTAATTGTTGTCCCCGTCAATGTATGTTCGATTCTATGTACCAGTTAATTGTTGTCCCCGTCAATGTATTTTTGATTGTATGTACCGATTATTTGTTATCCCGTTAATGTAATATTTGAATATGGAACATTGCATTACTTTTCATTTAATTTTTTGTAGTTGCTTTCTAACCATGAATTTGCTTTGTAACCCGCAGTCAAATGACGATGGCGAGAGTTAGGCGTCTTCTTGGCGCTTCTCGGTACGCTAGACCCGGCCGTGGACTTGACCCACCGGTCTAGGTTGTCCGATTGAGGCGGTGGGGAGACATCTTGCGGTCTCGAGTGCGAACGAGTTTCTTGGATCGACCATTTGGGTTCCTGATGAAGCTGCCGAATTTCGCACTCTTTACTTACGCTAATGGAATTTGAGCGGCGCTACACACTACGTGCGAGATTCGAAGGCTGGCTTACTTCCGTTCACGGATGGTGGAGCAGAGCGGCGTGGAGGCCCCGACGTCACCGTTTCTCGTCTGACCGGTCCTGTTGGCCGCTCTCGTGGGCCGGTGGAGGCCGGAGACACACACGTTCCACTGCCGTGCGAGAGATGGCTCCCGCGCTGCGGGGCGTGTCGTACCTCCTCGGCCTCCCCTGCGAAGTCGTGCGATTGTGCCGCCGCAGCGCCCCCCTCGATGGCGTGGCGATTGGATGCACGCCGTCCGGTGGACCGACACACCCGCAGCGGCCCGTGACGTGCCCCCAAGGCAGATGAGAAGCACGGAGTCGAAGGCATGCCATTTGCTCCGGTTCCACGGTTAGTACCTCGTTCATTGCAACCGCGGATCGCCGAGCTGGCGACAATCTTCATGTCGAATCTTTGCGGTGATCTTCTCCACCGGAGGCGACGAGGAGGACTCGCACGCCACGGAGGCGTACACTAGTCTGTTCGGTTGGTTTATGTTCCCGTCCTCGCACGGGGACACGGTGGACCGGCACCTGATCGAGTTCGCCCAGTTTATCGCCGACACCCCGGCGAACCAGGTAACACATTTCGTTAAAATCTCTTAAGACAGGACATGTCTAACTTTGCCGTTGCACACAGATGGTGCAGTGGTCGTGGGGCTCTGCGTGCTTTCGCGTGCGTCTGAGTCTGTCTGGTATCTCCAAGGTAAACAAGCGGTATTTGTTGACGGGCTGCGTTCTACTACTGCAGCTGTGGTCCTGGGAGCACTTCTCCTTTGGTAGGCCCGAGGTTGACCCGGCGCCGTACTCACAGGACCTGTACCACGGCCTCCCCCAGATCGACTGGCCCACTATGGGCCTCTACTGGGTTCAGCGACAGGTATGCCCCCTTCTATCTAACCCCCTAATTTGGCCACTTTAATAAGACGCACTACTTTTTGTTCCGCAGCGGGTGTACACCCACCAGCAGACCAAGAAGTCGTACCACGAGTTCGTTCGGGAGTTTGACAGACTTCACGACGAGGACGTGCGGTGGACACCGTCTGTGTGTATGACGTCAGTCCGAGCACCTCACGGGCTGTCCGAGCATTGCTGGCATGACCATCAGCTGTGGCTCACCCGTAAGGTCCTCCTCTTTGACACATGCGTCGAGGAGTACTCGCCGCACCGTCTTTGCGACGATTCGGCCTCTTCGGACTTTCCCCTGCGGACTACTCACCTTGTCTCACGTGCGCGCTGACAAGTAAGTGTCTGAGCACAATACTTACCATTCCGGAATGAATGTTGTATGTAAATTGCCGTTTTGCTTTGCGGGATGACCGGTCGGGCATGCACTAGGCACTCCGTTCTATCGCCCATGATACGTGGGCGTCACGATGGGGACGAGGCGGGCGAGGATAGGTGGGCGAGACCGGCCGACCGCGTGCCACGTCTGGCGATTACATGGATCGGTTCGCGCCGACTTCGGCTTAGGGTTGGGTACACACCCGCCAGAGTATGTCGGCTCCGGCATCGGTGTCGGAGCGTACCCTTCATAGATGTCCCAGAGGAGAGCGTTGCGGTAAGGGTCACCCCGAACCCTACGTATGTTTTTATGTAAATTAACTCATATCAAGCGGCATTACTTGCGTGCCGTCTTGCGAGGCGAGATGTACGGGAGCTCGAGTCCGTGTTGGCGGGCCTCGGCGGACGTCGTGCTCACCCGTTCAGCGGGAAACAATTAGTCGGTGGCGCGCCACGATGGGGTGGATGTGCAGCCTACTCACCGCCGGGGCGAGGCGTGGTGCCCCGCCACGGCCCGGCACCTCCCGCCTAGTGGGCGTGCAAGCACCTCCCCGCCTAGTGGGCGTGCCACACCTCGCCCAAATGAGTCATCCCACACCGGCGTCACCACAAGTCGTGCCCTCGTTTCCTCCTCCACGAGCCGCGCTGTACGGTGGGGTACGCGGGCGATCTTAAATCTCGCCTGACCGCGAGTGTCGAGTGGGGTGACGCGGCGAGTCCGCCGCAGTCTTGTCGACTACTCGAGGTAATGCACGACATTGGCGAGGATCTGAGGTTTCGGCGTGGACGAGTTCATGTCCACCGAGGTACCACCGCAGAGACACACGAGCCGCCGACATACTCGCTACCCCTCGGGAGCGGGGCGGGCTAGGAGGGTCGTCCGTCGTCGTCGCCACTCCGTACCCCACCCAGCAGATCAGGAGGCGTCGTCGTGACTAACTTGTTGTCTGAGCTTGTACTTTTGTAATGTATTTATCTTGACACCATGTTGTCTAACTATCTGAACTAAGTCCTTGGATTTGCGTGCGTTATGTTTTCTTAGCCATGTCGTTAAACTTATTTTTACGATTTTCGCAACCGATGCTAGAGAACAACGTCCGCATAGCTCGACAATATATAATTGGCTATTAATAAGCGATGAACAAATAGTGCGCTTCGAAAATGTAAGGAGGCACACTGCCCCAAGGTAAATTTCATACTGAAATAGGGCGATAGCCTCGATATGTCGGGAGGCTGCGCCCCAAGGTAAATTTAATACTGAAATGGGGCGATAGCCTGATATGTCGAGGCACCTTCGCCGAAGGTAAATTTCGTTCCGAAATGGGGCGATAATACTGATATGTCGGGGAGGCACATTGTCAGAAGGTAAATATCGCCGAAATGGGGCGATTGCCCCATACCAAAGCGATATCTACCCTTTATAATCTTCGCTCTCGCCGCCCCCTCGCATACCCGGCGAGAGAGAACAAGAAAGAACAAGACAGAAGGGAAGGAGAGAGAACAATATCGTTCTATAAATCGCCTCTTGACAGCGAAGTCATCCCGCCCGAATATCCGGATGCGATGGCGTCGACGCCCAGCTCTGCGGAGCTGCCCGGCCAAATCTGTTGCAACCTACCGCGAAAATGATGCAATCTACCCATCGGACCACGCTTGCGCTCACTCTTCTTTGTGCCCGCACCTCACGAGGTAAACCCTCTTGGTGTCCACACTGTCTGAGGTAACACTACCATCTCATGCACCGTTCTTTCTTTTCTCGGCAAGGACCGGTGTTGCTTCTTCAATGGATCGACGGGCGGAACGACGCGACTTAATTTCTCAACAAGCGCCACGGCGCCTACCTCGCTTCGGCGAGAACTTCACCCGGTGGGAGGCCGCGGGATATGTCCCTTTTCTAGATCGACGAGCTTAGGGCGGTGTGCAAGGGGCCAACCGATCGGTGAGTTTCATGCGACATACTCATGTTAAACTCACAAAGTAGTAGTTCTAAACCAGTTCATCTCACGGGGAGTTCAAAAGGGCATTTGCGAATTCGCTCAAGGCAAAGGAGAAACCTCCTCGGGGCCACCGAAAGCCCCGACGTTTGCGTACATGGCACGGAGGCGATGGTTGATACCGCCACGGTGATCTAGCGGACCGGAGATTCTCACGGTGCCCTTGGCGAGAATGAGCGGTCTTTGGTATTTCAACCGGTGGACCGGAGGCGTACCACCCACATCTCGAGCAACTTGCATGGGATAACTGGGGAGCAACCCTCTCCGTGGTGCCACTACCGCCCGAAAAGCCGGACCGAGTATGCCTACGGTATTATGCAACGACCAAAGGCGGGCATCTTGCATTGATTGCGAGGCACGCTTAGGTTGTCCAAAGATAAGCCCAACACACACCTCCTGCACCATATAGTGGAGTGCGAAATAAACAGCAAGCGGCGTCTCGGCATGTCTCCGCCAATACCAACGCACTGAGGTGCACGAGGGTTCCTCCTCCGGAAGAAGAAGGGACAAGGGAAGCGGCCGAGGTCATGACCTGGAACAAATCTTTGGCGTTATGCAGACCATCCGGAACCGGGTGGTATTAACATAGGGACGCAGGAATCGGGATGACATGCCCATATGGGAGGCGTAAATCCACATAAACAACAACCAAAATTTAAGTCTTATACACCGAGGGCGTCGGCATAGGCCACCCAATGGGCGGCAATTTGGGCGACCGCGGAACCCCATGGAGTTCTTTTCGTAGTAGGGATTGAGAAGTGTCCGAGGACGGGTTGCAATATTAGAGCGGGTCGGTAATATCGTGAAAATGTCTTGCATCGTTCGTCAGTACTACGATAGGTGAACGATCATTTGTTCCACCATGACGAACAGTGCTTTTGTTAGTTAGTTAAGTCAAGCAAATTAGATTCTTGTTATAATGCCCTTGTAATATAATCTAATCTATTGCTTATCTTATCATCTGAACTTTGGTTGTATGTGCCCTTATATATGTATTGTCTGAATTTTAAAAATTCCTAAGATCTTAAAATCATTACAAATTTTATGGTAATATCACTGATTTATCGGGAACCACCATAAAAGTTTCAAAATTTTCGGCGTCGTAAATGTTTCCATGGTTTCGTGGCGAGCGCCTTTTCCGATTTTCAGTAACAAAATGCCGGGCAACGCGTCGCCCATCTCGCCCATACGTAAGTGGTAGCCGCATTGCGTAGGCCGCCCTTGATTTTTTCCGTATTTTTGGACCGTGTCCGGGTTATCCCAGAGGCTCTGAAAACCCTTAAGTGGCCACGATTTCCGTGGTTTAAAGTGGCGCGGCGCCTTTTCCGATTTTCAGTAACAAAATGCCGGGCAGCGTCGCCCATCTAAGCCCATCGTAAGTGGTAGCCCACATTGCGTAGGCCGCGCTTGGTTTTTTCCGTATTTTTTCGACCGTGTCCGCACTGTCCCACGGAATCGAAAATCATAGTAATCACTAACGAACTAAACTAATTTTTCGATTCATTACATGATAATAAGTTTTTTCTAATTCTTCGGTTCAAGACAACAATTACTGTACAAACAAATTACAAAAAAAAATTTGCCAAAAAAAATTAAAAAAGCTTTTTTTTTTCTAGATTAGTTTAGGATTTTTGCCGTTAGGGTTAGCCGGCTGTCGCCCGTGCAGGGGGCGATCGCCCGGGCAAGGGGCGACGGGAGGACAAAAGTGAAATTTTGTACCGCGAACGACTAGTTCTGAAAAAATATTTTTAAAAAAATATTAAATAAAAAAAATTCCCCACTTTACCTTGTCTTCGTTTCGCTCGAGCCCAACCCAATCATTCGACTTGTGTGGTGTCTCGTGGGCTCGCTCCCCTAAGCGCACACAGTATTGCACATGGCCGTGGTCTCTCAGCGGCTCAGCCCCGGTCACGTCACGAAAATGACATATAGCAGCACGCCAGCAGTGATGAGCCCCGTGATCTCTCTCGTCTACAGTGATTAGACGTAAAATAGATCGGATATCTTCCTTATTCGGTTCGGATTGGAATTAGGATTGAATTTTACTGTTCAATTAGATTTAGGATTAAATTTAGATACTTGTATTTGGATTTAGATCAGATCTAGGATATCTAATATCTAGTACATATAGGACGGGGTTCGGATATCTGGATATTTGAATTTTTCCTATTCTGATATTAGATCAGATATTCAGATTTTTCCTATCGAATATCAGCAAGACTTAACTTATTTTCATCATATTTTTTCCATAATAGTCCATTTATAATAACAATTAGTTGGTTCTATTAATCCTTAAGTAGCATATTTTTTCTACGACGTCTATTGAGTTTGATTGATATATACTTTGTTAGTATAGTCATATATTCGTATAGTTTTAATTCAATGTATATTACTCTATATATGCGTGTATTATCCGTATATCTTTATCCATTTTCGATTCGAATCTATCACATATCTGTTCCGTATTCGTATGCCAAATAACCGAATCTATATCCAGTTTCGAGTCCACAGAAAAATATAGATTAAAATACAGAAAGAATAATACCCACTCGTATCCAATCCATATTCACTTCTAACAGTGATCCACCTACAAGCCACCGATGAAAGCGACAGTAGGTACTGTTTGAGAGTGTATAGATCAGTGCATATCTGACAGGAAGGATTTTGAGCTGTGAGAATGGATATTATCATTCTATAGCAAACTAAATTGCTTGATTTACAGAAATTATCAAAAATATGTGGATTATACTTGCTCAATTCCTAAAAGAATTCGAATGCATGCTTTCAAAGATGCTACAGGAGGTTGATTGGCTTGGGTAAATCTTCCGACACCCGGAGCCTCCTCTTAAAATAATCATGTGCTATATATATTTTTTTTTTGTAAATAGCTCTACCTTTAAATGTGGAAACGCTGAAAGGTGAGATCTCGTGTCACGGCAAGAGCTACCGTTCTCTAGGAGGCATAGTAGTTTCGATGGCTTACCATGCTCTAGGAGGCGTAAGAGTTTTGATGGCTTACCAGACGCTTCTATAGTCAGTGATAAGGCTATTTTTTGCAATTGTGTGCGTTCGTTAGGAGGCTATATTTACTTAAAAAAAATTCTACGAGGCTACAAAAGGGTTTGCCATCTCTCTTCTGGCCATAGTCAAGATCAAGAAACAAACGGGAAAAAAGTCATCCAATAGGCCTAAGGAGAAGAGAACTATGATGTAGATGGGCTGTCTTATTCCTGAAAGTTGGGCTGCTCGTCGTGGTTGAGATCCACCATACTACGAAAATTACAGTCATACTACTTGATTGCATCCAATCATCACATTTATTTATACCTTTTCTAGTATTAGAGTAGTAAAAATATTTTTAATAAATCAATAATTAGATTAAATTTCTATTACACACCATGCTACAGATAGTCTGGACGTACAGACGCAGCGCCACCACAGACCCTTGTCACTGAGCATGTGAGCGAGATAAGATGCTGGCCTTACACTATATAGGAACTAGGATCATCACTGTTGACAAAAACAGATAGCACAGAAGCAAAGGAGGGGGAAACGGATCCTGGATTGCAGAATTGAAATTGCAGAATTGATCTCTCTTACAGTCTTTGAATTGGGGAAAAAGATCCGATGCAGAATTTGTTACGGTCGAAACTTTAGCAGTTGTATAGGACCTTTGAATAAAAAGTGATTGTCCAAATCTTCCCAAGTTCTATTAAAAAAAAAAAACTGTAGCAACCTAGCTACAAAGAGAGTATGGGAATATACAGTAATAAATTAGCTAGTGATCTTGTTAGTCCTAAACATACCAGGGACTCATACTATACAGTGCGGCATGTATCCCAACCTAGTATTTTAACACGATTCATTTCACACTCCGTCATGGTTGATCACCGAATGCTATTCAGGTTCTAAACAAATCAATTTAGGCCATGGTACACTCCGTTATGGTCAGCGGAGGAACTAGAAAATTTTTGTTACAGTGCATACTTTATACATACAATTCTATAGTCTTGTACAATGATTTTGTAACATCATAAATTCAACACATACATTTGAAATTTACTAAAAATAAAATACAAATAGTTCTATTGTCTTAAGAATCCTAAACCACTAAAATCGGAACCAATTCAATCAACAATTTTGGTCCATTGAAAAGGTGTTAGTTTAACAGTGGCGGACCCAGAATTTCCACTATAGGTGTTCCGAATTAACATAATATTGTTTAATGAAAAAGTCAAGGTCCTCAATAGTAAAAATTAAAGTACTACAAATTATTGATACAAGAGAAAATATCTCAAAATAATTTAGACAAATACTAGAGAAGTTAGTTGTGTTATCAAATACAATATTTATTTTGATAAATTGATAGATATGGAAAGTGTGGGAACATATAGTAATAAATTAATGATCTTGTCTCAAAGTTTTTGAAATACAGTTGAAAAATGCTATCTTTTTATAATAAAATATACAAATTATTCAAATCTTAATACAAATAAAGAAATAAGATCTCAACAACTTCTACACTAATCTAACTACAAAGAGAGAAAAAATGCATTATTTTCTAAAAATAAAATGCATAACTTATTAAAATCTTAGAAACAAGATAATGGGTCTCAGACTCACAGCTACCCCACTTGCTCGGTTCCACGGTTCCACCCACCTAGGGGTGGATAACGAGCCAACTCGACTCGGCTCGATCAAATTCGTTAAGATAACAAGCCAACTCGACTCGATTCGTTACCTTAACGAACTCAAACCTCAGCTCGGCTTGACTCATTAAACTCGTGAGTTGGCTCGTTAAACTCGACATTGTCATCTGAGAGGAGGATTGCTATTAAGACTATACGGTATGCTATGCGTTATCATCCTCGCTTCACACATATACAACTATACTTGCCGACTTGGAGGACTAGTTTAACTCGCGAGTTGGCTCGCTTAACTCATTATATAAATGAGTTCAAATCATAGCTCGACTCGACTTATTAAGAAATGAATTCAAACTGAATCGAACCGAGTCTGCGAGCACTCGTTTAACTCACGAGTTTCGAGTTTTTTCCACCCTACACCCACCCCACTATAGGGGTGAAAACGGGTCGAATATGAGCGGATATTGCTCTTCCCATATCCTAACCTATATTTTTTTCTCGGATTTGGAATCTGATATGGATTAACTGGATCCGGATACGAATCCGGATAATTCGGGATACGGATACGGGTCGGATATATGACAGATTCAGATCGGGAATGGATAATTCGAGAACGAATAATGCACGCATACATAAGGTAATATATGTTGAATCAAACAACACAAATACATGACAATAATAGTAAGATATATTTCAAACAAAGCCACAAGACCAACAAACTTCTAAGAATTGTTATGTTGCTAGAGTTTGTCTCTAAATATTTTAATCCATGCCTATATGAGACCTATATGAGAATATGCATTGCATCCTACATCATCAACAGCTACATATATCTATCTGTGCCGTATAATTAAACCAAACTTAACAGCATGCATTACATTATGGACACATCCCATCTACTAAAACCGCAAAGGAAAAGGACAGTTAACTAATTCCCATGCTATTCCTACCAATCTGAATTGCTAAACCATAACTATAGCTCACTGAGATCTCCAAGTAATTTATACACATTTGATGTAAAGCAAGGAACGATGTCAAAACCATATCACATTACTGCACTGAACTACAAGATTTGTCCGAACATACATCTGAGCAAAGAATTGTGTAGAATTAACAAGAAAAAAAAAGGAGAGTGGAAATGAAAAACAACTATTATCTGTGTGCAGCAACCGTCTATTTCAGTTCATTATGTCATAAACTTCAATAAAGGAGACCAATCAAACCACACTAACAATGCATCATACTGTTCTAACATATGAAGAACTACCTAGTACCTAGCTTTACAGCCTTCATGACTTCATGTAATCTACGAACTTGAAAGATCACACCCCATGCATGAGAAATACAGGAGTAATATACCAGACCCACAAGGCACTGACCACAAAGTAACAAAGTAGAATCTAACAAAAGTAGGGCATAAATCATGAAACTAACATTACGACCTTAGAAAGTATTACTATGGCAAAGTAACTTTGGAATTTCATCAGAGTTTGAAACAGAATTGTTCTTCTTGTGACTATTTGCAGACGTCCATGCGTGATTTAACAATGTTTGGGTTGTGATGCCGGAGTTTCTATCTTCAATATAAAAAGTAATACTGGAAGGGAAGTGAAGCTGCGAAATGCAATCAGTGAAGATTTTTCTCTAAATGAAGTACGTGGCAGAACAAAACAATAGAAGCAAATGATCCATTTTACCTTGGTTATATTGACTGTAGGAAAGGAAAGCCCAAAGAAGTAACCAAGCATAATGATCTGACGACGCGAGTCGCTTCTTTCGTATGCACGACGAGTTCGTAGGAGACCGGATCATAAGCTACCCGACGAAGAACTTCGTCGCGGCGACTCTTGCCTAGGTAAAAACTGTTTTGAACCACCCATGGAGATTAATTTTGTGGCATAAAAGACATGCCATTTTCTCTTCTCTATTTCTTATTTATAAGCCAAAACAACTCACCCCACGACCATTCACGGCCAACAGAAATCCCTAAGCATACGCTTTTGATTAGATTCTAATCTACCGCCATACTTATCTGGATAACTCCTCCACACGGCTAATCCCTGCATGGTATTTGTTGTTGCATGGAATCTCCGGTGGCGGCGTCTTGATCTCTTGCCGTTGCAACCTCCTCATGCGTCGCGCTACCGAGCGGAGCCACACGATGCCTGCGCCGGAAATACACCCTATCCATTGCTTTGCTCATATCATTACTCCCCCCCCCTCAAGAACAAGCTTGTCCTCAAGCTTGGAGTCCGGAAAAGAATGCTTGAAATTGATTGCATCCATCCAAGTGGCTTCCTCTGCTGGCTCGCCCGCCCATTGAACCAACAGCTGACGGTGGCCGTTGACAAACCGGTGAGCTAAAATGCTGTGGGGTTCCGGCTGTGCCGGCTCGGCCGTAGTAGTCACCACCTCATCTGGAAGTTCCACCGGTTGTGTCGACGGCTCGCCATGGAACTCCATGAGTAAGGAAACATGAAACACATTGTGTAGTCGGGCATTCATGGCCGGTATAGAACCGTAAGTGACGGAACCGTCTTGCGCCAAAGACTTAGTAAGGACCGTAGAACTTCGGTGACAACTTATGCTGGCGGTTGGTGCGAACAGACAGCTGACGATGCTTCTGGAGCTTAAGCCATACCCAAGAGCCTACTGGAAACTCAACTGCCCGATTGTAAGTTCAACCTTCATTAGTTATGATTTTGGTGTTAATGACAAATCTAATATTGAGATTATCCCTTAATGTGATTTTGTTATTAATGACAAATCTTATATCGAGACTAACTTGTTTATTTAGAATATCTTTGATTAGTCTCATCACATTGAAAAATAGAAAACCCAAGGTATGTATGCGTATTCATCTCAGTATTAGTTGCATACTTTGGAGTCAAGTTAAAGTATGAATGTCCCCATTACATTAACCACAAAATGTGCATCATGTTTCCCAATCCATATATTACATGGATGCACATACTTAGGGGGAGTTTGTAGTTTAACTTGAAAGTCTCTTTGTATTGATCTAATTCTTATTGACACATATAAGGATCAAGACAAAGAAACTAAATCCTTGAGTATATATTTAAATTACCTAGTTATAAGTATACTCATGGTAATATAGGATATACTCCAATACGATCAAATTGAATATGTGCATATTATGTCCAAGTCAATTATATTTATGCACATATACATGTGAGGTGTATTCTATATTTGATGATTTAGTGTAATGATCATTTCCATATAGTTTACATATAATGGACCATTACCTCTCATCAACATGAGTATATGAAAACTTGTGTAGTTAATATATACTCATATCAATTTAAATGATAATTTAAATTGAGTTCATTTGTCTTATTAATCATTAAAGAACACTTCATCATGTGTTGATGGTGTTCCATGATTAATTAAGGACAAATGAATAGTTTTTAAGTATAATGAAGCATGTGTTACATTATTGTACTTAAGACACATATTAATCATTCAAATTGATTTAGGTTGTGCTCAATTGATCTAAAGGCATCCATTATGTGTTAATGGAGTGCAAAAGATAATTGAGACAACCATGCATCTTGGACTAACAAGTTTTATGAGTTGTGATTGAGTTAGGTCCAAAGATGGATGAGATGATAAAGAAGAGGAGTCGAGTGATGATCCCGGGGGAGTATCAAAGTGATGATCATAAAGACCCCAAAGGGGATTGCTTGCGTGCGGCGGCGAAGGTATAATTAGATAGGCTAAGGACTTTGTAGTCTTTGAGTCTAAGGTTTTTATCGCCGTACTATTAAGAGGGGTTGTTTCCTTGTTTAAGCTTCATCATGTGCTGGTGATCTCATTTCCACGTTCACTCGAGCTCAAATCATTTGGATTTGGTTTTTGCATAAGAGTTAACCATTTGGCATGTGTTGCGAATGTGTTAAAGCTTATGCTTGGTTGTTTCGCTTTATGCTCTGATTTGCATGTGTTGCAAAGAGGAAGAGCATATGCATTTGGTTTTCGCATAAAGCTTTGATTTGCATGTATTGCAAATGGGATAAGCTATATATGTTGGCTTTTGCGTGAAGTTCACTCTTGCATGTGTTGCAATTGTTGAAGCTTCATGTTTTGTTTTCGTTCGAATCAATCTTTCTAAAAACCTTGTGGTTGCTTGGAGCTAAGTTTTGCATGTGTTGCAAAAGGAGAGAGCTCAAGCATGATTTGGTGTTTGTGCGGTTGTATGGAGCTAGAGGATTGCATGTGTTGCAAGTAGAGAGCTCATACATGTGATTTCGTTTTAATGTGAAGCTCGATTTGGTGTTGCATGGAACTAGAGAATTGCATGTGTTGAAATTAGAGAGTTCATGCATCTTGATTTGGTGTTGTTTGGAGCTAGACTTTTGCATGTGTTGCAAAGAGTAGTGCTCAAGCATGAAATTGGTTTAATGAGTTGTTTGCAAGTTCGTTGTGCGAATAAACTGAGGTTTATGAGTCCGAAATCCCGAGAGCATGTGAGTAGGGCTTGCAACGGGTGTTGGCAAGTTGACTGGGTCTCGTGTTGACCTTCACATGGCTAGGGGGATTAATCTCATAAACTCGAGTTTGATTTGCTTAATACGTTTTGCAAATAGATCTTGAGTTGTTAGCGAAATGTGTTTTCGCCAGTTGGAGTTGTGGTTTGCAAATGTGTTTTGCAAATGGGCTTAGAAGTTATGTGTTTCGATCCTAGAGCATGTGTTGGCATTTGCAAATGTGTTTTGCAAAGTGTCGGGTCATGTGTTGATCCTTACATGGCTAGAGGATTGATTACATAAGTTCGTGGTTTATTTGTGAAATGTGTTTTCGCAATTTGGTTGAGATTCTTTGAGCATGAGTTAAGTCGGTGCAAATGTATTTTGCACAAGTGCATGATCATGTATTGATCATCTAGAGGCTCAAAGAATGGTGTTTGGATTTTGGAGAAATGATTTTGGAGCTAAATCTGTTTTTCTCTATTTGGCCAAGCACTACTGCTGTGCATGGCGGTAATCATAAGTCTTGATACTAGGGCCTAAGTCATGCATAGCTTTTTCACAGAGTGTTGGTTTCTTTGGCTCGGTCTGTGGCCACTAGCTGCTGAGGGCTGTAGTCTGTAAAGTCGGTACTACTGCGCCTCGGGCTAGTAATCTATAAATATAGCCGTTAATGGCCGTTGGCGTGAGGCGGTACTACCGACCCGTGGTGGGTGAGTAATCCGGCCAAGTCGTTCTGCCGTTTGAGCCCCCAACGGCTAGTTTTCTTTGTTGGGGTATAAATAGACCCCTTGGGGGGCTTAGGCAGGTGTTCTTGGCTTTGTGGGAGTTGTGTGCATGTGTTGCTCTTCTCCATTTGCCTCTTGAGCTTAGAGTGAGCCCTAATTGCATGTGTTGCAATTAGGGAGTGGTTGAAACCTCTTGTGCATGTGTTGCACTTGAGGAGGCCTTAGTGCATGTGTTGCGAGGTGATCACCGGGGGCGCATTCGTTGTGCTCGGTGAAGTTCAAGCAAGGCGGCTTGTTACTCTTGGAGGTTGCCGACTCCTAGGCAGCGTGGCGTCGTCTTGTGAGGCGCTCTCAAGGTTGTGAGAAGCCCCGGCGAAGTTTGTGAAAGTTCGGGTTGAGCCTACGCGGAAGCGTGAAAAACCACAACTAGTGGAAACGAGACAGGTGCTCGAGTGGGAGCCGGTCCAAGGGTTTGGGCTTGCCTCAACGTGAACTAGGGGAGACCGGCAAGTCTCCAAACACCACGAAAAAATATCGATTGTCTCTTTTACCTTCAAGCATTTACTTTATTGTATATTTATTAATTGCTTGATTGTAATTAGAATTGCTTAGTATTGATTGTTTGCTCAATTTAGCAATTCTAGTATAGAGACATAATTTAGTTAGTGCACTAGTAAGCCTAGTTGATTTAGGCCTTAATTGTCAAAACCTAGTTTATCGCTTCCGCATTATTTTTGATTAGGTTTTGACATAGGGGTTGATTAGAGCGATTGTTTTAGAAGAGCGATTAATTTTGTAAAACGCCTATTCATCCCCCCTCTAGGCGCATCCTCGATCCTACAAGTGGTATCAGAGCCACGGTCACTCTCATTTTAGGCTTAACCGTCTAGAGAGTAAAAAGGATGGCGACTAGTGGATTAGTGCACTCCACCGATTCACAAATATTTGATGGCTCAAATTATTCTTCATGGAAATTACTTATGATTGCTCATTTTAAATCCATGAGCCCACAAATATGGTGGATCGTAGATGTCGGCTTTTCTTCTTCAATGAATGATATTGCTCCAACTAAAGGAGAGGAGAAATGCCTACATCTCGACGCTCAAGCAACTAATGCCATTTTCAGTTTTGTGAGAGTAGAAATATTTAATCTCATATGCAATCTCAAGAGCGCTCATGATATGTGGATCAAGCTTCAAGAATTATTTGAATCATCCACAACAATTGAGGATTGCATTGAGGATGAAATGTCGGTTGATGATCTTTCAACCTCTACATCAAGTGATGAACCGACATCTCCATCAACCTCAACCTCCGCCTCAAGCGACGACGAATATTCACTCCCATCAAGAATTCGTTGCTTCATGGCTAAAGGTAAAAATGAGGTAAGTAACGATGAAGACGAGCCCTCTTATAATGAATTAATGAATATGTTAGAGGAGCTCAATGAATTTCTTGGAAAGGAGAAAAAGAAATATAAGATTTTAAAGTTAGAACATGAATCACTTCAAAATGATTATGATGTTCTAAAAGAAAATCATGAAAAAGTCCTTTTCAAGGAATTCATTAAAGCTAGTATGGATAGTGCTGCTCAATGTAATTTAGTTGATGAATTGCCTCACTCAATTACCATTACAAACAATTCATCAAATAAATGCATATCCACTTCTAGCGATGATTTGCCTTGTTGCTCTAATGAAATTGCTTTTAGTTCCTCTATGTCTTTAGATGCTAATCTTGTAGAGGAAAATAATGAGCTCAAGGCCCAAGTCATTAAATTGGAAAATGACTTGAAGAGGTGCGTAAAGGGAAAGGCCATTCTCGACGAAATCTTGAGCAAGCCAAGGGCGCCTCAAGATAGCGAGGACTCGACTTCTAACTCCAAGAGGAGAATAGCAAGGCGAGGCACAGCATAAGACACTCGAAGACCATCAAGTGCTAAGCTTGCAACAAGAAGGGCCACCTCGCCTCAGGTGTGCCCTAATAAAGTGGAGATCAAGCCACAACCATCCACATTGAGGCAAGCTAGGCAAGGAGCACAACAAGAAGGTCAAGAGAGGACCAAGCGGATAGCGTGCTTCAATTCTTAGGAAAAGGGACATTCGGTGAGATTGTCCCAAAGGTATCACCCTAAGCCTATTATTATTAAGACAATTATATGCTTAGGAAGGACAAGAAGGGCAATGTGTTTGCCAAGCTTGTCAAGTCCCCTATGCCGACTCAAAATGATATTCATTTGCATAGGAAGAGTAAATCTAGAAATGGGTTTGCTAAATTTGTTAGGACTCCTAAGCCCACTCAATTCAATTTAAATATATTGCTTAGGAGAAATAAAAATAGTAAAACATTTGCTAGATATACTAGATCCTCTAAGCCAATGCATCATTTCAATAATCATATGCTTAGAGGAGATCAAACTAGAAATAGTTTTGCAAAGTATCATTGCCCTCCTAAGTCATTCCATAAAAATGAAAATTATTTGCCTAGGAGGAATAAGTATTGTAATTTTATTTCTAGTCATGTTAGTCTTATCAAAAATGCTAAAATTATGACCATTTTGGTTCCTAAATCTATTGTGACTAACATTGTTGGACCCAACAAGGATTGGGTACCAAAAACCGCCTAAAAGATTTTTAGGCAATATGAGATGGATTGACCGATGACGCAGGTCATAGCGTTGCTTCATCCAATTCTGCGCCTGGAGAAGATGGCCGCGCGCCTGCTGTAATAAGGCATCCCGATCAACTAAAGCACAGTTGACCGAGTCAATGACAGTAGCGCCTTGTTGATATGGCAGCAGCAGTGGAGGAGATCGGCCGTATACCAATTCGAACAGTGTCATCCGGAGGGCTGTATGGAAGGAAGTATTGTAACAGAATTCAGCCCATGGCACCCAATGTACCCATTTAACTGGATTGTCTTTGGCGAGGCATCGTAAGTACATCTCGATAGTACGGTTGACCACCTCCGTTTGGCCGTCTGTATGTGGGTGATATGCCATGGACATCAGCAATGTTGTTCCACTCCGTTTAAATAGATCCTGCCAGAAAGCGCTGAGAAACACGGGGTCACGGTCAGACACAATGGACTCTGGAAGACCATGCAAGCGGACCACCTGGTCAAAGAAGAACTTGGCGACCATTGGAGTTGTAGCCGGCCGTGACAAGGGAATAAAATGAGCATATTTGGACAGGCGGTCCACCACCACCAACAATGCGGTCTTACCCTGGGACTTGGGTAAGTCCGTGATAAAATCCATGGAAACGTCGGCCCATATTTGGTGGGGAATGGGCAATGGCTGCAAGAGTCCTACCAGGGATAAATTGCTAGTCTTGCTTTGCTGGCATATGGCGCGGGAACTGACATATTGGCCCACGGACTCACGCTGCTTCTCCCAGAAATAAGCAGCCTGAAGGCGGTGGAGAGTTTTATTGACGCCTTTATGGGTGAGATCATGGACTGAGGCAATGATCTTGGGAACCAATGATGACGACACTGGCACGACCAATCGGCCATTGCGGAAGACGAGACCGTCCCTGACCTCCCACTGAACCTTGGCATGCCCAGCCGGACACACTGCGCCCTGGCTTGTGTCTTCAGCCCTGGTCGGTGGTGAGGAAGCTGGTGTGGCTGGAGTGCCCGGAACTACCTCTGCCCGGCCTGCGACTCCCCGCCAGCGATCGGCCAGGCTTTGAATAACCGGATCCTGCCGTAACATCTCCCACCATTGATCACGGGTGACATCCTTAGGGGTGGAGATGACTGCACAATGCGGCTCGGTCAAGTGAACTCGAGAAAGAGCATCCATCGCTAAGTTGTGTTTGCCTGGTTTATATTCCACCTGAAAATCAAATCCCATGAGTTTACTGAGCCAGTGTTGTTGGGGAGGTGTGATGAGGGCCTGCTCCAATAAAAACTTGAGGCTGCCATGATCCGTGCGCACGATGAATGGATGCCCGCACAGATAGAGACGCCAGTGCCGCACCGCCTTGGATAAACCAATGAGCTCCCGCTCATAAGCCGCCAACTTCGTATGCCGATCCGCCAACTTACGACTGAAATAGACGATGGGGTGTCCTTGCTGTTGTAGGACAGCACCAATACCCGTGCCTGAAGTGTCGCATTCCACGACAAAAGGGACAGCGAAGTCCGGCATTTGTAGCACGGGCGCCGACACCAGAGCATGTTTGAGGCGATGGAAAGCCCCTTCCGCCGAATCTGTCCACACGAAGTTGTTCCGCCGGAGTAAAGCGGTGAGAGGCTCCGCAATGACGGCGTAGTCCTGAACAAAACAGCGATAGTAGCCAGTGAGCCCTAGGAACCCCCGAAGAGCTGAAATGGACGTGGGCCTTGGCCACGCGGTCACTGCATGGAGCTTTTCTGGGTCTGCTAACACCCCATTGTGGGAGATAACGTGACCCAAATAGCCCACACGGCCCTGAGCGAAGGCACACTTGGAGCGTTTGAGGTAGAGTCGATGAAGCCGCAAGCGCTTGAAAACCTGGCGCAAGTGTTCCTGATGTTCGTCCTTCGAGCGACTGTACACCAATATGTCGTCGAAGAAGACAAGCACAAATTTGCGCAAGAAATCCTGCAACACCTCATTCATCAGGGCCTAGAATGTGGATGGCGCATTTGACAGGCCGAAGGGCATCACGAGGAACTCGTAATGCCCATGGTGTGTTCGGAAGGCAGTCTTGGCAATGTCGTCGGGCCACATGCGGACTTGATGATAGCCCGAGCGCAAATCCAGCTTGGTGAAGAATCGAGCCCCTCCCAATTCATCCAGAAGCTCCTCCACCACGGGAATAGGAAACTTATCCTTGACCGTCCGCGCATTAAGCTCGCGGTAATCCACGCAGAAACGCCACGTGCCATCCGCCTTCTTGACTAACAAGACTGGAGAAGAGAAAGGTGAGCGGCTGGTCCGAATAATACCTTGCTTCAACATGGCGCGCCTTCTTTGTTCAATCTCGCCCTTCTTAGAAAGAGTGCAGATGAATTTTGCACCACGACAGGATTAGTGCCATCCGCCAAGGGAGTGCGCTTGCTCATATAAACGAGTGCCCGGCCAGAGACCGGATCGCAAGCTACCCGACGAAGAACTCGTCGCGACAGCCTGCGCCTGGGTAAAGGCTGTTTTCGGAGCCACCACCTGAGATTAATTTTATGGCATAAAAGACATGCCATTTTCTCTTCTCTATTTCTTATTTATAAGCCAAAACAACTCACCCCACACAGCCATTCACGGCCAACAGAAATCCCTAAACGCACGCACCTGATTAGATTCTAATCTACCTGCCATACTTATCTGGATAACTCCTCCACGCGGCTAATCCCCTGCACGGCGCTGTTGCTGCATGGAATCTCCGGCGGCGAGCGCGTCTTGATCTCTTGCCGTTGCAACCTCCTCATGCGTCGCGCTACCGAGCGGAGCCACACGATGCCTGCGCCGGAATTACACCCTATCCATTGCTTTGCTCATATCACATAACACCAATAACTGCTGAGAATATGAGCCTCATTCTGATCTTGACATGCTGCTGCTGTTGAAGATTGACAATAAAACTATGATGCATTTGAATGAGCACCGCAAAAATGCTTATTGCTGGTATTTGCTATCAGACAGTAGCAGTACATAAACTAGAAGCATTGAACATACATAAAGTTCTAAAGCTCCCAATTCAACAATTTTGGCGCCGGCTAGAGAAATCTAAGACTGGAAGCAAGATCCACGTGAGGAGCAAACGCTGCTACACCTAGATCACTAAAAACATCAAAATAGCCACAGCAAAATTCGCACCAAAAACAAAAGAACAAGAGGGAAGCAAATCGGAGGCAATTCGGGACAGCCAGATCCACAAATTGGAGGACGAGAAGTTTGTTTTCTTCTTGTCTGAAAATATTGGTGCTGCACACGACCGTTGCTTACCAAACTCGTAGACAACGACCTGTCGTTTCGCAGATTGGGACGACCGTGCCGGAGATCTGACGGCGCCGGCAGCCCTCATGGGCTCACCAGGCCCGGAGCTCACTTCCTCAGCACCCGGCGGGCCGGCGGCGGGGCGAGGGCGCCGACAACAGCGAGTTTGCTGGAACGAGCAAGTGGCGGCGGAGACACCGGTGTCAGTGTGGGGAGCCGCGGGGAGGAGAGCTCGTCGACGCGGGGGAGGCGAGACCGACAAACCGTTCACTGTGAAGTCCAATCCCTCATGGACGAAGAGGCTGCTGTCAGTGGGAGCTAGGCCGCTGGCGCTCGGGCATGGGCCGACAGGCCGTCAGGCCGAGACATGCACATGCGGGCCAAATCCGGATATCTAAATAATAAATTATCTGATATCCGATTCTCGACCTATATTTTCCGAATAGCATACACTCCGAACCTGATCCGATATTCGTTTTTAAATATCCGAATCCGAATCCGATCCGATTTTCTTCCCGAATCCGATTTTAATCAGATCCAACTCCGAATCAAGAGAAAACTATCCGTCCCGTTTTCAACCCTACCCCACTGCCTCGCTGGCGTTGTCGTCCTTGACACGGACGAGGCCCAGCCTGAAGCTCCTCCGTCGGCTACCGCCTCCCACTGCCTCCTAATCGCTCATCTCGTCACCCCGTCGTCCTCCCATCTCGTGGCCGGTTAGATCGAGCCCTTTCTAATTTCCATTGGCCACGCGTAGAATCCGACTAATGCAAGCCATTTCGTTTCCCATCCACAGCCCACATAGACTCTGTATAAATCGGCCCTGAAACAAAAATGGTCCAGAAAGGAAACTGCTTTAAAAAGCCCTGAAACTTCTAAAACTGTAAAACTTGTCTATCAATTAACAGACGCACTCATGCAAGGTCTCGGTGGATGCAAAGTTGGCTATCTGACATAAAATTATTTTATTTATTATATAAATAGTTATTTCAAATTCAATCTAAAATCCATTGTCAAACCGAGCCTCATTAACTATTTTTCCGTTTAAAATTGACATATTTCACTTTTTATCTATTAACGACCATAATCAAATCAATTTTGATTTGGTGCTCATGCAGCTCGTTGAGGCTGCTTTTCTTCCTGCACTCTATAACGCTATATATGAGCATGTACTGGGCATCAATGTAACCACGTGGTAGAGCACGTGTTGCTACGTCGAGCAGGTCGGGCCCACCAAACAGTGACCACGCAGTTCACTGACAGTTGGGCCAACGCTGACCAACCCCCCGTGCATTTACACCCCACACCACCACCAACTCTACCCTCTTTCACCACGGCACACCCTCGTACACCCAATGACCTCTTGGTCCCATCTGTCAGTGTGGGTTTTCCTCAAAGCTGGTAGTAGCACATTTTATGGTCGCGCTCGTCGTCTCGATCCAGCGTTCCCGCCACGTACGTTAGTTACTCCCCTCAGAACATGCCCGCCTGTGTAAAGCCTCATGTGTACACGTAGGACTGTAAACGAGTCGAGCTCGAGTGAGTTTGGTCCTCCAGATTCGAGCTCAGTAAGATTTGAATCGAGCTCGAGCCAAGCTTGAGTTAAGATTCCAGCCTCAACTTAAGCTCGAGCTCGGCTCGGCCAGGCTCGAGATCGGCTCGGCTCAAGTAAGTTCGAAAATTTTGATAAGCTCGGTAGACTCGGTAACAAGCTCGAGTAAACTCGGTTCAAGGAAACTCGGTCCAGACTCGAGGAAGCTCGATTTAAGGAAACTCGGTTCAAACTCGAGGAGGCTCGGTAACAAGCTCGGTCCAGGCTCGAGGAGGCTCGGTAACAAGCTCGGTCCAGGCTCGAAGAGGCTCGGTAACAAGCTCGGTCCAGGCTCGAAGAGGCTCGGTAACAAGCTCTACTTGAGTTCGGCTCGTTCGGAGCTCGAGCCGAGTCTCTCACGAGCTGAACTCGAGTAGCTCACGAGCCTCGAATTTTTTTTACAACCCTATGTGCACGCTGCGGGTTGGAGCCCAGCCTGAGATAGCCGGCCGTGTGTAGTTTTTCTGGTGAACGCGGCATCGCGGCGGCGAGTTAGGAGTGGTTGACTGACTCAGTAAATCACGCACTTCGTAATTTTGCACGCAGGTCCTGAGCAGATGATGGAATTGCAGTGGACTCCTTTCACGGCCAACTACGTACGTGTATATGGTATATACATGTACACGTCCGAGCTGAGATACATATATAGCAGCCCGCCATTGGCGACGACCTCGTGCGAACTCGTTAGCGAGCAGATGCTTCATGGCTCTATTTGGTCGTTACAGCTCTTGTCATGTTAATTCTGAGTCTCTAGTGCAAATTAATTAAGCTTGCGTTCAACGAGAATTTTTAAGAAAGCCGTTCCAACAAATTAATTCCAGTCACCACTGGTTAATTAGATCGCCTATATAAGAAATTTCAGTAATATATACAGCAAACCCTCTCACTAGCTAGAGTGCACTACAAACTAATAAGTATCCAGTGCTAACCCCTCCACGTGACAAATTCATGATTTGCGTCAAGAGAAGGTGGAGAGAGAAGGGTTAGCAATGGTATTATATCCGCTGCATTGCATTGCATGGTCATAAAATCATGATTTGGCAGTGCATCCAATGCACGTATTTTGTGTTAAGACACTTTTCTACGAGTCTACCATACAAAAAAAAAGGATACGGAGGAAAGAAAGGTTTGTGTGCAAATTGTGCTTGAAGGTACCATCTCATGATCGAACATATCGCCTACGGTCAGACTGCAACATAAGCAGTTTTCATAGGCGTAGGCTATTTGACAGAGATAACGGGTGGGCTAGGTCAGTGAACATGGATTTGTTACAGTACACTGATATGTTACTTATACAGTATTTGCTACAGTAAAATTTACATGGTTTTTGAAGATCTAAACTATGGTTCTTCGATCAAACGATTCGTAAAAAACTACTTAAATTATAGTCATAAAGGACTGCAGTTGATCCGTCTCTGTCAGGCTAGATACATCTTAAATTATATTCCTAAAGGGCTTGTGTGCAAATTGTGTTTACAGGTACCATCTCATCGATGGAGATCTGCCTACGGTCAGACTACAACTTAAATAATTTTGGTAGGCGTCAGCTATCTGTTCGAGATAGCGGATAGGTTGGATTAGTGAACAGGGATTTGTTACAGTGCATTGATACATTGCTTATACAGCGTTTTGCAATAGTGAAAACCTGCACGGAGTTTTGAAGATCTGAACAGTGGTTCTTCGATGAAAGATTCGCGAGGAATACTTAAGTCAATAGTCCTGAGGGACTGCAGGTGATCCGTCTCTATCGAGCAAGATACATCTTAAGAGAGGCTTTTGTCATGGCAACGACCAAATTCAACCAACCAAACGATAGATCGATCTGACAGCCGCATCATATCATCATATACCCTTACTAAAATTTGCAAAGTTTTGAGCCGAGCCGGCTCAACAAAATGTTCCGTGTTTTGATCCTTTTGTAAATTATGAATAGGTCTTTCGCGATTTTTTATGAGGAGAAGATTTTTTTTCTCTAAATCGCATTTGGGTCCCTCGTGCTTCATTTTACGGGAAAAAACTCCCGTTAAATTCAAATCGCGAACAAGCTTTTTTCTAATTTTTAAGGATAGCGGACAAGTCCAAAAACATAACAATCAGGTCCTTACTCCTTACGTCTAGGTCCTTTCTCCGTTTTTCCCGGAAAAAAATATTTTCGTCACCAGAAATATGTGTGCAGCTCTATCTCTAGCCTTTTTCTCCATCTCGATCTCTGATATTTTTTAAACCGTGTATTATTACTCGATGAACAAGTAGAGTGTTAGACTCGACAAAAGAAGGTTGTCATCTCTAATAATTTTTCACCCTTTTCCCTCTAGACTTTTTCCACACCATGATTTTTTAGCTCGGTCTCCAATATTTTCCAAATAATTCATCGAAGGAGATATTTCTGCAACTCTATCTCTCTATTTTTTTCCCATTTCGCTCATTATTTCGACGATTTAAAAAATTAAACGCCGACGAAAAAAAAGAAATTTTCTTCTAAAAAAAAGACTTGTATTGCGTGTTACCATGAAAAAAATTGTGATCTTTCAGCCGTTTCGCTCATTATTTCGAAGCTCTAGCTCTAGCTTTTTTCCCCAATCTCGATCTCTGATATTTTTTAAACCATGTATTATTACTCGGTGAACGCGTAGAGTGTTAGACTCGATAAAAGAAGGTTGTCATCTCTAATAATTTTTCACCCTTTTCCCTCTAGATTTTTTCCTCACCTCGGTTTTCCAGCTCGGTCTCCAATATTTTCCAAATAATTTGTCGAAAAAGATATTTCTACAACTCTATCTCTCTATTTTTTCCCATTTCGCTCATTATTTTGACGATTTAAAAAATAAAACGCCGACGAAAAAAAAAAGAAATTTTCTCTGAAAAAAGCGGTAGCGTGCAGCATGTTCTGTATGAATGAAAAATTGTGTTCTTTCGGTAGTTTATTTCATTATTTCGACGATTTAAAATATAAAACGCCGCCGAAAAAAAATTTCTACGAAAAACAATACGCGCGGCGTGTTACGCCGCGAAAAAAATTGTGTTCTTTCAGCCATTTCGCTCATTATTTCAACGATTAAAAAAATAAAAATATCGTCAAAAAAAATTCTACGAAAAATAACACGCACGATATGTTACGCCGCGAAAAATTAGCTAGTCGTCTGTAAACACGGCTCGATCAGCCATTCTCAGCTGCAGTTACCCTTGTCGTCATACATAGTACTACGACAGTGACTACATGTCGAGCTGTCAAAATCAACCTTAATTTTAGAGTTGGCAATTCCGTCGAGCTAGCAGCTGGCTATATAGTACGATTACGAAATGAAAAGGTTGAGAGCGATAAGTAATATGCTGTAGAGTGCAAAGTCCAGTGACTCAATCTGCATATATAGACGCTCCGATTTCAGTTTTGCAATTACACATATGTTTAGAGCTTTAACGGGATTGGACCACCGTATTAATGGAAAACAAGTTACTACAATTGTGTCTTTGTACTCCCTCGTCACAAAAGATCGATCGATGCTTTAGAATGCATATAGTCAAATCTCATTAACTTTACTTTTTGTTCAAAACGTATGATTTACATATGTAAAATGGTACAAGTAAATTTGTCATGAAAATACTAATATTACACTTCTGCAATTTTTTATATATGATAAAAGAATTTTGTGGTCAAATTATTGAGTATCTCGTTGACTTTAGAAAGTAAAAAAAAAAACTCACTCTTTATTGACTATAGAGGAAGTGTGTCGTATGTAGTAGGTGGCTCAGACCAAGAAGTACAATAAAATAAGGGTTTTAGGATTTCTCAGGAAGCTTGCAATGCCTCGAGAAGGACGTGAACGTGACCTCATTTGTTAATTTTTGTCTACCACGGTACCACCTACCCGAGTGTGCTGTCCGAACATTACAACGCATGATAAATTCTACTAGCCGAAGAAAAGCAACAGATTTAACGTCCGATTCACGAACAGCCCACGAAAAAAAAGAACCAGTGACGGCATCAAAATGAACAGAACGGACCTTTCCGCAAATTCAAATTTTTCAAAGGGCTATTTTGCAAACCTGACGACGTGGATAACCTGACTGCTCGGCAATCCTTCCACGCTTAATAGAGAGATAATTCTCAGTGAAAGCAAACATCGCAAATACCAATACAAAAATAGTAGTATGCTGTGAACATTCGTAAAAGAAAAATATATAGGTAATTAATACTAAACTTTCATTGTCTGAACGAAATCAACTAACGATAGATCTATAGCCACAACTATCACAACAACTCCATCAGCTATTCAGCTACTTTTACTTTTATCGTGGTACGAGAGTGATTGTATACAGAGTCGTGAAAACCAACCTTAATTATAGTTACATATGTCGAGATGCTGGCCACATATAATTTCTTAAATGAAGAGCTTTTTTCTCAAAAAACGAACCAGCATGAGAACTGTCAATGGTATTGGTAAAGCAGGAGAAACAAAAAAAGTGCAAGACACCAGCTCTGCCGAGGAAACTCGGTAGGCTAGTGGAAAACACCAATTAAAACCAAACCCGCTTTTTTTTATCTCTATCAACTACAATTGCAAATTTAGTCTCTTTTAACATACTTAAGCGCTCCCCTACAACATGAGTCAATCTCCGCACTCACCGACCGCGACAAAGCCACCTCCCGCCCTGGCTACCGCAGCAGGTTGGCTCCCTCTCACACTCTCCCACCTCCCACTCCCGGCTACCGTGACAGTGCACTGCTCCTACGCTCGCTAGCTAACTACCGCGCTCACCCTCTGTTGCTCGTTCCCGTGCTCCCACTGTAGGGGAGTGCAAGAGCACGATAGAGAGAACTAGATTCACAATTTCGTTCTGAAAAAGGCTAAATTTGAAAAAAAAAATCTAACTAGATTCACAATTTCGCTAGCTAACTACCGCGCTCACCCTCTGTTGCTCGTTCCCGTGCTCCCACTGTACAGGAGCGCAAGAGCACGATAGAGAGGATTAGATTCACAATTTCGTCCCGGAGAAGACTAAATTTGAAAAAAAAATCTAGAAAAAACATCACTTTACAACGGTCAGTTGTCATGCATGACATGCAACCATATAGGAGGGACAACCCCCCTCCTAAGTCCTAACACGCTAAAGCTGCTAACTGATTTTCAAACTAGATGCAGGGTACCACCCTTGCCAAAGCTTGAGAGAGAAGAACAGAAGCAAATGCAAGATAAACCACAGCTTCACCTAGGGTCAGTCCAACTAAGGGAAATGGGTGTATAGTTGTACATCCAAAAAATTTTTTGCAAAAAATTGATTATATAATATGTATATGAGGTATATATATTAATATTAGGACCAAATTAATATATATATTCACTTATCAACTAATTTTAGTTCATTTTCATTCTCCCATAACTCCCCTCCTCAATCGGCCAACCTAGCCCATTAGTGAAAAGCCCACTCCTTCTATTTCTCAACCGAGCATAGTATATTGCACAACACAACTAACCCTACCTAAATTTTTTCATTTTTTTTGTCACTCATTCTCTCTGTCCGTCTCTCTCTTACTTCGCCTCGGAGCGTTGACTAGCAACGCAGTTCGACAATAAGGCGGCGACGAAAGGATAGGGCTGAGGTGATAACCGTGCCGTCGACCAAGCAATAGCAACAACACTATAGGCTACACCTCAGCAGCAGTCAAACAAAGCCATCGATCAGATCCTATAGGTTTTGACATATTGCCTTGTCTAGTTATTTTCCTTGATCACTCATGCAAGATCTACGAGTACAAACTGGACTACGCATTAAATAGGAAGTGAACGATCCAATCAATTAGCAACGGCGCGAGACGATCGCCGGGGCGGCAGCGAGAAAAGCGCGGATCGTGACTCACGGCCAGGGCTCCGCGCAGCAGGAAGGCAACAGGGAGAGCAGCGATTCCGCGGCAGAACACGTGAACCAGAAGTGCCACACTCGAGAAAAGAAATACGCGAGGAGATCGCAGCGAGAAAACGACGGCGCATACGAAACCTGGGCGCTCGCGACGCAAGGAAAAAGTGCGCACGCGGGGACTCATTCACCAGGCGGTAGCGGCGGTAAGTGCGGCAGTTGGAGGAGCCACGTCCTGTAGGCGCAAGAAAACAGCAAAAAGCAGCTATTGTTGCGGCAGTTCATCGCAAAGCAAAGAAGAGCACCAACAGTGCGTTGAGTAAAGACAAGTCTTACATCGGCTACAGGACTTCCTGGTTCCAGCGGCGCTGTAGAGAGAAAAAGGAAAGTTGACAGCATCTTCTGGCAACAGAACAAGAACTTCGATATCATAGACAAGAAGACGAAGACTCAGCAAGGACAAGAAGACGAAGACTCAGGGTGAGTCTATATCCAGTGGCGTATCAAACTTAGAAAGGTTTAAAATCAAACATCTAGTAATATATATATATAATATATTAATATATATAGTATTTTTTGAACATAGAACGGCGAATGATATACATAATATAAAAATACCAATACTTATCTAACGATCATATATAATATAAATACATAACATTATAAAGAAAAAAACGCGTCGATCATTGCTTCTTAACAGGTTGATAGTTGATATTTACGGTTTTATGTTTTGAAAACGTTACAAAATATCTTCTATGTCTATCTTGAAAAATATGTCTCGCTCGATGTAGTATACTATGAGATCATTTAACGTCATCACTTATCTTATTACATAAATCATCTTGATAATCTTCATTGTCGAGAAAACCCTTTCAATGATGACCCACAAGTAAAACTAATACTAATTCAACAAGCCTATAGACTAATGGATAAACAACATACTTTTTGCTTCAACCATCATCACATGAGACTAGCAAGATCATCACAATTTGAAAATTTCTCTCTCAAGTCATCAATGAATAAGTCAAGTTGTGCTTCCAAAACAACACGATCATATGATGAGAAATCATCGAATAAATATCTAAAAGCGAAGAAGCTTACCATGTTCAAAATTTGTAAATGAATCTTTTGGGTCTAGATAAGTAATGCATCTCAAAACTCTATCGAAAATTTCTCGAACCGATTGTTTAACTCGATAGCTTCTCTAAATTTGTAGACAAAATTTTTTAAAATTTATCTAACTTAGGGAGGGCAAGGGTGGGGCTCACCTTATCTTGCATCTTGTCTATATTTTAAGTATCCTCTCCTGACGATCGATAATTATCTGCTATGGACAATAAAGATGAAGGCAAACTTGCGTGTCCAGGGTGTCTGGAGTGCAGTCGATCCAAAAGGAAGGCTTAGGAAGATGACACGATAGATCAGGCAGCCCTTGCTGCAATCTATCAGTCGGTACCAGATTCAATGATGCATCAGCTCATCGGAAGGGAGACAACACGTGAAAAATAGCTAACACTTAAAGAAGATGCATGTTGGAGTTGGCCGCGTGAAGGAGGTGCGACTACAAAATCTACGGAACGAGTTTGAGAATCTTCAGATGAGAAAAACCCAGTCGGTGGACGAGTTTGCCGGTAAACTTACTTCATTATACAACCAAATTATTTCTCTTGGTGACAAGATGGAGAAATTTGTGGCAATGAAGAAATACCTATGCGTGTTACCAGAAAAATTCGTGCCTGTCGTCAGCACGTTTATGTACTTCCCTGATTTGGAGAATATGAAAATTGAGGAGATCACTGATTCGCTCAAGGCGCATGAGGAGCTATTGAGGGGGTATCAGTCCCGTAAAGAGCAAGGGTATCAGTCACGTAACGAGCAAGTGTTGCTGTTAAAAGGAGATGAAAGAGGTAATGGCAAGCAATTTAACTGTGGGCATGGACGCAGCAGTTTCGGTAGACGAGGAGGCAGAGGTGGTCGAGGAGACATAGATGACCGAGGAGATAAGTCTGAATAAGATGATGATTACAGACCACGAGATAAGTCACATATTAAATGTATGAACGTGAAAAATATGATCACTACGCGTCGGAGTGTCGTAGCCATATAAAGTGTTTCAACTGTAATAAGTATGGACACTTTGGTTCGGATTACCGGAATAAGAAGAAGAACGAGGAGGTAAATTTCACCTAAACTAGTACAGACGACGAACCGGTCCTATTTCTTTCATTGTACAAAGAAGTACTGTACCCTCCCTTGTCACGGGTATCAACCTCCTACACCCAATGACTTCTTGGTCCCACGACCGCATTGGACCCATCTGTCAGTGTGGGTTCTCCTCAGAGCTAGCAGCACATTTTTTCGGTCGCGCTCGTTGGCTCGATACCGCGTTCCCGCCACGTACGTTTGTTACTCCTCTTGATACATACCCTCCTGTGTTAACCCTCAAGCGTGCACACTGGAAGTTGGGACCCACCGTTAGATCGCCGTCCATGTGTAGTTTTTCTGGTGAACGCGGCATCGCGGCGAGTTAGCAGTAGCTGACTGACTCAGCAAATCATGCACTGCGTAATTTGCACGCAGGTCCTAAGCAGATAATGAAATTCCAGTGGACTCCTTTCATGGCCCACCCATCACTTTTAAGGCTCAAAAAATATTTTTTTTAGAATTAGCCCGTATACTATTTATTTTTCAAAAAATATCCCTTAGGCCTACAAATACCTCGTACGGGGAGCGCTAAAATAGCAATCTACGCTCCCCGAGCGCTACAACACCTAATAACACGCACAGGAGCATTGCATTAGGTATTGTAGGTTGCAACGCCCCCTCTCGGTGACATTCCAATTTTTTTAAAAAAAAATTCTGTAGTACTATAGCACGGAATTGCTACAATGCCATGGGGCTATAGCATTTTTTTTTAGTTTTGGATTACCGCTGAGTGGAGGCGCGGTATTTTGTTGCCACTGCGGTATCTAAATTTAAATATAGTTTATTATATATAAATTACCGATACCACATATCTAAAATAGTAATATATATAAATATATATATATATATACACACACACATTTACATATATGTATACATATAATATTAAACCGTAATGTGTAGCATAACACATATTATTAACCATTTTCTTACTCTCTCTCTATTATCTTTCCTTATGTCATCCTCCCTTCTTTTATTTAATTGGCATCAGCAAAAACCAATAATATGGCTGTCAACATGGCCAAAAACCACATTGATTTGGATCCTCGTTAGCAAAGTCACTCTCCAAAACTACCTTAGGGTGTAAGTTTTTTTTATTGTAATATCAGGGTAAAAGTTGGTTTGGTTTCTTAAGTTTAAAGTGTTTAAATATCTGGTTTTGTAGTTGAGAGTATTAATAAATTTTTTATAAAGTTCAAGGATGTAAAATGGATTTATTTCTACTTATAGATTTATATTATTACATTAAACTTTACAACAGAATACGGTATAGAACAATACTGAAACGTATGCCTACATAGATCAATACTGAAACGTACACCGGTACAGATATAAAATAGAACACCAGTTTAAATACCTAGTTTTGCAGTTGAGAGTATTATATAAGTATATATATGTGTGTATGTATATATATGTATATGTGTGTGTGTGTGTGTGTGTATATATATATATATATATATATATATATATATATATATTACTATTTTAAATATGTGGTAACGGTAATTTATATATAATGAACTATATTTAAATTTAGATACCACGGTAACAATAAATACCGCGTTGCCACTCAGCGGCAATCCAAATTTTTTTTAAAAAAGCACTACGGTATGATCATACTGTAGCAATACCGCGCTACTGTACTACAAAATTTTTTCTTTTGGAATTTTGGAATGTCGCATAGAACTCAAGGAGTGTGGATTGCTATTTTAGTATTTCAGTGCTTAGGGAGCGTAGAATTGCATTGCAACTTTCTTCATGCGCGGTATTTACGGGACCAGGAGCTATTTTTATAAAAGAAATCATACAAAGGCTAATTTTGCAAAATTTATTTTGTTAGAACTACAACGGCGAAGATTTTGACTACGTTATTATATGGTATATACATGTACACGTCCGACTTGAGATATACATATATAGCAGCACGTTACTGGCAACGACCTCGTGCGAGCTGACGACCTCGTGCGAGCCCGTCAGCGAACAATGCTTCACGGCCCTATTTTGGTCGTTACAGCTATTGCCATGTTAATTCTAAGTCTCGAGTGCAAATTAATTAGCTTAGCTTGCATTCAACGAGAATTTTAAAAAAAGCCATTCCAACAAATTAATTCCGAATTTTTTTTAAATAATATTATTTTAATTCAAAATTTCGACATTAATACACGCATTTAAAAAATTGCAGAAATATTACCCGGTCGCCAAACGGTTTGGCGATAATAGGGTCGTCGCCAAACGGTTTGGCGATAATAGGGTCGTCGCCAAACCATTTGGCGACAACTGCCTAATCCCGCGTGTTGAGCCGCTAATAGCCAGGCCAGCCAGTTGTCGCCACACCGTTCGGCGACTACTACGTAGTCGCCAAACCGTTTGGCAACCAGAAGTAGTCGCCGAACGGTTTGGCGATTGTCCTGTGCATTTTTCCTTTCGCTAAATTTTGTTGCGAACTTTTTTTTGTTAGTGTTGTATTCATCTGGGAAGAACTAAAAAAACTTCTTGTCATGTAATAAACCGAAAGAATTATTTTAGTTCGTTAGTGATACGCATCTCACTTGCGTATTTTCGTAGCACCGCGGGACAGGCCGGACACGGTCCAGAAAATACGGAATAAATGAAGGGCGGTCTACGCAATGCGGGCTACCACTTACGTGTGGGCGAGATAGCGAGCATTGCTCGGCATTTTGTTGCGAAAATCGGAAAAAGCGATCACGACCACGAAACCACGTAAATCGTGGGCGCTTAGGGTTTTTGTAGCCCGCGAGATAGGCGGACACGGTCCAAAAATCTGGAAAAAATCAAAGGCGGCCTACGCAAAGGCGGGCTACCACTTACGTATGGGCGAGATAGGCGACGCGTTACCGGCATTTTGTTGCGAAAATCGGAAAAGGCACTCGCGACTCTGAAACCATGGAAATCGTGGGCACTTAGGGGTTTTCGTAGCTCATGAGACAAAGCGGACACGGTCCAAAAATCTGAAAAAAAATCAAGGTCGGCCCACATAATGCGGGCTACCACTTACGTATGGGCGAGAAAGGCAGACGTTGTCCCGGCATTTTGTTGCGAAAATCGAAAAAAGTACTCGCGGGTAGAATCAGCGAGCACGTATAAAAATAAAATTGGACAAGCACGACGTCGAAAAATTTTGAAATTTTTTATGGAGGTTCCTGATAAATGAATGATATTACCATAAAAATTCAAATGATAAGGGCCCATACATCAAAGTTCGGATGATAAAATAAGCAATGATTAGATTATAGTACAAGGGCATTACAACAAAGGATTGAATTTGCTTGCGAACTAATTAACGAAAGCACTGTTCATCATGGTGGAACAAATGATCGTTCCGCCTATCAGGGTACAGCCAGAACGATGCAAGACATTTTTTGCATATTACCTGACCCGTTCTAATATTGCGACCTGTCCTCGGACACTTCTCAATCTCTACTATGAAAGAACTCCATGGGGATGGGCAGTGCCGCCAACTGTCGCCCATTGGGTGGCCTATGCCATACGTCTCGGGTGTATAAGACATAATTTTTTGGTCTTTTTTATGTGGATTTCTGCCCTCCCATATGGGCATGTCATCCCGATTCCCGGCGTCCCCTATGTTAATACCACCCGGGTTCCCGGATGGTCTGCGAACGTCAAAGATTTGTTCCGTCTTTGCGGACCTCTACACCGCTTCCCTTGTCCCTTCTTCTTCGGAGGAGGAACCTCGTGCACCTCAGTGCGTTGGCGTTGGCGGAGACATGCCGAGACGCCCGCTGCTGTTTTCGCTCGCACTCCACTATATGGTGCGGGAGGTGTGTGTTGGGCTTATCTTTGGACAACCGGAAGCGTGCCCGCAATCAATGCGCAAGATGCCCGCTTTGGTCGCTGCATAACACCGTAGGCGTGCTCGGGTCCGGCTTTTTCGGGCGGTAGTGGCACCACGGAGGGTTGCTCCCCGTTATCCCATGCAAAGTTGCACGAGATGTGGGTGGTGCGTCTCCGGGTCCACCCAGTTGAAGTACCAGCACCGTTCATCCTCGGCCAAGGGGCACCGGTAGAATCTCCGGTCCGCTAGATCACCGTGGCAGGTATCAACCACTGCCTCCAGGCCATGTACGCAAACGTCGGGGCTTTCGGGTGGCCCTGGAGGAGGTTTCTCCTTTGACTTGAGCGAATTCGCAAATGCCCTTTTGAACTCCTGTGTGCGATGAACTGGTTTAGAACTACTACTTTGTGAGTTTAACATGAGTATGTCGCATGAAACTCACCGATCGGTTGGCCCCTTGCACACCGGCCCTAAGCTCTGGTCGATCTAGAAAAGGGACATATCCTGGCGGCCTCTCCCACCGGGTGAAGTTCTCGGGCGAAGCGGGGTAGGCGTCGTGGCAGTTGTTGAGAAATTCGTAGTCGCGTCGTTCCGGCCCGTCGATCCATTGGAAGAAGCAACACCGGTCCTTGTGCTGAGAAAAGAAAGAACGGTGCATGAGATGGTAGTGTTACCTCAGATTGTGTGGACACCATGGGTTTACCTCGTAGGTGCGAACGCAGTGATAGTGAGCACGGCGTGCCGTGTTCGGATGGGTAGATTGCATCATCTTCGCGGTGAGTTCTTGATCGCATTTGGGTAGGGCAGCTCCGCAGAATCAAGGGCGTCGGCCTCTTGTCATCCGGATATTCGGGGCGGGATGACTTCTGCTTGCTGAAGAGGTGACGATAGAACGACATTGTGCCCTAATTTCTGTAGATTCAGCTGAGGTTTGTTGCTGGTTTGGCTGTGTTGGTTGTTCCTCTTCTCCTGTGCTTGTTAGAACGCATCATCCCTTCTTATATAGGCCTTAGGGGCACTCGAAGAGCAAACACGAAGCAAACACGTAAGCCTCCGTCCCAGCGCTGTGTCCCACGGTTTCTCAGTCGAGTTGACAAGGCACTGCAGCCTCAGAGCCTTTTCAGGCGGACTTGACAACACACTGCAGCGTCAATGACTTTTCAGGCCGAGTAGACAATACACTGCGGTGGGTGTCATGGCGCTGTCACCTCATGATCTCGTGAAAGCCGATAGCGGCGTCTTTGTGGCCTCGCCCGAGAAAGCCGGTGTTCGCATCGTCGCCGCCACAGGTGTTGTCGTTTTGGTGCAGGAAAGCGGGATTTGCGTGTTGTCGAATCGATCTGAAAAAGTGGAGTGCAGCGTGTTGTCGTGACGGTCGGAGAAAGCTGCAACGTTCGTGTTGTCATGTCGCATTGATATCGGAAAGGTCAAAAAAGCGTTAACATCACTATTAACATTGTAAAACAGAACGAAATAAGTAACAAAGCGAGTAGAACACTTAAACCAATGTAGAATAGTACAAAGTAAGAAAAAAATAGGACAAAAGCCCGTCACGCTTCCCTAGTCGGCCGCACCCCCCCTACGACGACCCTCTTGCCCTCGTCTTTGAGGGTGCATCGTCAAGAGGCGGGGTGAAGCGCTGCGGTGGCCCTTTGCTCCCGCGATGGCCCTTTGCCGCCTGTAGTCCGGCGGGTCAGAACGCCGACCGTCGGGCGGTCTCGGTGAGGCAACGTGTATCGTGGTTTGCGGTGGGTCGCGTGCCTGCGTCGGTGCGGGGCTGCGTGCCTGCGTCGGGCAAGCGGTCTGAAGTGTGAACCAACGAAGAACGGTCCACGAAGAAGTCCTGCTCGACGTGGCCCGAGGAGTGCGTCGACTGAGAGAACTGTCCACCACCCTCAACGTAGCCTGCACGTTCGGATAATATCTTTTAATTGTAGTTACGTGATACTAATACGAAACGTAAGTAGCTCGACTTACCTGGCGTGGGGATCATGGTGGAACCGCGTGGTGCTGCGGTACGGACCCTCCGACCACGCGTCGGGCCGGAGGCAAAGGAGTGTGGAAGCGTACTCACGTATTTGTGGAACGAGGAGGTGGGGTCTGTGTGGGGTGTGTAGGCACGCGCGGCGGCCTCGAAGAGGTGCCACGGTCCGTAGCGTCGACGTGCCGACAAGAACCCAGCTCCACGATCCTGGCCAGGCCGGTCACCATGCGTCTCCAAGCCTGTGCCATCTCGTCCATCGAGAGGGTGGTCCACCTGGACAAGACGCTGCTGCCGTGCGTATGGAGCTCCCTAGCGTGGTCCACCTGCCACATGCGACAAAGTGATATGCATATGGACATAGCGTCAGGAATACACAGTGTAATTTACAAAATTAATACTTACCATGGCGTGCATGGCCGCTCTGCTGGCACTGGTACAAGTCACCACGCTTAGGAGCGACGCGTGGCCGAGCCTCCTCCACGATGAAGAGCAGACGCAGCGTCCGGGCGCGTACCACTGCAGGTACTCCTGGTAGGACGAGTCGTCGTAAGGTGTGGCCTCACCGACGACGTGCTCCACGCCCGACCCATTCGCGCCCGACCACGGCTCCATCCTCTCAGAGTGGATGACCAGGCTCGGGGAAGGGCCATGGGTGTGGACCCTGAAAAGAAATCCAAATTATTACACATACGACGTAACTATTTCACATATTTTAGGTCGGATAACTCACGTGTGTACTTCCGGCGGTACAAGATACCCCCAAGGAACAGGGACCGGCTGTCGTAGGCCGAACTGTCTCAGGACTCGGTGCGGCGCGTAGTCCTCCACGTAGACGTCGAAGACGATCTTCGCCGTCGTCAGCCAGTAACCGTGGTCCCTATAGCAAAGCGCCGAGAGCCCAGCTGGGGCGGCTCTGTCCTGGACACGACGCTCGTTATAAGGGTCCCAGATCACCTGCTCCGCGTGCAGGTGGTCGAACGCCTCCGTGAAGGAGTGGTACGCCCGACGCACTACGCACTCCGCCACTGTGGTCGCAAAAGGAAAAAATATGTGTAAGCATTACGCGATCGCAAATAAAATTTGATAAATGCAATTAAAGAAAATAATTACCCGTCGCCGAGTCCAAAGCGAGCCCACGGTCGGCCGGTCGATGTCGTCGCCCCCGTACATCTCGGCGGTGTACTGTCGCGGGAAGACTAAGGGTCGACCCACTGGGAAGCGCTCGAACGACCAAAGCTAGAGAAGTAGAGGCATCGGTCGGGTTGGCGCCTGGTCGACTTCACGACGCTGCGTCGCAAAGGGCGCAGATGCGTGCAAGAAGAACCGCGAACCCTGGGACACCGGCCGACTGGTCCGGTCAAGCGGCGTCGCGATAGCCCGTGCGTAGGCTATCCACCGAGCGTCGACGCTGTCTCCGTGTGTAGTCATGAACATGACCATCCCAAACAACCAAAGCAGGTAGGCCTCAAAGTGTCGGGCCACCTGGTACGGCGTGGGGTCCGCCGTCATGTGCTGCACCTACGACAATTAACATATAGTAATGTTCATAATGTTACAAAAAATTAGAATAACATATAAACGTTCAAGCACTCACCTCAAACTGGGCCAACCACCTCCTCAACGGCCCGTGCTTCTTCCTAATGACGGGTATCGTCGGGTCAGTGTGAGCCACTCCGACGAACCTCTCCTGCAGGTCAGCCTGCCAGTCCGCAGGAGCCAACGAGGGTCCGACCGGTGCCCCAGCGATCGGCAACCCTGTAAGCATGGCGACGTCCTGCAGGGTGACCGTCACCTCCCCCAACGGCAGGTGGAAAGTGTGCGTCTCCGGGCGCCAACGGTCCACCAGACAAGACAGTAGGCTCCGGTCGAACGGAAAACGCCGTGACCGCTCTGGACCGTCCCCGCCCTCCGCAGGATCCTCAGCCTCAGCCACGTCCTCATGTGTGGCCTCGAGCATGCGAGCGAGGGGAAGCAACCCCGCACGTGCCAACCTATCGACATGTAAATTCAATTGTTAGACGAACTGCAATTGTGCGAGCAATGAGACATGGAAATGTAGTGCAACTCACCGGGTGTAGAAGGCTGGGTGGAGCCGCCATGCCCTGTTGGGCACACGGACCCGCAGCAGAGGCACCCTCTCAAGGCCCTGTGTGGTGTGGACGAACGCACGGTGTCGTCGGTCCCACGAAGAGTGAAGGAGTGACTCGGGGTGCTCCATCCCTGCAAGTAAACAGGAAAACAGTACGATTAGTAATGTAAATCAAAAGACCCAAGAGTTCGACATGAATAAACAAACGACAAACATATTACGCATATTACGCAATTCAATACAAAAAGATGACAAAAGGTACAATCATATTACACAATTCAATACAAATTACATAATTCACTACATAAACATGATGTAAGGTCCAACATACCCGCACTCACCGCACTGAATGGTACATATTACACAATTGAATACAATATTACACAATTGAATACAATACACATTACATAATTCAATTCATAACACTACGGCATTGCGTTGCCTTTTGCCCGTACTCACCGCACTGAGAACACCTCCTAACAGGGCCACCCACTTCAGATTCATCCATGTCATTGCGAATGCGCCTAGACTGTGGACGGCCAGCTTGCCCTGGTGCACACCTCCGCAAATTTGCATCCGGTAGACATATGCGCACATCTCTGTTAATGGCAGTGAAATCACCATGTGCTCGAAAACCACGGAACTCACCGGACCATGTATTGATAGCATGACCCTTCAGGTAGAAAGGGGACACGTATTGCGACGTGCTCATCCCAATTTGCCCACAAGCTGCGATAACATGCGAGCAGGGAATATGAAGAAGTCTTGGCTTGTTGCAGGTGCATTCACACCATCCAGTGGCCCCTTGGCCTAGGTTAACCTCGTGTGTAATAACCGCTGTGTCGGTTCCCAATCCCCCTTTACACCGGAGAGTGACTTCGAAGCGGTACTCAGTGACTCCGAAGCTACGCACCATATGCAACTGAGCTTTACTGGTGCGTTCCTCCATGTAGGCCATCATCTGCGCACAGTACGGCGTTTGTAATGTCGTTGCATGAAGCACAGCCTCCGCATGCCTTTTCTGGAAGTAGCCAACGATACCGTGCAACATGCCTTCCAGGATGGCCACAAGTGGTAGCGGACGCAGGCCTCTGATGACCCAGTTGTAAACCTCGGCTATATTCGTTGTCATGACACCGAACCTGTTCAAACATATCAGTTACAACAATGACTCTAATTGTTCAATCGTCAAAGCTATGTTAATTTAGTATACCTACCTGGCGCCTCCGGTGTCATGGAGCAATGCCCACTTCTCCAACGGCTCCGCCTCTATCCAGTGCGAGAAACATTTAATGTTTCTTGACGATCGTCTCCTCAGATTTGGAGGATCGAGCGCTCCAAGGGGTGATAGCCTTTTGGGTGGGCAATCGTTCGGCGATGCTGGTTGCTTCTTCAGCTCTTCAATCTGTGCGGTAGTGTGCTTATCCAACTCGGCCAATATCGCGTTGAACTTACGTGTGCGGTTCTCGCTTGCATAACCTCTTAAATAGGTTCATCAGCTTCTTACTCTTGAACTGCCTGAAAAAATTTGCTCCCAAATGTCTCATGCACCACCTGTTCTTCATGTCACGCCATGGAGAAGGCTCATCGAGGTCCTCCTGTAGAGTCTTTATTGCCGAAATGATACCTTTATGACGGTCATGGATTATGCACACGTTGGGCCGATCACAAACTACCCCGAACTTCAAATGTCTGAAAAACCACAGCCAGCTATCCCGGTTCTCACCCTCAACAAATGCAAAGGCCAATGGAAGTATGTGGTTGTTCCCATCGATTGCAATGGTCGTTAAAATCTGCCCCTTGTATTTCCCAGTCAGGAACGTACCATCGACGCACAGCAATGGACGGCAGTACCTGAATGACGCAATGCAAGGACCCAGTGAAAAGAAAGCACGACGAAATATCGAGACCCGTTACCATCCGCTTCACTTTCTTCAAAAGCTGCACGTGCGAGGTTGGTTTCCTTCAAGACATCAAGCACACGAGGTAGGTTGCAATCTGAAGCCTCATATGTGCCAAACCTCTTCTCTAATGCCTTTTGCTTCGCACGCCAGCCATCGAGTAACTTATCCGTACTTAAATGTTCTCAACATTACTTTTCGAATATAAGAACACTCAATGTCCCGCTTCTCGATGATCTCATTGAACATCACGCTAGCGACATTAACCGCATTCAAGTTGCGGTGTTTCACCGTAACATTTTCTAGTGCGCATGTGTGCCCATCTACTCGTGATGCAATCCAAAATGTCTCGCGACTTCGGCTTGTATGCATGTACTCGAATTCACATTCTTCGGTTCGCACTTCACTGTATCTATCTCGATCGACAAAACAACTCGAACTCTCTCTGCTGCGATAGTGCCCACAAATTTCACCGCCAACTTCAACTCGTAATTATTTGCGAAAACTTGATTCAAATTAACGGCATTGCTAGCATACTCCCAACGCGAGTCATGTCCCCACGAAACTTCCATATCGCTTTGTTTTTCCTGCTCCACTCGTCCGGGATGGGTACATCCGTTGCCCCAAAGAGTACCATGCATTTCATCATCATCTCCTCCCCTTCCTCATCTTCGCCGATGTCATCATCACACTCCAACATTTCAGCTTCATCTTGCATCGCCATATGGTCCACTAACTCCAATTGATCAACAAGTTGCTCGATTTCTTCCCTTCATCCGCTTTCGACCTTCGCGCTTGTCGCATCCTGTTATCATCCTCCATTGCTACCTCAACCGCACCACTACGAACTTGTTCACCAGAGTCGACGTCGCTTTCGCCCACATCGCTAATATTCACCTCTTCTCTAGGGCACGCCGCACCAAAGATTACACATTCAAGGCTAGATCCCTTGCACCACCTTAACCATTTATGCCACAAGCACGTCCGATCTATTTTCTTCAACTCCCACAGAGCCGGGTCACCCTTACTACGCGTGAATACGACTTGAATGGTAACAGAGTAAACACTTGGATCCAGGGAAAATATTTGGTCAACCAAAGCTTTATATCACGGATGCTAACTCTATCGGGCATAAGTGTTCGCCATTGTGATTCAAAACCGCTCAAATCAACACCATTTTGCCCAATTTTTATTTCGCCATCGCCATAATATACCCTAAATTTCATTTGATCCGACATTATCATGACGACATAAACAAAATTGATTTTTAGATTACCACTAATATCACTAACTAACAATGTTTAAAAAACCGCTAGGCGGTAGGCGGGCGGAGGCCCGCTGCCTAGCGCCTAGCCCGCCTACGCGGAAATCACAAAATGCCATGTTGCAATGAAATATAGAAGTGAATTCATACTATATTACTAATGAAGCAGCTCTACCTGCTCTGCTACTACTACTGATCTACTGCTAGTCAGCTAATGCCTAATGAAATTCTCAGATGAAATTCTCAAATGAAATTCTCTGCTACTACTACCACTGGTCTACTGGTCTCAGGGGCACCGGCGGCGGACCATGATCTTCGCCGGCGGAGCACGATCTTCGGCGACCTAGCTTCCCCTTCCCTCTTCCCCCGCACGACCCGGTAACCTAGCTTCGCTCCCCCCTCTCGAGTTTTCCGTTTTCCCCTCTTATCTAACCTGGCACCGCTGAGCTCCGCCTTTCTTCGCCGAGCGCCGCTTTTTCACCGCCGAGTCCCGCCTGAGCGACCGTCTAAATTTTCTAAAATCTAAAATTTCTAAAATTTCTAAATTTTCTAATATCTAAAATTTCTAAATTTTCTAATATCTAAAATTTCTAAATTATTTTACACTATAAAAATTAAATAACAAAAAATCACAGAAATTACCTTTTTTTCCCTCCTTCTTCTTCCTCCCTCCCTCCTCTCTCTCTCTCTCTCCTCTCCCTCTCCCGGCTTGCTCACTCTCCTCTCTCCCTCTCTCCCACGCCTCACTCTCCTCTCTCTGCTGCCTCCTCTCCTCCCTCCTCTCCTCTCTTCTTCTCCCAAGACTTGCCCAAGACGCAGCCGCCGAAGCTTCTTCTTTCTTTCTTTCTTCGTCTTCATGAAGGAAGGAAGAATGCATTGCTCGCCGAACAGTATTACCAGCTTGTCGCCACACCGTTTAGCGACTATTGAGTAGTCGCCAAACCGCTTAGCGACAACAATGAGACCTGTTCAAACCGCGATTAACGCGGATTAGCGATTGTCGCCAAATGGTTTGGCGACTACCTATTATCGCCAAACCGCTTACGACGACCCTATTATCGCCAAACGGTTTGGCGACCGGGTAATATTTCTGTAATTTTTTAAATGCGTGTATTAATGTCGAAATTTCGAATTAAAATAATATTATTTAAAAAAAATTCAATTAATTCCAGTCACCACTAGCTCAATTGCCTATATAAGAAACTAGTAAAAATTCCATGCGTTGCCGCGACAATCCATAAATTATAACAGAGAGAGAGAAAATTTTCTTTAAAAATTAAGAAAAAAATAAAAAAATACATAACTCAACAATAACACAGAAAGAAAATTTTTTTAAAGAAATATTTTTAAAAATAGCAAAAAATAATTTAAATATATAAACAAAAATTTGTATCTCAGGTACTGTAGAAGCTACAGGACCCAAGCTCCGCGTGTCGTCCCTGGCTGACCTTTAACAATAATGATTTATATAGATTTATACAGCAACTCACTCACTAGCTAGATTTAACATGTGGATGAGTGGTATTTTCTGAAATATCAATCTTTAGAATGGTATAGTATAAATTATTCTTAAAAAAAAGACATGAAAGGAAGAGGGGCTTGTGTGCAAATTGTGCTTGAAGGTACCATCTCATCGGTCAAGCAAGATACATCTTAAGACAGGCTTGTGTCATGGCAACGACCAAATTCAACCAACCATAGATCGATCTGACTGCCGCATCGTCCATCACCCCGGCTCGACCAGCCATTCTCAGCTAAAGTCAGTCACCTTTGTCATCATACATCGCACGAGACTGACTACATTTCACCTTTGTCATCATACATCGTGCGAGACCGACTACATGTCGCGCTTGCAAAATCAACCTTGATTTCAGAGTTGGCATCCGTCGAGCGGCTGGCTTACGAATGACTACGAAATGAGAAGGTCGAGGGAAATTGCTGGAGATAGTCTGAATAATCTGTCGTAGAGAACTAAAGTCCAGTGACTTAATCTAGATAGATCCTCCGATTTCGGTTTTGTAATTACCCGTATGTTTAGAGCTTTAAAACGGGATTGGACCGGCGTATTAATGGAAAACAAGTTAGTAGATGCAGAGTACCACCTTTGCCAAAGCTTGGGAGAGAAGAACAGAAGCAAAGGCAAGATGAACCACAGCTCCACCACGGCTGATGAACCACGGTAAGCATCATGCATTAGCACGACAACTAGAAATCAACTTCAGGATGAAATGGGCGAGGAAGAGCTACAGCCTAAGGTTTCAAATTTCGGTATCGGATTATATCTCGGAGGTGACCGAAATCTGAAATCTCGGCGAGATTTCGGAATTTCAGACAAATTCCGGACAAAATCTAAAAAGTAAATTTCAAATCCAGCTTTTATTGCACCTGGATTTTCGAGATTTCGAAAAAATTTACTGAGATCTTGACGAAAAGCACTGAAATCTCAACCCAAAAAACTTAAAATCCGGTCAAAATACCTCATGCTCACATCATAAACGGTTTTAATTAAAAACCGTCTGTGATGACTCATCACAGACGGTTTTTAATTAAAACTAATTTTTAATTTTTTTTGTTTCGTTGGAATTTAAAATCTCGTCTCCGACCGAAATCTGAAACCTCAGCTAAGATTTCTGAAATGTCGGCTGGATTTTTAACCTTGTTGCAGCTTAGGGAGGGACGCCAGCAGAGGGGACCTTTGGCGGCGCGGGCTGGGTCGCCCATCTTGGTCGTCCGCCGTGGGCTAGCTTAAGGGTGGGCATTTTTAAACCGAAACCGAATTACCGAACCGAACCGAACCGAATTAACCGATTATTTTGGTTATTTCGGTTTTCAGTTTTCGGTTCGGTTTTTGTTTTAGTGTAATTCGGTTTTCGGTGTTCAGTTCGGTTTTTCGCTTTCAAAAACCGAAATAACCGAATAACCGAATAGCCCATGTACAATACCATTTTTATAGTATTCTTCCTAAAATCACTAAACAATTCACATGTTATAATACATTTCTGCATATGTTTAGTATATGTATATATTTTATTATGCTTATATTGTAATTACATATGAATATTGTGTGGGTTTATCCATACTTTGTGTTGCAATATGAGAAGGACTAAATCTAATTTACCTTGTGTTATTCATATTTCGGTTAACCGAAAAACCGAAATAACCGAACCGAAATATTTCGGTTAATTCGGTTCGGTTTTTTATTTTTATCCGAGAAATTCGGTTCTCAGTTTTCAAAAACCGAAAAAACCGAACCAATTAAACCGAAAAAACCGAATGCCCACCCCCTGCTAGCTCATTCTCAACGAAATGAAAAGCTGGCCATTTAAATGTGGCAAGGAATGATAAAAGCCTATTTTAGTGAAAATAAACACTAGAAAATACAAATAGTTGTTCCTTGTGAACATTCGTAATGGAACAATAGATTTTTTTTTTACGAAAATGTAAAAAAGTTGGACAATACTACACTTATAGATTTTTTTTAGATTGGCCAGGAGCTTTGGTATTTCATTAAGAGGGGGATAAGCACCCAGTGAATCTGGGATTTAAACCTAGGTGAACCGAGGGACCACGCCTGCTCCTTATCAACGAGCTAGACTCGATTTATTCTCACTTTTAGACATACTAGGTAGAGACGTACGCGATGCCGCGCCGCTAGAAAAAATCTGGTCCGAGTTTTTTGTAAATCGAATTTGCGAAATTACGGGTCTTTTTTTCAAAATAACCAGTGGAAAGACCTATTTATGATTTCAAATAATTTTTTTAAATCTTTCGGGTCAAAAGAACCGGCTTTTTTTGCAAAATAACCGGTAGAAGGATTTGCTCGCGATTCCAAATTATTTTAAATCTTCCGGGCCGAAAGAACTGGTACCTGTGTTAAATTTGTAGAACTACAGGGTCCTTTTTGCAAAATAACCAGTGGAAAGGCCTGTTTGCGATTTCAAATTTTTTTAAATCTCCCGGGTCGAAAGAACCAGACTAGGAGGTCTTTTTTTTGTAAAATAACCGGTAGAAGAAATGCGCTAGCCGCCACACGACAAGACGTGAAAACCGGGTGTAGTTTTGGGGGGCTAACAAGCAAAAATCAAAGTAATACGTAATCTTAGAAAGCTTCAGGCAGCGTTTCGAGAAATATTATGCTAAAAACAAATCACAAAAGTTTCGAGGTAAAAAAGAATTTTAACGGACTATTCTATAATATCAGATTTTTTGGGCCTCTTTTGGAAAAAAGGATGCAGTTTTTCGAGAAAATGACATTTTAAAAATAAATCACAGGAATTACGGGGTAATAAAGAATTTTAACGGATTATTCTGTAACATTAGAATTTTTTGGGCCCTCTTTTACAAAAAAAGATCCACAGGGTATTAAGCTGTAACCCCAGAAAATCTATTTCAGAATTCTAAGGGCCTCCTTGCAAAAAAGATCAGATTTTTTAGGGTCTTTCCCGCAAAAAAGTGACCTAGATGTGAGTTTCGAAACCTCCGAGGGCTTCTTCGCAAAAAACAGACAGTATCTAGGGCCGTGGCAAAAAAAACAAAATTTCATATTTTTAGGGTCTTTCCCGCAAAAAAAGGACCTAAATATGATTTCCGAAACTTTTGAGGGCTTCTCCGCAAAAAGACAGGCGGCTGACGCCACGACCACGTGTCGTGCCCGCGCTCGCCTGAGAAAAAACACCGCGGACTCGCGCGAGTGGGGAATCGAACCTGTGACCGAAGGTGTGAGAGCGAGACGTCTCACCACTGCGCTGCGCAAGCGTTCTTGACGAGTAACGGCGCTAAAATATATAAGCCGAAGAAGCCGACGAGTCACGCGACGATATGGCTCAACGGTTTGCGATCCGTACGCATGATGGACCGATTTACTGTTCACACAAATGATGTGGCCAGCGCGAACAACCAGAAAACCTCCTACCTTTATATACAGTAGTATATTATTTGATGCCAGCGGCGGAGCTTCCGGTATAACGAGCTACGGCGCCTGCCGTACCTTATTTTTGGCTGAGCCATATGATATTTTGCTTGTGCATGCAGCATGCAGCTATCAGCCATGCATATTGCCAATTTGTCATACCTTATTGTTGTTCCGTCCTCCGCCACTGTTTGATGCAGAGCTAACAAGCTGGCGGATATACCAACAAGATATTTGGAGGACAGCCTATTTCATACTCTTACCATCGATCATAGTTTATAGCTTTTTTTACTACTACACACCCATCAACAAATCTCCGTGAAATCCGTTGCGATGTATACTACTAGGAGTGCTTTTTACTGGTCATCCTTCAACCACATCACACACCCGAGTGTGTTGACTGTTGAGGCCCCTCCTTTGAACAGCTTCTGCCCTAGCTTTTTTTTTGTCCTTGCAGAAGTCAAAAGCTATACTAAACAGCAGTCTTTTGAACGACTTCTCGGGGAAAGCACAAGCTGACCTACAACGTAGAAATAGAAGCTGGTCAAAAGGTGCTTGTGAAGAATATCAGAGGCTTTTGCTGGTGAGATCTTACTACTGTAAAATGATTTATATTAGATGGTTTTTAAAAACCGTCTCTGATCATTGATCATCAATGATGATTTTTTTAAAAATAGTCAGTGATAACTAATATGACGGTTTTATCAAAAAAAACCATTGACGGTTTTATCAAAAAAAATCGTCTGTGATGAGACCCACATCACATATGATTTTAACCAAAAACCGTCTGTGATGAGCATACATTCTTCATGCCACTATCCTTTCACCTTCTCCAGGTTGTACATCCTCAACCCCCACACCACTACTTGCCTCTAACCAGCCCTCTCCAACCCAACGCTGGGTCCTCCAACTCCTTCCGTGGATTTAGTGCTGCCTCCCTAGACTTTTCACAACCCGGTGCTTATAGCTGAGGGTACATCTTCACCGCAAATTCTACCGCGCCGCTAGAGTCCTCCGCCCACGCCATCGGAGCTCCATCGTCGGTGTACTGCAAGCCACCTCGCCATCTAGATCTATCCAGTGTGCTCATGTGTTAGATCTGGAGTTTTTGTTTATGATTCATAAGTTCATGTGTGTTAGATCTATCCATGTGTGCTCATGTGTGACTTGATCAATTTTTATTGCTGATTCATGAACTCTTTGAATCTCTTTGTTAAAATATGTTAGCATGAGATTTGCAAGAATAATTTTGGAAAAAATTCTCTAATTCATTTTAAGTGTTTGATAATTTTCCATTTCCTTAGCATGCAACATAGTTAAAAAAACTAAAACATTGATGAGACTACATAGTATTAACTTGTTGAAACAAACTACATGGTATTAACTTGTTGAAACATGAACGGTATATCAACCTAACATTTCAAAGCCATTTAGATTAATCTTGATTTTGATCAATCTATTTGAACCGAGGTATTTTAGACATTTCTTACTTCAAACCAGCTAGCACTCTAACAAAAAAGCTAGGCTGCCAAGCGACAAGCTTAAGCTAGGATCCACTTCTCCCTCAGCTACTTCTCAGGGTAGACAACCAAAAGCTGCCTTGTGCGAGCTACCTTATGCGGTTGTGCCCAAGCCCTACATCCACTGAATTATTTTTTTAAATAATTTTATAAAAACAATATACTGAAACAAAATTTTACAAAAATACACTTTTATCGCTATTTCAAATGGTGACAGGAGCCTCAACCTTATCAATTAAGTGAATTCACAATAAAATAATCTTTCGGTCAATTCAATCCGCGGCTAAATAGACCTCATTCGTCATTTGAAATTGCGATAAAGGTATATTTTTGTAAAATTTTGTTTTGATGTATTATTTTTTTAAAATTATTTAAAAATATATTATTCTAAAAAATAATTTCACCTCCACCTGTGCTAAAGGGGTTGAGCAGGGTTTAACCAAACCATTTTTGGGTTAAAAATCAAAGTCTCGGAGGAAATGATTATTGCGAAAATCAAGCAAAAATCGTTTGAAAATCGAAGGGTTTTGAAATCAAACATTTTTGGAATAATTCAGAAAAATTGAAAAACCAATCGATTTTCTAGAAAAACTGATTGGTTTTCTCAAAAGTAGACGGGTGAATCAAAATTTTTCCCACGTTTGATTTTTAAGTGATTTTCGCCGATTTTTACTGATTTTCAACCGATTTACGTGACATAATTTTTTTTAATTTTTTTAAATTTAGTTTTAAATTTAATTAATTTATCGATCGGTTTAAAGTTTCCAGCCAGCTCAATACGTCGCTTTCTGCGGTTTCGAGTCGGTTTTGGCGATAAAATGAACCCAAGGCCTCAGTAAGCCTGGCTCTAGCTGCAGCTTCAACCACACCGCGGTCCACCGTTCACACGCAAAAAAGCAACCGCACGTCATCCTCTGCTCCGCCTCCGCGCGAGCGCCCAAGAAACCAATCGCCCATGCCGCCGCTGCCGCTGCCGCTGCCGGGGCCGCGGCCGAAGCCCAAACCACCAAAGCCCATACCGAAACCCAACCAGGAGCCGGGGCCGAAGCCGCGGCCGGATCCGATCCCCGGCGGCACCCCGCCCCAGCCGAGCCCTGCCTGCGCCGCCGACTGCTCTGAGTCATGCCGCGTTCTCTGCTCTACGCCGCCGCCGCCGCCATCCCGCGCCGCCACCGTGCACCTCCGGTCCTCCCGCCTGCCCACCCCGCTCATCGTGGTGTCGGCGTCCCTCCTCGCCGTCTCGGCGGTTCTCCTCATCACCCTGCTCGTCTGCCGCAAGGTGCGGCAACGGGGGCTCCAGACCGCGCCCCAGGAGGCGCCCCCGGTGCCGGCTGGGGCGGTGGAGGAGGGTCAGGATCCGAACGACAGCGGGGTTCACCACGTGTGGTACATACGGACCGTGGGGCTCGACGAGCGCGCCATCGCGGCCATCACCGCGCTGGTGTACGACGCCAAGAAGTGCGGCGGCCGCGTGGGGCTCGGCGGAGGAGGGGATGACGGCAGCTGCTTGGTGTGCCTCGCGGAGTTCCGCGACGGGGAGACGCTGCGCGTGCTGCCGCGCTGCGGCCACGCCTTCCACCGGGTGTGCATCGACACCTGGCTCCGCGCCCACGTCAACTGTCCGCTCTGCCGCGCGCCCGTCCAGATCGCCGAACAGGCAGCCGCCGCTGCCAACGCCCCACCGGGCGCGGCCACGGCCGCCCCCCGCCGTGAGCCCGCTGCAAATCGTGGCGTGGCTGGTGGTGCTGGCACCGAGGAGGCCAACCGCGTCGGCACCCTGCCGGAGCACCCTAGCAGGCGGGCCACGTCCATGGTGGCTCTGCCGATGCGGGCATGGCCGGACATCTTACTCCGAGCGCCGACGTCGAACAGGAGGGGGAGATGGGCCTAACAAAGATCAGTAGACTACTAAAATTGTCAGAAGCCCTGTAGATGGCTGGCATAGAGGCAGGCAGGTCGGTCTCGTTCAGCACGGCGAGCTGCCTCCGTTTGCCGGGCAGGTCCGGCCCGTCGGCCGTCGGCATCCGCATCAACACCGAGGAGTTGTCACGGTGAAGCTGGATGCTTCTGCTGCTGCTGCTTCTATGAAGTTACCAAAAGTTGTAGTGTTTTGGAGGTGTGAGGTTGGTGAACAGTTTGCAGAGTTTAGTTTGCCACAAGGGAAGGTATAAATGCTATCTTTCCTAGCTTCATATCATGTATGATTAGTAAATAACATGAGCTTATGCATACACTGCGAAATTTTAGAAATTGTAAATAAGAATTCCTGACAGAAAAGAAGTTTTTGTACTCGAGATTCGCGATGTAAATATCTGTAAGATATGAAGATCACTGCTGCCTGTTCGTTGTGGTTCATGAATGACAAGCTTAGAACATGTGTTGCTTCAATCTTGCTCACCGATTTCTAGTTTCTTCGAATCTTTCGTGATGCACGGTGATATGTAATTCTCAGAACAACGCTTCTGTGGTCATTTTGTATTTAGCTACTGTAGAAATTAGGACGATTGCTTTTGATTCTTATGTACAAACCACCCTTGTGTTACCTCATGATCATCTGCAATTTCTCAAGGTTTCAGTTTGCAAACTAGCAAAGCAAGTATGCACCTAGTTAATTCCAACACTTCTCAACCTACCCCAAAACATTGTGATAAGTTCAAGAACACACCTTAAGGAGGTGTGTAACTTGTGAATACTGCCTGGGGATTTGTTATGTTCCAATCCAAAATTAATTGGGTCCTACTCCAATCCTGCTCAGTGCTCACTGAAAAGAATGCATTGAGCATTGCACCATAATGAAGCTTCCATTTGCAGTGCTAAATAGTGTGGCAAAGCAGGTTAGGCAGTTGAGCCCAGCCATAATTTCGACCAGACATAGTTGCAGACTCGCAGGTCATCGTTGGTCAAGTGAGATGGGTGAGTCAATTGCTGAGGGCGAAGCGTTTGATGTGAGACATGAAGCAGAAAGCAAGCACCTTGAAGAGATGGGATTGGATTGGAGCAGAAAGGTGTGGCTTAAACCTCTCAAAAGTTGTTTAGGTTTAGGACAAGGTCATGGGGGCATTGGACATCTTTGTATTCTCGTGCCTTTTATGCCTTTTAGCTTTATGTAACCCTCATATCGCTGGATGTTTGTTCATCAAGCTAGCTGTCTCGTGTCATCGGACAAGGTGTATTATTAACTCGTCAATCTCAGACTGTCCCATCAAATTTGGTTGGTACTTTACTTGCACTGTACTGCTGGGACAGGGGATACAGTGGTTGTTGCTCAGAGACAGTCTTGCTCTTTTGAAATTGGAAGAAACGTTCCCTTGCATCTTCAGGGTTGAAATTTGAAGTTGGAGTCTAACTTGAACAAGTTGACATTGTTGAGCATACTACATGGACAGAGTGGCTACATGAAATTCCCTCAGTACAAATATACTACATAAGCATTCATATTGGCTATTACCTAAAATAAATCACTATTTGGAGATGCATGCATTCTGTCACGTTACAGAACACCATAACCAAAGGCATAAAAAAAACCGTATGAGTATGGTTGCTGGCACGACCACTTTTACCATCCAAGAAAGATTGATATCACATATGTAAAACACTTGAGAAGCTCTCTTACTAACATTATTTTTCACATGGTTTCACTTTACATAATAATACGATATCTTTTTCTCTATGAGGGCAGGCAGCAAGAGGATAAAACAAGGGGGGCAAAAGCATATAACTCACGTAGGGCCATCAATTTTACATTACTCAGAAGACATGACCCTTTTTATACAAGGGTGAAATGGTAAAGATCTGGAGGCCCTCTGCCATTCAGAAGACCTAGAGAAAATTTGGACAGTTTGACTTTTGACCTAAATACAAAAATTGTTCCATCTCTGAAACAATACCGCATTTACCTCCAGTAGGTCGGATAATCACAGAGGTAAGCAATGGAATATAAGTAGAGCCTGAACAAATTTCTCAACGCGGCAACATTGCTAAGATGTCCTCTTTGTGCTGCATACAGTAATATACCAAAATTGCAAGAATAATAACTAGTATCATGGAACATACGTTTATACCTGTGAAAACAAGCAGCCATGTTAAGCTAGGACTCGCAAAAATTGGCAAGTATAAAATAAGTCAAGAACTGAAGGGGTGTGTGTGTGTGACATACCATTACTCTTTGGGGATCCAATTGATGTCACCCTTGCAGTTGAGTCGAAGGAAGTTGACAGCAAGGTCCTGATATAATATAGAATAACAACATTGAGTAATCACACTCATAGCACTCACCAACTAAAGCATAACGAGAGCACAATTACTGACCGTGAATCTTGGGAGAAGGCCAATGTCGTAACAAGGCCAAGATGTGCCTTTTTAACTGTTACAAGCACTCGCATGTCTTTTGAACCTAGTACAATGATGCTTCCCTCAATTGTTCCACTGGATATGGAAAGGCAAACAAATTAGACTTCCTTAAAAAAAGCAACAATGTAATCTCCATAAGCTTAATACAAAAATGCAAAAGATGCCAACAGTATGTTTCCTTGCTTACATTGCAAGAAGTGTACCATCAGGCGAGACAGCAAAAGCTGAAATTGCCTCACTAGTTATTTTCTTTGATCCAATTCTAGTCCATGAGGTAGTATTCCAAGATATTATTTTCCCGTGGTCACCTAAGGAGCAAAGTTATTCTGTAACAACCAGGCCTCAGGCTTTGGAAACAATTCAGTTCATAACAGGGTAAACTCAAATCTTGATGTCACCTTGCATTGCTGTAACAAAGAGGATCTGACTGTTGTCAGCCGTATTAGAGAATCTGCAGAAGCCAAAAATTTCTCCCTGAAAATGTACAAGTCAGAAGCTCACTGTTTCAAGATCGAATCAATACATTTTTGCAAGAAAATCACTCACTCTTTCTCTTGGCAGATTAGCTACAGCTTTGGATGACTGTAAGTCCCACACTCTACATGGGCCACTGCTCCTATTCACGGCAAGAAACTTTTCATCGGAACTGAAAGCATGTCCCAAAACAATGAGAACCCATCAGGATCATGCAATAAATACCCAAGTGGCAAAAGAAAGTTCGAGTTGCAGTTTTTTGACCTGATGTTGAAATCCTTAACCGATGTTTTAGAATCATGTTCTTCAAGAACGGATTCCATGGCAGGCCATTTGAAGACCCTTAAATGCCCATCCTACAAAGTACATAGAGAACTAAATGACTTGACATGCTTAATAATCATAAGTTCTAAGTTTTAATTGCCATAAAACAGCTCCAACAAAAGCAACAAAATCTTATAAATCATTGACGAATCCTCAAAGCATTAATACATGAATATAATTGCACATGCAACTGTACAAATTAAACCACAAACCACAATGAACCATAATAGCTATACAATAAATGGGAAGGTGAAGAATTAGATTTGGGAGAATGTTTTGCCCGTAAGAAGTGACTACTGGGAAATAATAAAGCAATAGACATAATTCATAGAAGCTTATAAAACACTACAATGCATAAAAGAAAATACGAAACAAGTGCATCATGGCAATACTAAAATATTCATTTGGTCCATCCATAGTTACTGGATCCTTTGTAAACCCCACGAATTGCGAACCGGATTCGTCGACCCCGAACCAGTTTAGGGTATAGGGTTCGTATTCGTAGTGGAAATTGGAAAAAAAGCGGCAAACCACGAACCCGAATCCTGTACCGCACTCGGACAAACAACGTTTCTGGTAACTATGGGTCCATCCATATGTTTAATTGCAACTATTTTGTTCCCTTACTACAAAGGCACTAGCTTCATGTTGTTGCCAAACATTTAGTATCATGCTGACCATGAAACATGAATTACCCCCTTGGCCAACATATACGCTCTATATCTATTTAGTTACCTAACCATATGAATCAGCACAAATACTGTCAATATTTTGAAATGCTAGTTAACTTGTTAGACTGAGTTATTATTTTTGTGGGTTATTTTGTCTATAATCAAACTGTTGCTAACAATAAGTCAATACCCATAATTTATATTGTTTTATGTATTACGCCAGGAAGTATAAGATGCGTATTACTTCTATAAACGCCCACATCTATCGGATCTTCCAAAGGTATTGTATGTCGTTCATGACATGTCAGCATTTGAAAAAGAAAGTTTGTGCAGTTGAACGACTACCAGAAAAAAACAAAGCAACTTAGTGAGGAAAATGAAGGTGATAAAAAGGTTATCAATCAAACTAAAGACATAGGTACCTATAGCATTGTTGGACAAATTGGCCAAAAAAGGAAAGAGAAGTAAAATAAATAGATGTGTATCAATGAGAAAATAATATTGAATATTATTTGTATAAAAAACAAGTTATATTCAATTACCTCACCACCAGCAGCAAGTATTGAACCCTCTCCACTGAATGACACAGCCAACTGTAAACCAACATTGTTTAGCTCCACTAAAGCCTCTTGGTCAGATCTCAAAGCTAGTTGATGTGGTTCGTCTCCCTCTGGTGATTCCCACCGAAACAACCTATATGAGTGGCACATGGCCAAAATTCTGAAATGCTGAATGATCGAGCAAAATTTTCAACCATTTTCGAATGTTTCAGCGAAAAAAAGGCATCCCAGCATCTTTGGAATAATCTAAGATGATTGACAAAGAATAGCAGGTATGTTTTGCAGCTAACACTTAAAACTGGACCACCTTTTCATCTACAGTACAACTCAACACGTTTCATCTACAGTACAACTCAACAAGCCCACTATATGCTTGCTGATAAGGTCATAAGTCCAACAAGTCAACAACTGACATTAACTTTTACCTACAGAAGCATGAACAGATCTACATGCCCCAAATTTTAGCTTCATCATAAAGCGGTGCTGGCAGTGAGGGGAAAAAAACTCTGCCAATTCCAATTGAGGGCATGTTTGGTTCTCTTGCTTAGCCTAGCCTAGCCTTGCTAGTGGAGGAAAGCCAATTTGACTCTCCCTCAAAAGTAAGGAAATCCTTGCTCACATTGCTCCAAAAGCAAGGCTAGACAAGGAAACCAAATATGCCTTCTTGCCCACTAACCTTGCTAGGCAAGGGTGGGCAAAGAAACCAAACATGCCTTCAAGTCTAGAAATTGTTGTTGAGAATAATTAGTGTCTTTTCACCTAACCATACTAATGGTTTCTAGACGCCTCTCAGACCAAACATATCCAACTTACTGCTTACAATTACATTTAAAGCATAACTTACTCCATTGTGGTTATCAAGAATGTCATCGTTGTGTCATTTGAACACTATAATGTGATATACTGATATGACAAATATACACACATGTGCTGGGTCAGAAGAGATTCAAACTAGTACAAGGATCAACAATCTTGCAGAAATTTTAATTGGCCAAAGTTAAGTCTTTGGTTGCAAGTGTGTGAATGCCATGTTTCAACCCATGTGATGTGTACCATTTGATCAATAGATTGGTATGCTCATTTGGTGGTAGGATTGTCTTGTACAAACTTGCCAGCCCAAGGCACAGAAGGCAGAAGCAATGAGCCAACGAAAACAACAGAAAAAAATCAAATTCTTTTTAGAAAAAGAAAAAAAATCAACATTTGATAACTGTGGATAACAAATAAGTACCCACATGCAGCTGGTATGTTACAAACAAGCAGTAACAGTACAAACTATCCTCTAGAATGGAACTTCCTAGGCTACATAACAAAAAGGCATCATCGTCTAGAAAAGACAGCAGGAATGTCAGTAGTAGCTAAAATATCAGACCAAGAGCAAAAACAACAGTATTTCCTATGGCATCTGCCTGTAATGAACAACCCAAGTAGGCTAAGTTTTGCTAATCACGACTGGATCTTTGAGTATACCCACGAACACATTTTATTATTATTGCTAATGGCAGCTAAGATGGTTACCAGGGGAAGGTCAGAAATGGTACTAAAAGTTATGTTTTGGGAGGACCATAGGTTCAATATTTCCAGCTTAGCCATCCAGTATTGGGAGGTTCATATTCTAGTTAATGAGAAAAAAAGGCTTCTATTGCTAATCTCTGCGATAGAATCATGAAAATAATCTAAAATGTACCTTCAGGAGATGTGTAGGTGAGAGAGTTATGACTTGTGGTTGGAGGCACTTAGTATTGCAGAATCTATAGTATTTACTGAAGATGAAGATGCTTTAATTTGGAAATTTAACTCTAAAGGTATTTATAGTGTTCAATCTCTGTATGCAGTTATTAATTTTAGAGGGGTGGCCCCTGTTTACATCCAACCTGTGTGGAAGACTTCTGTCCCCCCCTAGGATTCATATTTTTCTGATGGCTGTTGTCACATAAAAAACTTATTAATCGTTACAACTTAAACAAAAGGCTGCACGTGGATGATAAAACATGTATGCTTTGTACAGAGTTTGAATCTATTACATGTGTTCTTTAACTGTGACATTGCTAAGTTTGTTTGGGCTGAAATCTCTTCCATGGTTAAGATGTCAGTTGGTAATGATTTCGAGTCAGTGGCTAAATGGTGGCTGAGTGATATAAGATGGAAAGCTAATAACTGTCTTTTTGCTGCTACTTCGTGGTCTTGATGGAAATTTCGGAATGATCTATGTTTTCGGAGGATGCAGTAGACAGGGATGCACATGTTTTGGTGGTGGGTTGGAAGATTTCTCAGGAACTGGAAGCCGTTGTGCCCTGCATCAAGCTGGGAGCTGATGGATCAATAGTTCAATACGTATCAACATTGAAGATCAACGCGAATTTGGTTAGACAGGATGACGCTGAAGAGGAAGAAGACCGAAACTGGGATGGAGTTGCTGTCACAACTCACAAGAGAAGCAGGAAGGATGCAGCCGCTGCAGAAGGAAAGAGTGCAGAAAAGCTAAGGAAAAGGGGCGAGATTGGTGATTCTTTTGAAACCTGGTGAAACGTTTTGTCCTGTCAGTGAAAAATGTAAGAATGGTTGTAGTAGTGGTAAGAGAGAAGGTCTAGGATGGAATGTAACCTGAAGTGCTTAAATTTGTGCATGCCGATGAGGCTGCAAAAACGTTTTGGTTTCGTTAATAATAATGGAACCGGGGCTGAACCCTCGGTTTCTAAAAAAAATTATTATCGCTAACCAATAAACAATACAATGTGACATTTGGCTTAGAATTCACAAGAAAAGCGGCATAAGAACTCACATTCCCAATTCACAAATAGCTAAATGCTCCCAGCAAATCTAACTTATATACAACTAACTATTCCAAGCATGGACACCACATGAACCGCGCACTAACCAAATTACCCCAGAGCGCAACATCAAAATATCACATTTTAATATTTGAGGCAATCACAACTCAGAAGTCAGAACCAACCAATTTCACCAGTAGGCAGCAGCAGCAGCAGAGACACACCTGTATGTACAAACCCAAAGATTGGATCCAAGAAGAGGGTACCTGCAGCCGTTGAAGAAGGCGCAGAGCACGCCGTCGCCGCGGGGGTGGATGGCCATCCTGTACGGCAGCTGCTCCTCCATCCCCAGCCTCAACACCTGCACCCCACCACCGCGACAAATCAGCACGGAAACCTCACGCAAGATCGGTACGGGATCTGGAGAGAGAGAGAGAGAGAGAGACGGATCGCTCACCGGGTCGGGGGAGAGGGCCGGGGCCCCCTCCGCGGCAGAGTCGAGCGCGGCCACCACGAGTGCGTTGGGCACACCGCTGCGGCCCTCGCCGCCTCCGCCTCCGAGCGCCGCCATGGGGGGCGGGGACGGAGAGGAGGCGGCGGACGCGTCCGCATCGGCGGCGTCCTCGGTGGAGGGCGAAGACGATCTAAGGATGTGGGCAAGGGGGAGCCAGGAAGCGCAGTAGATGGGGAAGCCGTACGTCTGCCCGCCGCCGCGGCGCGCCATCGCGGGAGGGGAGACAGCGGCGGCCGGAGTGGTGGTGACTGGTGACGGGTAAACAGGGAGGGAATGGAATAACTACGCGTTCATCGTAGGTTGCCGGGGAGGGATTTCATGCTCTTTTTGAAGATCTTGGTCAAAGTCAAACGTTTGCAGTTTGTGCATCAATTTCTCTCATTAGATCCTATCCAAAAATTGTACATTATTAATTGGTGAAAAGTTCATTTATATGATTATAGAGAAAAAATATACTCTACGATGTGTAAAACATAGATTTGAATTTATCAATACATAGTAGTTATATACATTGTACGTATACTTATGTTATGGTCTTGCAATCTCTTGAGTGCGGGTTACAAGTATCTGGGGAATTTGGGGAAGAACAGAGAAGGATTTAGAGGAGAAAGAAGAGGCCAGGAGAGCAGAGAACGAGAGGAAGAGGAATACGCTTTGCTACGTTCTTCGATGCCCTCCGTCTGACTTGTCGTTCCATTTATACCCATATCGACCATTCCAATCCAAGCCATGTAGCCCATCTTCTGACCCAATCTCACATTGCATTGACCTTGTGTAGTCCATGACATTCCCTCCGTTGAAATGCGGCTTGCCCCAAGCCGATGATAGGAAACCACGGATCGTACATCCAATCATCACCACGTCCCAAACCGCTCATAACTTGTTTGAATAGGCGGTGGCCATGGTTCAAGTTCAAGAATCTCCAATAGGGTCCTGCACTTTGCACCTGAGCCTTGGCCGTGTGTCTGCAGATTGTTGTGGTTGTTGATCTTTGGATAATATGCTCTGTCGTTGAAAGCAAAATTGTGTTGCCTTGGCCATAAAAAGAAGGCATGACTTCATGATGCTTCGCCGAGGTGAAGAGTATGGAGATCGCTAGAACTGTGCTTCTCGGAAGTGGCTCGGTGGTAGCATGGGCGACTTCGAGAACAAGATGGAGTATACAAGAGTGTGACTTGAGGAGCACTTTGTGCTGAAGAGATGATGTTTCTTTGTTGAATTATCGTGGTGGAACTTGTGAATATTGTATGTTGTTGCACCACAGTCGTTGAGATCGCCATGCTTGTGACTCAATATCTTTGAAAGTGGTTGTAGCCTATGATTTGGGGTTGAGGATATAATTCTGTTGCTGACTAGATTTACGAGGTAACTCACCGCAAAGCCAAGCCAGGATTACGGACATGCTACGCATAATATGAACCACATATTCCGACCGCTTGTTCTCTGTGCACTTAACATGATTTTGGCTTGGCATATAGTACATGAAGCTTGGCTCATTGCTGGCGATCGTGTTGTGTGTTCAAAGAGACAGAACTAGTTGTCTGCAGAACATAACCATCGCTACTTTGGACCGGCATAGTGGAGATTGCATTGCAAGAACTTGGTGAAGTGGCACAAAAGCAACCTGATGTTTTGCAACTTGTGTGCTGTAATCATGTTCCCTAAAATGACGAATTCTGCATTTCTCTAACATGCCACGTAACCTTTCAGCCTCTTCTCGGCTTGGTAGCAGTTCATCATTTCCACTAGCAAGCACCAAAGTCTGGGCCTTGACAGTGGTGATCTCTGATAATGCCTGACCAGCTTCTGCAAGAGAAAGACCATGTCCAACAAAAGTTGATGGCATCTTCATGAAGTTCCTGTCAGAAATTCAGAACCGTGGAGTGCTCAAATGGAATGACTCAGGGACCAAATGTAAGAAGGTCGAGAGATTTGCCATTGTGACTTCGGAAAGATGTCCTGGGTTGACTATGATCGATACCAAATCGATGTCCGGGTTTCGTCGCCACAATGAGAGCAATGCATGCTCCAACAGATTCTCCAACAAGATAGATCGGTTCATCTTGTGCTCTCCACTCTCGATTTCCTTGTCCTCTCTACATACTCAACAAGTCCTTCGAAAGATGTACGGTCTTCAACTGGTATATGCAAGCACCACATCTCGAACATCTTTGATAATCTTTCATGGTGCAGAATCAGTCCTAAACCAACTCCATCAATTCCGGGCAAGTAGAGCAGCGTCGGCGCGCCGGAGACGCACCCGCCGACGCCTCCGCACACGAGCGGCGTGTTATATTCCCTTGCTGCAAGCATTGACAAAGCAGTGGCTTCATTGACACCTTCGCCTGGAGGCTGTCGACGGTGGTTGTCAACGTCCGGAGAAGCAGGGCAAGCTCAGCCAGAGTTGGCTCGGCCATGGCGGGGATGAATGGTGGCGCGGTGGGGCTTGGTGGAGGGCTGGGGTTGGGTGAGGAGCGCCTGGAAGCTGATACCAGGTTGTCAAGGGCACTAACGCCCAAGGTGGCTGGACCACGACTACGTAATTCGTAGGCAGAGTTGGTAGAGGCACTAGGACCTTGTCCTGGGCGCGCAATTGTGAAGGAGGAGAGATTAAGAGAAAGAGGGGGATTGGAAATAGATTGTTATTGCTTGCCTCCAAGGGGTGGTGGATACATCTATTATATAGGCACTTAGCCTGCTAAATAAAAGGAAACTATCTCCCTAAATCCCTTGATTCTAGCTTTCCTTGCATGCTTATTTAGTATAAGGAAACAAACTCCCTAATTCTAGCCTTCCTTGCATGTGGCTGCGGATGTGGCGTCCCCTGCTGGTGCGGCAGCTGAGCTCCTGGCGGCGTCACGAGCGCGGGACCGCCGTTGATAATGCCGGCCCCACATGACAATTGCATTGAGGAAGAGATGTCGGGAGATGAAACCTCAAGCTCCACCTCAAGCTCAAGTGATGAAGAACCGACATCTCCATCAACCTCAACCTCCGCCTCAAGTGACGATGAAGATGCTCTTCCATCACAAATCCGTTGCTTTATGGCGAAAGGTAAGAATGAGGTAAGTGACGATGATAATGATGAGCTCACTTATGATGAACTTATGAATTTGCTAGAGGAGCTCAATAAATGTCTTGGAAAGGAGAAAAAGAAATATAAAATTTTGAAGCTTGAACATGAATCACTTCAAAATGATTTTAATATGCTTCAAGAAAATCATGAGTCCCTCCTCAAAGAAATTCATAAGCCTAAGGTGGATATAGGAATCTCATGTGATTTAATTGATGAAATGTCTTGCTTAAATGTTAATCCTAATATTTCATCAAAATTTGATATATCTACCTCTTGCAATGATTTACCTTGTTGCTCAAATTCAAATGTTTCTATTTCCTCTATGCATGTTGAGACTAATCTTGTAGAGGAAAACAATGAGCTCAAAGCCAAAGTCATTAGATTAGAAAATGACTTGAAGAAGTGCGTAAAGGGAAAAGCCATCCTCGACGAGATCTTGAGCAAGCCAAGGGCGCCTCAAGATAAGCGAGGACTCAGCTACACCTCCAAGAGGGAGACTAGCAAGACAAGGCACAACAAAAGACACACGAAGAATATCAAGTGCTTTGCCTGCAACAAGAAGAGCCACTTCGCCTCCGTGTGCCCTAATAAAGTGGAGATCAAGCCACAAGCATCAACCATGAGGCAAACCGGCAAAGAGCAAGTCAAGAAGAAGAGACGTTCAAAGCCTACTTGCTACAATTGCCGAGAAAAGGGGCACATCGGTAAGGATTGTCCCGAAGGTATCACTCCTAAGTCTATTATTGACAATAATCATCACTTGCTTAGGAAGGACAAAAATGGTAATGTGTTTGCCAAATCTGTTGACTCTTCTAAGTCTATGCATAATAGTGATAATCATTTGCTTAGAAGAAATAAATCTAGAAATGTGTTTGCTCAAAATGCTAGATCTCCTAAGACCAAGAAAAATCATGTTGATCATGTGCTTAGGAAAAACAACAATAGCAAACCATTTGCTAGATATGTTAGATCCTCTAAGCCAATGCATAATTTCAATTATCATATGCTTAGAAGAGATCAAACTAGAAATAGTTTTGCAAAATATCATTGCCCTCCTAAGCCCTTTCATAAAAATGCCTATCATTTGTCTAGGAGGAATAATTATCGCAAACCTATTTCTAATTATATTAGTCAATTCAATAATATCAAAATTAGGGCCATTTGGGTTCCTAAATCTATTGTGACTAACATTGTTGGACCCAATAAGGATTGGGTACCAAAAAGCGCCTAAAAGATTTTTAGGTAATATGAGATGGATTGGACGTTTGGCTTCTTCAAAAGGGAAGATGACTTAATCATTTGCAAAATAGAGCCAAGCATGAGGATGATCACTTCAATCTTGAGCCAATGCCATCTCGGGTAACAAGTATTTAAATTGATTCTTATAGCTTATAGCCTTGTGTAGGTTATATTGCATTATTCATGAAAATCAATTTAGATTGCTTGTTATATGCTTGCTCATACTTATTAGTTGTTTTGATTGCAATCTTGAGCAAGTTTGGGATAGTGGCACATTAAGAGGGAGTGTTAATTCATATTCATGTATATCATGTCCCTACATGTGCCCATATTTATATAAGTGCTAATATATATTTTTTCAAAATCAAGCCATTTAGCCAAAAGTGAAAAATCTTAGTATCAATTACTAATCTTAGGAAAACTAGTTGAAAAATGTATATTAATGTTTTCAAAAAGTTTTCCAATGGTTTTGGCTTTACAAAACTAATTTCAAAAGAAAATAAGTTTTTAGCCCAAAATCTAGATAGTAGTATCTTGTTTTGGATTTAAACTTATAATTTTCATAGAATTAATCCTAAAATGAACTTAAGAAAAGTTTCAATTCCAAAAACATAGAGTTGGTCATTACAAACATTTTTCGTATTCAAACGATTTTCAAATGACCAATGTATTTGAAACTATGAGGTTTTGAAACTCGTTAAGAAACTTGAATTGACCAAAATGGTCCATTTCTAGCACTTAAGTGAGTTTTGCCAAATGAGTCAAGTTTCATGTTATGAGTTGACTCACAAGGGTATTTGCAACTCATATAAGCTTATGGAAAGATTAAATACCCACTTAAGCTCACTTTGGCAAAACTAGATAATTTCTTGAAACTTAAAGGTTTTATTGCCAAATTCATCTCTTTAAGAATTCGAATGCCTTCTTTACTTTGAAATTGCTCTAAATGGTGTGTTTAATGTTTATCTTGATCATTTAGAGCATTTCATATTGGTTTCATGAATTTTACCAAGGTTTATTGCAAAATGCCTTTTTGAAGTTCACCAAAATCTCTCTTTTGATCTTATTTGGCATACTCTTGCATAAAGTTGGATTTTACAATTTAAATGGATTTGATTATGCTCATAGGCTTATAAACATCTCTCTAACTCATATGAAGCCATATAAGTGCACATTTCCATTCAAAACTCATTTGGTTCCATTTTGAGGATTTGGTGAAAATCTTAATCCTTTCTGTGATTCAAATATATCTTTCACCATATCTCTCAAAATAAAATTTATTTATTGAAAATTTTTGTTGAAAAACCTTCTCTCGCATATGGAGTTCATATCTGGAAATTCTCACATTTATTTGAACTCATTTGCGAAATTGTTGACTTTATTTGACTTAGTGTCAAAACTAAACCTTCAATGCTCCTAATAGCCTATTTTTGATTGGAGGGTGATATTTGAGAAATTCTTTTTGGAGAAGTCTCTTGGATGTCCATGGATCATTTTTGCAAAATCTCATGGCTATTTGACTTCATTTGATACTTTTTGGAATAATGTTGAAAATCATATGCATGCATATCCTTCATATGAGCCTCTTTGGTCTAAAAGTCAAAAATATTGTTTAAAAGGCCAATATTTATGAAAATCTTTATAAAAGTTCCCAAATATATATTTCAAATATTTTACAATGCTTTCAGAGTAAAAATTTCTATTTTAGAAATAAAATAGCAAATTTGGCCACATATGGATCTTATAGGATCTTGATTTTGAATTAAATGAAATATTTTCATAAGTTAAAATCTATTGAGTTTTTGAAAAAGTGGTCAATACAAAACTCATAGGGTTGGTTATTTTAAGCATTTATTTAGTTCAAAGTTTTTCCAAGCGACCAACCGTTCAAAAGTTATAGCTATTTGAATTTAGACAAAATTCTTCATTTGACCCAAAATGACCCATTCTTGTATATTGTGGGTTTTGCTATTCGAGTTGGATTTCTTCATGTTTCTTAGCTTGAAATAGTTTTTCTAACTCATACAAAGCTATGTAAGTGGAAATCTCCATGAAATCCAAGCCGGATTGCATTTTGAGCATTCGAAGCAAATTGAACTTCTCTTTTTGCCTACAAAGCGCATTTTATCATATCTTTTAAAAGAAAATTCCTTTTGAGGAAATTCTTTTTGATAAACCTTCTAATTAATCCAAAGTTCATTTCTGTAAATTTTCAAACCACTTGGACTTAATTTGAAAAAGTTTTGACTTTTCTCCTCTTTGAGTGAAAATCATGCCTACAAAGCAAAATTTGGCATATCTTTTGATTGGAGACTCCTTTTTCAAAAATTCTTTTTGAAAAAGTTACTCAGGAGTCCAAAGTATGTTTTTGCACAATTTCAAATAATTTCAACTTTATTTGAAAAAGTTATGGCCTTTTCTCTCTTTGATCAGATGCTGAAAATTCAGACTTTTGCATAGTTTTGAGCTGATTTGTGATTTTTGTATGTCCAAATCAGAGTATAATTTGAGGGGACCATCTTTGTAAGATTTTATTCTCAATAGTTAGTCTACCATGTCAAATTTTATCAAATTTTTTGGACCTAATTTGAGCAATTTTTCAGCTCTCATTTAAAGCCTAAATGAAATGTCAAAATCTGAAAACCTGAAATTTCAGTTTGTGAACTCTTTGTGGTTTTCATGTTTTGAAAGTGGTTTCAAGTTGGTAGAACCTCTCAAAACAAAACTTGATCATATTTAAATGTATTAGCTCCATGATATACCTTATAATACTTTTGGAGCTTGTTTAATCAAGTTTTGTATGTTTGAAGGAGTATCTCCTTTTGGCTATGTCATGGTATCAAGTTAATCTTAAATTGACATATAGTATTGATCTTTGAGAAAATGATCTTGTTTTGAAACAAAGATAAATATTTTTTCTCAAAATTGGTATCCTTATGCAAGATAACCTTTACAAGTGGATTTCAAGAGTTAAATTTGAATGAGTTTCAAATGTTTTTATTGTAAATTGGTATAATGAGATCATCAATTGGTATATTGAACTTTTCAAATTGCGTGCAAAGAGTATTGTCTTGTATATCATCTATATCGTGCATGTTGTATTTAGACATTATCAAACTAACTTGGGTCAAGTTGAAAGATATTTGTTCCCGGAAATCGTGTGCTTGTCTATTGATGTTCAAGGTATTGGAAAAGGGGTCATCTTCGACGGTGAGATGAAGGAAATGGAGAGGAGCTCCATAGTCCGAGGAATCTAAGGCCGGACGCGGTGATCATGACCGATTCGAACATGCGGTAGACAAGAATCGACAAAGAGACGTGTTTCTTTTTTTTTGACCATATTCAATAATGTCTTTGCACAACATTATGCTCAATTGTCTTATTTTAAATGGTGTTGTACCTTTCAATCAATTGGTATCTTTCAAGAGTTATCCTCTAATCCTAAATTATTTTGAAGTATCATCTAACTTGCATTTGCCATTATCAAGAATTAAAAGGTACATATGGGTGACACATTGCGAAGAGGTATGCCCTTGATAAGTTTGTGAAATTCTTGATCATGAAAGCGCATCTTTCTTATACAATTTTGATTCATGATCTTGTATACATCTTGTGAATCATGACTACATTTAAATTGGTATCATTGGATACATCCATTACCTAAATCTTGGATATAATTGGTATCATATCTTGCCTAGATTTAGGGGAGCTTAATATCATTGCCCTTTTCCTAGCTCCTTATTTTTATTTTGTTCTCCCTAATCTTTTTATTGAGTGTGCAATCAAGGGGGAGAACAGATTTTATTGAATGAACAATAAGGATCTATTAAGCACCTTTTTGGGATTAATGACAAAAGGGGAGAATTTATGGATTTATCAATTGTCCCTAATCGATTGACAAAAGGGATAATTTGTAAGTATGATCTCTTATTGTTTCTTCATGCTTGTTTTAATGCTAAATATCTTAATATTGTCATTTGGTGCAATTGATAATAGGTTTGTCATAAATCACCAAAAAGGGGGAGATTGAAAGTGCATCTAGGCATTTATGTTATTTTGGTGATTAATGACAAACGCATATAATGACAATCTATATAATTGAGTAAATGCTTAACTTAGTGCTTAACAAATGACAAACCTCTAATATGATTATATTGCTATGAGATTAACATGTTATTGCCTAGTTGAGTATCAGTCTCATCTATTTAGAGTAAAATCAAGTGGGATGGTTAAGCAAAGATAAGGTATGCAATTTTGGTATCTCTTCTATATTTGTTATTGCATTCCTTTTGTGCAAATGCATAGTGAACTCCAAGTAGCATGTTGATTATATATATGCACACTGGTTCATGTCATATTTATTTGTGCATATATATTCATTTGAGTTCATTATGTGCTTTGCTTTTAGTATGAATGTATTAACTAGAGTTAAACTTCACATTGCTATATATTGACTTGGTGCATGCATGTTTTAGTTGTGTATCTTCTCATGCACCTCTCCTAGTGAAGTTTAATCTAGAGTTGGATCACATATTTACTCTTATTCCAAATATTATCTGCACATGTACAATTCGTGTATACTCTATCATGTGCTTCATTTAAGTAAAGACTATGATCCTTGCCATGATTTAATTGATTAATCATATTGGCAATCATCTCTCTAGTACATATAGATCAATCACATATTCATCATGATGTACTTAGTAGAGAACATTTCTTATGTCAAGTGTTTCCAGTTATATTATGCTTCTTTATATGAAACACTTGTGGTACTTAATTGCTCACAAATATCAATTTATTAACATCTACTGAGCTTTTGGGACTAATGTCTTTCATGAGTGACTTGAAAAGAATTAGGTCCCTTGTGTGTATGATGACCAAGGTAGTTTGAAGGATGATCGTTAAGCCGAGGTCAACAAGACGGCGGTGTTACCAAGAGTTGAGGACTAAGTCAAGATCGACTTGGCGTGGAGATCGTCGGAGAGGATGATCAAGTCAAGGTTGATAGGACGAGAGTCTCATGAGGTGAATCGCGTCAAGTTGGACAAGGCGAAAATGTCATCAATCATTTGGTGAAGGTCTTCATGCACCGAGTTAAGAAAGAAGACGGCAAGCAACTGTTTCTAAACTTGTATAATCTTTGATTTAATTTGAGTCTAAGGATTGCCGTACTATTAAGAGGGATGCGACGTTTGTAAGTTCAAGAGCCTTTGGTTTTGGTGATTGATGTTAATTAATGTTTAATCTATGTTTAATGACAAACCTAATCTTTATGAGACTAACATGTTTTATTGAGCATATATATTTAGCAGTCTCATATTTGGATGAAAAATAGAAAACCCAAGGTATGTACGCGTATTCCTTCTAGTATTTAATTGCATACTTTGGATTCGAGTTAAAGTATAAATGTCCCCATTATATTAACCACAAACGTGCATCATGTTTCTCAATATGATATGGATGCACATACTTAGGGGGAGTTTATGATTTAACTCGAAAGTTTCAATGTATTGATCCATTCCTTATTGACACATATAAAGATCAAAACATAGAAACTAAATCCTTAAGTATATATTTGAATTGCCTAGTTTTAGTATACTCATGGTAATATAGGATATACTCCAATGGGATCAAATTGAATATGTGTATATTATATCCAAGTCAATCATATTTATGCACATATACATGTGGGGTTTATTCTATAGTTGATGACTTAGAGTAACGATCAATTCCATATAGCCTACACATTATGGATCATTATTTTTCATCAACATGAGTATATGAAAACTTGTGCAGTTAATATATACTCATATCAATTTAAATAAAAATTTAAATTGAGTTCATTTGTTTTGTTAATCATTAAAGAACATTTCATCATGTGTTGATGGTGTTCCTTGATTAATTAAGGACAAATGAATAGTTCTTAAGTATAATGAAGCATGTGTTGTATTATTGTACTTAAGACACATTTAATCATTCAAATTGATTTAGGTTGTGCTCAATTGATCTAAAGGCATCCATTATGTGTTAATGGAGTGCAAGAGATAATTGAGACAACCATGCATCTTGGACTAACTATTTGTATGAGTTGTGATTGAGTTAGGTCCAAAGATGAATGAGATGATGAGAACGGGACAAAGACGGCATCATGAGGTGATGGGCGTCAAGAGTGGATCCCGAAGTTAAAAGAGGAGTCGAGTGATGATCCCGGGGGAGCATATGAAGTGAAGATCATAAAGACCCCAAAGGGGATTGCTTGCGTGCGGCGGCAAATGTATAACTAGATAGGCTAAGGACTTTGTAGTCTTTGAGTCTAGTTTTATCGCCGTACTATTAAGAGGGGTTGTGTCCTAGCTTGAGCTTCATCATGTGTTGATGATCTCAATCCCGCGTTCACTCGAGCTCAAACCATTTGGATTTGGTTTTTTGTATAAGAGTTAACCATTTGGCATGTGTTGCGAATGGGTTAAGCTTATGCTTGGTTGTTGATTGCTTTATGCTCGGACTTGCATGTGTTGCAAATAGAGAGCTCATGCATTTGAGTGAGTTTTGGTTTTGCTTGGAGCTAGGTTTTTGCATGTGTTGCAAAACGAGAATGCTCGAGAAAGTTGGATTTGGAGTTTTCGTGTGGTTCTTTGAAGTATGTGAATAGAATTTGCAAATATGTTTTGCAAATTGTTTTGATCATGAGTTGATCATCACTTGATTTAAGTTTTAATCTTGTTGACCTCTTTCTAGCTTGTAGTCATGCCCTTCATCAAGTCTATGCGAGAGATTTCGGAAAATCAGTTTTTAGACTTGAAAGACTACATTAGAGTTTTGTTTTGGTGATGTTTAAAAATATCTATAGTTGCTTAAATCTTAAAAATGGATGGAGAATGTAGCCCTCGTGATAAGCTTCGCATAGAATCAAAGATCACCTAAATCGGAGTTCGGAGTAAAAAGTTACGGCCGTTTTAGTGCTGTGGCAGCGGTCTGACCGCCCCAAGGCCGGTCCGACCGCCCCCAGTCCGGTGTGACCGGACCTCAGGCAGTGTGAAATTTCCATAACATGTGTTTTTCTTGCTCATTTGAGTGCGGTGCGACCGGAGGACCTCCGGTCACACCGGATGAGCGGTCGGACCGGGATTTTTGCGGTCACACCGGCCATGTAACGGTCGATTTTTCGACCGTTGCCCTGTGAGGGCCGGTCGGACCGACCTGAGTCCGGTCGGACCGGGCTTGTCGAGTTTTTTCCTGTTTTGCCCCCAAACGGCTAGTTTTCCTTTATGGGCTATAAAAGGGGACCTTGGGGAGCAGTGGCAATGTGCTGGTGTTCTTGTGAGTTTTATGGGAGGTGGTTGCATGTGTTGCACTGCTCAATTTGATTCTTGAGCTAAAGAGTGAGACTAATTGCATGTGTTGCAATTAGTAAGTGGTTTGAGAGCCTCTTGTGCATGTGTTGCACTTGAGGGAGGCCTTGTGTATGTGTTGCACTTGGTGATCACCAGGAGCGCATGTATTGTGCTCGGTGAAGTTCAAGCGGAGGAGCGGCTTGTTACTCTTGGAGGTTGCCGACTCCTAGACGGCGTAGGCGTCGTGCGCGGGAGCTCTCAAGGTTGTGAGAAGCCCCGGCAAAGTTTGTGAAGGTTCGGGTTGAGCCTACGCGAAAGCGTGAAAAACCATGTCTAGTGAAAAGAGGCGGGTGCTCGAGCGGGAGCCGGTCCAAGTGGTTGGGTTTGCCTCAACGTGGACTAGGGGAGACCGGCAAGTCTCCGAACACCACAGAAAAACATCGTTTGCCTCTTGTCTCTTTTACTTTCAAGTATTTACATTTATTGTGTATTGTTCAATTATTTGATTGTAATTAGAATTGCTTAGTATTAATTATTTGTTCAATATAGCAATTCTTGTGTAGAGACATAATTTAGTTAGTGCACTAGTGAGCCTAGTTAATTTAGGCCTTAATTGTCAAAACCTAGTTTATCGCTTCCGCATATATCTTTGATTAGGTTTTGACATAGGGGTTGATTAGAGCGATTGTTTAGTGAGCGATCGAATTTTGTAAAACGCCTATTCACCCCCCTCTAGGCGCATCCTCGACCCTACAACGTTGAATGGCTTTTAGATGTGTCAAGTGCTCAAATGATTCATCCTTGTGAAACTTAGAGAGAGTGGTGTTGGTGGTGCCGGAAAGTAAGAATTGTAGGTCTCCCTTGGATTCTTGGTGAAATATGTATTTATCCTTTGAGATTTGGGTAGTGAGACCTTGTTGGTTGTGTAGCCCTTGTTCTTAGCTTTCAATAGAGTCCAAAATCACCTAAATCGGAGTCTGGAATCAAAAGTTATGCTCGTTTTCGTCGGGCTGCTGAGTCCAATCCGGAGTATCCGGGATTAAGTCCGGAGTATCCGGGTTGGGTCTCTCGGTTTGGTCAATCCGGAGTATCCGGGTGAGTCCGGAATATCCGGGGTGTCCAGAGTATCCGGGGATTAAGTCCGGAGTATCCGGACTTTGCGCAGTTCAAACGGCTAGTTTTTGGGGATGGCTATTTAAAGCCCCCATATTGGGTAGCCGTTGGAGAAGAGCTTTTGGGCTGGTTTCTTGGTGCTTTGAGGTGTATTCTTAGTGATCTTAAGCTCTCAAAAGCCCCTCTAACCCTAGATCTTAGTGATCCCCTTTGAGTGAAGGGTTGGGTGTGAGAGAGGGTAGTGCTCGGGTTGTGTGTGATTTGAGTTGTTGAGCACTTGTTTTCATCTCCAAGCTTGTTCTTCGTGAGCATTTGTTACTCTTGGAGGTTGAGGACTCCTAGACGGCTAGGAGGTCGCCTACGAGCCACCGGAGCTTTGTGTGGTTGGTCAGAGGAAGTTTGTGAAGGCGGATTCCGCCTCCGCAAGGGAAGGAATCAAAGAAGTGAAGACCGGCGAGTGCATTTGTGCAACACCGGAGGAAGAGGGTTGAAAGAGACCCGGCTCAAGCGTCAAAGGAGTTGAAACCGGCGAGTGCATTTGTGCAACACCGGGAGTAAGAGGGTTGAAAGAGACCCCGACTCAAGTGTGACCGAGCCGCCTCAATGGAGACGTAGGATCCCCTCAAGGATCCGAACTTCGGGTGAAAAATCATCGTCTTCAAGTTTGCTTCTTGCTCTTGTTTTAGTATTTGATTTTGAATCTTGAAATTGCCCGATCTACTTTTCTATTGAGCTTTCCGCTAGATCTCTACTTGTTCTAGGTACCTGGTAGTATTTAGAATCTTGATGTTCAAGTAGTTTGATTAAAAATTGAAGAGATTAAAAAAATTATCATCTCGAAGTGCCCAATCCGGAGTATCCGGACATTTAACCCGGAGACTCCGGATAGGTGAAATTTAATCCATACCGAAGGGGTTAATCCGGAGACTCCGGACAAAAACCCCGGATAGTCCGGACATACCGGAGTATCCGGAGTAAAAGCTCGGATAGTCCGGACTGATACCCTCGGGATTGTTTTATTCCGCTATGATTTAGTTTTAAATTTATTATTCGCCTATTCACCCCCCCTCTAGGCGACATCCCCTGTCCTTTCAGACGCTCACGCCGTCACGCGCCGAGCCGCCGACGCTGCAATGCGACACGCACGCGAGGCGATCAGCATCAGGCCAGGCGGGACGAGACGACGAGACGACAAATCCAGTGACGCCCACGCCCAACTTTGCAATTCATCATCGCTGATCCCAGTCGCCGACGCGTCGACGTTTCAACCATGAGCCATTAGGTATTGTAAAATGCACAAATAAGCGTGTCAGTGACCAACTGCAGTACTAGGCTACTAGCACACATGGCGAGAGCAATACAACAATCTAGACATAGTTCTTGTTTCTTTCAGTTTTAGGGCCTGTTTGGTTTCCTGCCTAAGCGAGCCATAACTCAAGTTAGGCATGCCATACGTGGTTAGGCAGGTGTTTGCTTTCTTACCCAGGTGAGGCTCGCCGCAGGACCTTAGGCACGGTGCGGCTGAGTCGTCAACAAAAATTTTGCCGGATCTGTGGCGGTGAAAATGAGCGCCACACTTCCACTCAAGTTAGGCGTGCCTATCGTTAGGCGTGGTAGGGAACCAAACACCAGCTAACTTCAGTCAATTTAGTCGTGCCACACCTGTGGCAGCCTACTAACCTTAGGCGTGGCTCGCTTAGGCAGGAAACCAAACAGGCCCTTAATGTATTGTTGTCTGGCTGATCTAAGCAATTCTCGACTTCAGAGGATGCTGTGAAGCTAGAAAAAATAGCTGTAGTGGCATAGTTGTTGCAGAGAAATTTTACTGTACATTTTAATTGTAAGTAAAGGATGGTAGTATAAATTAAACTGGATCATTAATTTGTTAAAAGTATAATAGAATTTTCTTTGCAATTATATTTTTTGAGGGTACTATGGACCTTTCCACCAAACCTACTGTACCCTTTTCCCATCCGTTCCGTGGTGCCGCCGCCTTTGTATCTAGGGATGTAAATGGGTCGGGTAATACCCGACCCGTACCCGTACCCGGATGCAAAATTACCCTAATGGAAAACTATTTTACACTACCCGCCGGAATGGAATGCAGGTAGTACCCGTAGGTTAGGTTCGAGTTCGAGTAGGGTACGGATCGGCAATACCCGGCGGTGCGGATCGAATGTACCGGATAATTTTCACAATTCGAATTGCGGCGGGTACTACTAATTCCCGAAATTTTGATGAACTTGCATTGACTAAAAAATAGATCAAACGATGTCAAAAAATTTTGAAATTTTTTTGAAGGTTCCTGACACATCAAATATGTTCTCGTTAAATTTTCAAGTGATTATCAAATCTGAGAAATTTTTAAAAATTCAAACATTGCTACTATCCTGATAAAACGTTGACCGGTAAGTTTGAACCGAATGAAAATTAGAACAAACGAGATTATAAAATTTTGAAATTTTTTGTGGATGGTCCTGACATATCTATAATATTTTCATAAAATTTTCAGATGATGATCAAATTTCATGAAGTTTTAAAAATTCGAACAGTACCACTGTCCTGTTAAAAGGCTTATCGGCAAATTTGAACGAAATAAAAAATTATCCAAACTATGTTATAAAATTTTTAAAATTTTATATAATGATACTGATGAAATTATTAATCTCTCATAAAAATTTGAGATCATGATCACACTCAAGAAAATTTATAAAATTCTGACAAAGTAAATGTCTCAATTATGTTCTACTTGCTATCAACCTAAACAAGAGGAGCACATGACCTGGTTTCCTAGACTACAGATGCTTGTGATTTCACGTTGTTCAAAACTATTGTCATTACCTCCTATTCCTTTGGGATTGACCTATGTTCCTCTCCTCCAATTCAACTATGTGTTGAACTATGTATGTGAATTTCACTTTATGTATTGGACTTTATATTATGTGATGTACTAGTGTGATAGTTGGATTGTTTTCATCGCATGTTTCGATTCTAGGTAATTCGTGCACTACCCGATGAAGTACCCGTTATTTGTATTATACCCGTCCGCACACTACCCGGAACCCGATTTTTACCCGTCCGTAGAAAATGCTACCCGTTACCCGTACCCTACCCGATTTTTACTACCCGTGCCCGTACCCATACCCGGAGAAAAAATATTAGGGTAGAATATAGGATGACCTACTACCCACCCGAACCCGACCCGTTTACACCCCTATTTGTATCATAAGAGCGCCGCCGCCGCGTCCGTTTTGTACACGCTCCCTTAGCGTCCGTCTCGTACGAGCGCCGTCACTGCACCTTGCTGCAGCGCCACCGTGACGCTGCCGTCGAGGAAGCAGCGCTGCTGCGTCAAGTCTCGGACGCGTGGCCGCCTCATGTTCATAGCTTCCTTCTTCGGAATCTGAGGTGTGTAGTAACTATAGTTAACATTGCATCTTCCTTTATGCCGTTCTCTCACAGTTAAGGGACCAAAGTTAGTGGACTCATTGTGTTAACGAAAGCAAACAAGTACGTAACGTAACCGTCTGTTTCATTAGTCTATGATCAAACAGAGGCCAATGGATCAGTCCGTTGACGGTAGGCAATAGTTCAGGGTTCAGCCTGCTGCATGATGATTCAGCTATGTTCATACCAAATACAGTAATTCATCTTTTTGTAAGTTTTGTAAGTTATGCTAGTAATATTTAATAATTGGTTTATGGCAGCATCCTTTTTCATGTTTTATATATTACAGTTTTGGCAATGCACTATTTCATCGGATGCCCGTGCTTGTTTCTGGCCTGAGGCATGCATTGTGAATATTATGTATGTCTTTAGTATGTTTTGATAAATCAAACTAGAGAATTGATGGCAACTCCTCGTGAATACAAATACTTCAATTTCATTAACAGAGTATTGGTGGCAACTCTATGGACATAGAGGGGGAGGAAGGAAACACTGGCATTGGCAATCTTTGCTAAGCGTTAAGCTCGATCTTTGTGTGACAGTTGCCTCGGTTCCAATTTGAGCAAAAAGAGATACAAAAAAAATTAGAATGCCACAACATAACAAACCAAAGAAGGCGCACATAGCTCAAGTTGTGCCGCGAGGTACTTATTTCTGCTTGTTAATTTTCCCTTTTCTTTTACTACATATGCTATTTAATTATTAAATTATTATTCATTACAGATTATATTTGCACCAAAGAAGATATTGAGATTATTGAATACATGAAATCAGCACCGGAAAAACAAATTCTGGTCGACATCGACAGTGCATTTGTAGACAGATATCATATGGAATGCCTTTTCCATGATGACATACAATTGAATGGCGATGTAAGTATATCTATATAGAGTAATAGATATTTAAACATGGCTCTACATAATATAATTGTATTTTTTCTTACACAGGTTATAAGTGCGTATATTAATTGTATCATGGGTGAAAAACATCTACTTCATAGAGTTGGTGGAAAGGTCTTTTTGGAGGATACATTTATTTCCAGTATTCGTAAGCGTGATGGTGGCCTTAAGTTGGACCAAATAAATTATAAGGAAGATACCGTTGAGACAAGGATTGATAATTATTTAGACCATGACATGGTGAACTTAAATCCCTACGTGTATATATATAATAATACCAGTGGACAATACTTACTAACAAATGTTTGATGCAGGTCTTTATTCCAATAAACATAGAAAACTTTCATTGGTACCTGACAGTACTCAATGCCCCTAAGTGTGAGGTACATGTACTCGATTCAATGGGCAAAATGGACCGCACAGACCTCACTATTACCGTGAGTAGCTATTACTTTTACATTATTATTATTACTACTATTAGCATTATTATTATTATTGTTGTTGTTGTTAAATCTTCGATGATATATATTTATCTCAACAGTTAAGAGGCCTAGATAAACATATAAAAGTCACTGCAAAACATAAAGAGCTTAAATAACACAAGTGGTGGAACGTTGACGTTACAACATGGCCTGTTATAGAGAAGATTCTAAAGTCAATGCAAAAAGATGGGTATGTTTCAACATGTGACTTGTGTAAAAATGATTGCCTTCCTTTCATTACATAAAAATAGTTCAATGGATTACATATAAATAGTTCAATGAAGTTTTTTAATCACGTAGGACACCCTGCGGTCTGTGGATGATAAACTACATGGAGTACTGGACAGGATCGCAGCTTTCTGATAATTTCACTCAGGTATTCGAATATGAGTTTATTGCATGTTTAAGTATATACATATGAACATATATGTTTCACTACTTTGCAGGATGATATAACAAATTTCAGGTTTAAACTTCCTGCAATCTTGTGGGCCTCAAAGCTAAACACGAAGAAAGAATGTCAAGAACCTGAAAAAACAAATGAAGAAGAAAGTCAACATGATGTTGAATTTATTGATGCTTCAGGCGAGGAACCTAAACCATCAAACGCATCACATCAAACTAAACCAAATACATCTCTATGTGTCCTTTCCACTGGAATAACACCAGCGAGCAGCCCAGATGAATTAATGGGTGCACTTTGCAAATATATCATCTCAATTGACCATACAGAATCTTTAGAGTAAGTCATTTTTTTGTGCAATAAATTATGCATAGTATAAATATATCAACTTTGATCTTGCAACAGCTAACCGAATATACATTTTCATAGGAAAGAGTGGGTTCGAAGCACCAAGCCTTACCCAATTTCTATAACTCTCAGAAAACTTCAAGAAACACTACATGTCAACAAGCCAATTGACAGTACTTCTTTCAACATGGTTGTGCGGATGCTCGCATGCAACGATCTCTTGTTGTTCCAAAATGAAAAATTGCACTACATGGACCTGCAGTTTTGTGTAAGTTATTTCATTTATATGTGGTAACCCTATTTTATGTGTTTATTATAACATTATATGTATGTATATCTGACAAAACAGTCGTTGTCTGACATCGATCGAGAACCATGCCGGCGTTCCAAGCTTGATGTCCAATAATTGGCAAAATTATTTAAATGTTGGCCTAACATGGAGTATGATATTTCACATTGCAACAAGGTAAGCTATGTTTCTTTGTCAATCGTTCGCAAAAATTGTTTGAATCATTCATTATGTTTTCCTTACATAAATTGTTTGCAGATTCTATTGCCTTATTCTTTCCTCGGTCACTTCACATTGTTCATACTACACATGAAAGATAGAAGTGTATCTATATTGGATCCATAGCCTATACCGACCTGGTTTAAGGCTCAGCATCCTACCATGTACTACATTCACAAAATACATAAGATTGCCAATAACGTAAAGCTAGTCATGGAAGTAGCCAACCCTATGTGGAATGACGATATTTATGTATGGCGTCGCATATTATCGACATGTGTTCCAAAAACAGAAGACTGGTAACTTGCTTATAAATTACACTTAACAAGTTTGTTTGTCTACATACATATAACTATGTGTCCTTTTGTAGGGACATCACTGAATATTTTGTAATCAACTTTATGCGCTCTTGGGATGGTATAAAATTACCATCAATTTGCACTGTGAGTAGCACAATTAATGTTTTTTGATGATGGTCCATAATAATGCATGTATAGGATGGGAAGCTGTTGAGGGCGAAGTTTCTCGTGGACCTACTGAACTACAATGAGAATGAATCGAAAGACAATATTCCTGAAGTTATACGGGAAATCTTTAATCGTATCAGAGATTAGATTATTTTTAATGATAAACAATTGCGATGTTACTTTATGCACTTGTTTATGTAATCAACAATATAATAACTCTCTGTATCTTTCTTTTGTGTTTCTATCATAATCACATCTTACTACACTTGATTACCAAAACATATAACACCTTTTGTTTATTTGAATTGTATTACTAAATATATCGCCGTAGTGTTAGCACGGGCATTATACTAGTAATTATAAAATTCTACTTTATTTAAACAAAACATAAACACTATTATACAAGAGTGTACACACTCATTTAGTGGCTATCCTATACCTATAATTCTACCTTGCATGCTCCATATGACATATAGTAGTTTATCGTAACACACTCATCTAACAGAGGGCACACCTATTTATAGGATTATATAGCCATTGGGTTGGTGCCAAGTGGCAAACATCTAAAACCTACAACTACAAATATTTCCTCTCTAGAATTCTCTTCTCAAAATATCTGAGTCTCTATATTTTTCTTCACGGCAGAACCATTTTACCATGAAAAAATTGATGATTTGCCCTCATGTGCTTGTGCCGTTGATGATTTGCTTCATAATATCTCACTGACATGCAGACTCTAAGACCACATATCAGTAAAATATACAGAACAAATCATCAATTGCATCAACTAAGACGGGGCAAATCATCAAATCTCCCACTAACTTCTTTTCTGTCAGGAATTCTTATTTACAATTTCTGACTTCCGGGAGTGCATGCACAAACTTAGTTATTTACCGATCATACATGATATGAAGCTAGGAAAGGTAGAATTGATACCTTCCCTTGCGGCAAACAAAACTCTGCAAACTGTTCACCAACCTCACACCTGCAAAACACTTGCCACTTATGGTCACTACACACAAGTAGCAGCAGCTGAAGCATCCAGCAATTCACCGTGACATCTCCTCGGTGTTGATGTTGGCGGCCGACGGGCCGGAACTGCCCGGCAAACGCAGGCAGCTCGCCGTGCCGAATGAGATCGACCTGCCTACCCCTATGCCAGCCATCTCCAGGGCTTCTGACAATGTTAGTTGTCTAATGATCTTTGCTAGGCTCATCTCCCCCTCGCGCCCATTGTTCGATGCCGCTGCTCGGAGCGAGACGTCCGGCCATGCCCACCTCGGCAGCGCCACCATGGACGCGGCCCGCCTGACAACGCACTCGGGCAGGGCGCCGATGTGGTCGGCCTCCTCGGTGCTAGCACCACTAGCCATGCCACAATTTGCCGCGGGCTCACCGCGGGGTGAGGTCGTGGCCGCGCCCGGCGGGGCGTTGGCAGCGGCAGCTGCCTGTTCGGCGATCTGGACAGGCGCGCGGCAGAGCGGGCAGTTGACATGGGCGCGGAGCCAGGTGTCGATGCACCCCCGTGGAAAAGCGTGGCCGCAGCGCGGCAGCAGGCGCAGCGTCTCCTCGTCGCGGCACTACTACAGACTGCCTCATCCGCGACCCCCCATCACTGCCGGGTAGGTCCGAGCCGGCAGTGATAATATCATCACTGCCGGTTCCAAATTCAACCGGCAGTGATAATATTATCACTGCCGGTTCAAACTTCAATCGGCAGTGATAAGATTAGTTTCAATTTCTCGCAGCAATGGAGGTAATATCATTGCGGTTTAATAGAGAACCGGCAGTGATAAGAAGATATTACGGCGGTTTACATGTAGAACCGTAGTGATTTATTATTGCCGGTTCTATAGTAAAACCGGCAGTGATAAGATCATTTTCACTGCCGGTTTTACTATAGAACCGACAGTGATATTACTGTTCCCCAGTATTAGTTAAGCATAATTAGTTAAAAAAACAGAGCATATGAAAGCATAATTAGTTAAAAAACAGAACATATGAAAGCAAATTTGTAATTTGCGGGATATGTATTAATTAAAATAACATTTACAAAGCATATTTTGTTCAGCATTACATATTTAGTTCTAATTATAATAGTCTAATGGCGCGAAGCCCTATATCCAAAACTCGCTAAATCGCCGTCATCTTCCTCCTCCTCCTCCTCCTCCTCGTCGCGGAGCTGCCGCTTGATGTGCGGCGGTGCTCGCCCTCCTTCTCATCCGAATCCGATTCGGTGGCGGAGTTAGTCTTGCCCCAACGCCAGATTCCTCGCCGCCGTCGCCGTAAATGCCGTCATCGCTGTCGTCGTCCTCCTCCTCCTTTGCCTCCTCTTCCTCCTCCTCCGCCTCCTCCTCCTTCTCCTCCTCCTTCTGTAGCGACGGATCAGTGGGGCTCTGACCAACACGTGCACGCTTCTTAGGGGGTGCCATTGTTGCAACAAAAGTGGATTGTGTGGGGGCTGCAACAAGAGTGGATTGTGTGGATTGTGACAAGAGTGGATTGGATGCAACAATACGGCATTATATAGAGGCGAATGGGAAGGGCAATGATTGGCGAGAGGAATGTGAAGCGCAGCGATCGGCGCGGCAGAGGAACGGCAAGCGACGGTTGGTCGGGCGCGGAGTTGAACGTTGAGTATCACTTGCGGTTTGTATTACCAACCGGCGGTGATAATCGACTATCATTGCCGGTTAATACCTATAGCGGCGATGATATATTCTCGCCGGTTTAATTTATAGCGGCAGTGATATTTAAATTTTACCGCCGGTTCGTATATTCAACCGGCAAAGTGATATGTATTTTCCGCGCAACATAATTTTCCTCGTAGTATGACCTTATCACCGCCGGTTACGCACGTAACCGGCAGTGATAAGGTATTTTCCGCGTAATATGACCTTATCACTGCGGTTGTTGGCGAGCGGCGATGATAAGCTATTTATATAGCGATCTTCACCGAAGCGACGATTTCCCCGAGCGAAGAGAGGAGCGCTTTGCTCGGTGTATTTTTCCGGAGAGGTCTTTGCGAAATTTGGTGTCGAGATTTTGTTCATATTTTTCATCGAATCGACATCTTCTCCGATTGAGCAAATCAAAGAGGAGCTGTATTATCTTGGGGAGTTGTCTGAAAAATTGTATTAATTAAAATTTTTCGAGGTTCTTGACTTGATGTATGTTATATATGTCGTAAAATTTTACTTTACGAGTGCTATAGATGTTGATAATTGCTGATTGTGCGGTGTGAGCAGTTTATGTCGTCTTGCTCAAATTAAGATCTAGCTAAATTATTGAATAAATTATAATTCACGCCGATTTTTAATAGTAAAGGATTGCTAGATGATCAATTATAAATAGTGAGAATTGCTAGTTGAATATTTAAATAATGGGAAATGGTAGATGAATTTTGCAATAATGAAAGTTGGAACATAAATAATTATTTAGAAATATATCCTTATATTCAATTATATGCTTGTTAATTTGTTGTAGATTAATTTAATTTAATAGCTAGCGCTACATAACAAAATGAAATGAAGAAATCTTCTAAATAAGTAAAAATGCTAGATGGATATTTAAATAGTGAAAAAGGTTTGATGTATTATATAGGCAAAATTGCTAGATGTATTTGTAAAACTAATCATTTACAATTATATATTGTTATTTGCAATAAATTCATATCCATTTTAGTGATGTAGTGGATGTTTAAGTAATAAAATTGCTAGATGGACAATTATGCATAATTGTAATTAATTTAATTAATGAAAATTTGTTATATCCATTTTAGTGATGTAGTGGATGTTTAAGTAATGTAGTTTGATATAATTAATCGTAGATGGACCGAAGGTGGATGTATGACACGGACCGTCGTGGTGCGAGTTCTTTAATGGTGTGACTTGTTTTCGAATGCGTCATGCACACAAGTCAAGAAACTGGCGGACTATATGTGTTGTCCATGCGTTGATTGCAAAAATGAGAAGATGTTTTGTAACATAGAGTCGACACGTGCACACTTGCTTCAAGGGGTTTCAAAGTGGCTATACCTGTTGGACTGAGCACGGTGAAGATGATATTATACATGAAGGGCAAAACATTGATGAAGATGATATTGTTCATGAAGGGCAACACATTGATGGAGATGACGGAGACAACGATATGACGGCGGTGGAAGATGCGTTCGTTGATACCCACGAAGATGATCTAGATCAAATCTTTGCGTGATGGGGAGGGGACTTCACGAGTGAAAGGGAGTTTCAAAAGTTCCAACGTATGGTAGAAGACTCTACAACGCCATTGTACCCGGCCGCAAGGAGGAGCACGAAAGTCGCATACCGTGCTTTCACCATCGCAGCTTGAAGGCAAGCAATGGTTGGTCCGATAAGAGCTTTCTTGGTGTTATGTCTCTTGGGGACTTGCTTCCAGAGGGTAACGTGTTGCCTTCAACTACGTGCGTGCCAAGCGGGTTGTCCGCCCGCTGGGATTGGAAGTACAAAGAATACACGCATGTCCAAACGATTGCATATTGTATCGCAATGAGTTTGCGACATGGATGCTCGTGTTGTTTGCAAAGCAAAGCGGTATAAGGGCAACGACGATTTATATCGAGAACGAAGATGTCGGGTGAGGCGAAGAAGAAGAGGTGTCCCGTAAGGTGGTGTGGTATTTCCTATAATCCCCATGCAAGCGATTGTTTGCGAACAAAAGGCATGCCCAATTGCTACGATGGCACGACGAAGAGCGAAGAAGGATGGAATGCTCAGACACCTGCCGATTACGTGCAATGGAGGAACATCGACGTAAAATATAAGAAGCGCTTTGCATATGATGTGAGGAATATAAGGTTCGGGTTGAGTACGATGGGATGAATCCTTTTGGCAACATGAGTAGTCGTCACAAAGACTTGACCGGTGACTTTATGCATCTACAACCTTCCTCCTTGGCTTTGCATGAAGCGAAAGTACATTATGATGCCACTATTGATCCAAGGGCCGAGCAACCCGGCAATGATATCGATGTGTACCTCAAACCATTGGTTGAAGATCTTCTAATATTGTGGACCGATGGTGTATGGTATGGGATGAGTATAAAAGAGAAAACTTTATCCTACGGGCATTATTGTTTGTAACCATTAATGATTATCTGCTCTTGGCAAACTGTCGGGCGAGACGACAAAAGGCTTCAACGGATCGCCCAAAGGCTCGGATGATACTGACTAGCCGGTGGTCAAGAACAATGAAAAATGGCTTACATGCGCATCGTAGGTTCCTCCGTAAGGATCACCCATACCGCAATAATAAGAGAGCTTTTGACGGGACAAAGGAGATCGCATTAGCTCAGATGAATCGATCGGGAAGCAGATATTTGCCGCCAGAAGGACCTTACAATTATTCACGGAAAGGAGCGGCGAAGACATCTATTCCGACTTCCCGGATAAGGCTCCTTTGTGGAAAAAGAAATCAATATTTTGGATCCTACCTTATTGGCAGCACACGGAAGTTCGACACGCAATCGACGTCATGCACATAGAGAAGAACGTGTGTGATAGCTTGCTTGGTATCTTCATCGACATACCGCAAAACGAAGATACACTTCAAGCAAGGATGGACCTCAAGATATGAAATCGAGGAAGGAGCCGCATCATGAAGAAATGGATACAGCAAAAAGTACCTTCCGCAACTGCTACACTTTGAGCAAGAAAGAGAAAATTAGCGCTTATGAATGCTTGCGCGGAATCAAAGTTCCGTCTCGTTACTCGCTAACATAAAGAGACTAGTCTCAATGAAAGACTTAAAGTTAATTGGTATGAAGTCTCACGATTGCCACGTGATGATGACACAGATGCTTCCAATTGCAATTAGGGGTTTCGCAGAGAAAGTCCGAGACCCAATTATCAAGTTGTGTTCATTCTTCAACGCGATTTCACGAAGGCCATCGATCCATTAATACTAGACAAGCTGCAGAAGACGTGGTTCACACTGCATGCGGGCTTGAGATGTGTTTCCTCCATCTTTTTTGATATTATGGTCCATCTCATTGTTCACATTGTGAAAGAGATACGAATTCTTGGTCCCGTATTTCTACATCGATGTACCCTTCGAGAGATTCATTGGGGTTATAAAGAAATATGTTCAGAATCAAATCGTAGGAAGGCTGCATTGCCGATGGTCGGGGAACCGAGGAGGTCATTGAGTTCTGCGTCGATTATATGGATCTCAAACCGATTGGTGTGCTCAGATCTCGGCATGAGGAAGGCTACAGGAAAGGACACTAGGCGAGAAATCAAGACGTATTAGCAATCTAGCTGCATTTACACAAGCACATTTCGCAGCTTTTGGGACAATCGGTTGTGGTGGCCCCATATGTCGACATGCACAAGAACATGCTATCCAAAACAAACCTGTGGAGGTCGAGGGTTGGCTCGCGAGAGAGCACAGAGATAATTTCGGCGATTGGTTGTGTAGACACATGATGCGTCTGAGACAGATCGCACTCGGCTTGAAATTGTTGGCTCAGGACCGTCAACTACAATTCGGACATTCCAAGGATACGACATAAATGGTTTTACATTTTATACAAGAGCGCAAGATAAAAGAGCACCAATCAAAATAGCGGTATCCGTGATAGATGCCTATGACAAAGAATGGAAATAGGCAAACCTACTACTGATTCATAGAAGAGATTTGGGAGCTTGACTATGGTCCTTGAAGGTCCCTCTTTTTCGGTGCCAATGGGTCGACTTCGTGGCGTGAATATCGACAAGTACGGCATCACTACCGTGGACCTCAAACTCGTCGGATATAGAGAAGAACCATTCGTACTTGCTAATTCGTGACACAAATCTTCTTTGTGGCAATTCGACTAACAAGGAGCGCCACATGGTTATTCAAGGAAAAAGAAGGATTGTCGGAGTTGAGAATGTTGTCGACGAGGAAGAGTACAACCAATTCGATGAGCTTCCCCTTTTGGAGAGGACGTTGACCTAAGTACCATGGAAGACAAAGTGATTTGCTACATACATACGCCGCGATCATAACGAAGGTCGAGTCGTAACTTAGTTGTAGTAATGAAATGTATGCTTTCTTTTGTATGAACGACATGTTTATTTTCTCATATGTAACAATTAATGTAATATAAGCAATAATGGAAATTGAGGTTATGCTTTCTTTTGATCAAATTGAAAGTTTTACTGCATTTGGATTTTTGTGATTTTGACTGCACTTGAATTTGTTCGAATTTGACAGCATTTGGTGCAATCACCGTGCAATCCAACTAAGAAAAGTTTCCAAAAATTCTGAAACAAAATCATGGATGTACATCTCATCTTACCCCATGTACATATAAAATTTCATGATCAAATTCGTCCTATATTAAGAGCAATAAAAAAAGACAAATTTTAACAGAATATGGGCAAAGAGCGAGATCATCACGGTTGTACAATGGACCGGCAAGAGTATTAGACTATCACTGCCGGTTGTACAATGGACCGGCAGTAGTATTCCACTATCACTGCCGGTTGTACAATGGACCGGCAGTAGTATTCCACTATCACTGCCGGTTGTACAATGGACCGGCAGTAGTATTCCACTATCACTGCCGGTTGTACAATGGACCGGCAGTAGTATTCCACTATCACTGCCGGTTGTACAATGGACCGGCAGTAGTATTCCACCACTATAAATAGAAACGCCGCGCCTTCCTCTCATTTACCTTAGCCCTAGCCCGCGCCCTCCTCTCGATTTCTTTTGTACGTCGCCTCAGCTCCCTCGCCGCCGCCTCGACTCGCCGCCGTCGCCTCTGAGCTCGAAGCCTCGCCGCCGCCCGACTCGAACGCCGTCGCCTTCACCTCCCCACCGCTCTCCCGCCGTCGTCTCGACCTCCCCACCGCCTCCCCCGTCGCCTTGGTAATCGCTCTTGCGATGTGCGAATGTGGTTGTGCAGATGTGAATGTGCAGATGTGAATGTGAATGTGAATGTGCATGTGATTGTGAATGTGATTGTGAATGTTTCAGATGTGCATGTGCAGATGCTAAGGGGCCAGTCAATTCATTTGGCTTGGGGACCTAGCATGTGGGTATAGTGTTCAGTGAGGATTTGGGACTGCTCGATGATGATACAAATAAATGAGGCAATATTTATCTGCTAGTTAGTGAATCATTCTGTAATTCAGCACTGTTAGATCATTGTATCAATACTTTAACTTGTTCTTTGTAGCTGCTGTATATGTGATATGCTATCCTGAGAATAGTTCCTTTGATATCCTGGACTAATATGGAACTCAATTCTCACTAGCTTGGCATCACTGTCGTAGGCAAAATTATTGCAATTTTGTTGTTCAGTAGCGTGTCATCCATAATTGAGTATTAGTCAGTCAATTTTTCTTAAACGGTGCTGAATCGAATAGAGTCACTAATTTTGATTGATATACCCTGTGATATATTGCTGAAATTTGGTGTTGGAGGGCTTCTTTGAAGCAACCCATCAAGTTATTCAACTGAGAGCACATCGAAAAACCAAACATGAGTAGTATCTTTGCTCGTTAATTCATTTATTATCCATGCTGAATGTCCTGTATATATGTGTTCATATCATGAATCTATGTGATTATAAGCTTATACTGTTGAATTCATGATCATTTCATATGTTCGGACATTGTGGATAAGTTGTGCTTAGTCATATCTGGGTTAAGTATATGTCTCATTATGCTCATATGCGCCTTATTTCAACAATCTTGTATTGCATGTATTGCATGACCACTTCTCTGTCTATATTTTGTTTAGGTCCTTAGTAGCACTTCTCTGTCTATATTTTGTTTAGTTCCTTAGTCTAATTAGTGTTCAATACCGATGATGTTAGTAGCACTTCTATGTCTAAACTCGTTGTCTATATTTTGTTTAGTTCCTTAGTCTATTAGTAGCACTTCTCTCGTCACTTTACTGTTGTCACTTTACTTCATTTCAAGATTCGCTTAGCAAATATTTAATGTCTTGATCTGAATGTATGCTCAATCAATATAATCTGTTAACAATGAGCTTGATTATCAATTTTTGTAATATGTATGCTAAGGTGGTAAGGGTTCGAAACTAAGGTAAGGTTGTTACAAATTAGTCTATTACTCGTCCCTTGTGGCGAGGAGGGCCTTTGGGCAACCCGACATCTGAGAACACTCAAAATAAACAAGTTGAGCTTTATGCTAGTTGCCTTGTGAATTCACATCTGCACATGTGCTGTTTTGATCATTTTGCTCTGTGGTTATTTATATTGCAGCCAAAAGTAAACTTCAATTTGGTGCTTTGTATATCTTCTTGAAAGATGTATACATGTGTTGTAAATATTTGTTTCAGAAAGATGTATACATGTGTTGTAAATATTTGTTTCAGAAAGATGTATACATGTGTTGTAAATATTTGTTTTGTGCCACTAATTGTAATAGTAAGTAGTTGTAGTTCATTTAGTTAATAGTTGTGCCACTAATTGTAATAGTAAGCAGTTGTATGAAATTTCAAGATTCATTATATACCGATAGTTAGAAAAAAGAGAAAAGTCTGACAAGTTTATAGAGTTTAAACTTGCTAGAATTTTCTCTTGTTTGTAACTCTCGATATATAATGAATTTGATTCTACAATTTTATGTGTATGTATATTTTGTTGACCAAAAATGTATCGTTTAAAAAAAAATAAGCCCTGCAAGTTCAAGAATCATGGTTCTTCATTGATCACGAGGCGTCTTTTCCAATGAAAAATTTCATGTTCTATATCTTCATAGAATATGAAATTTTTCATTGGAAAAGTTGGACACGCAGGACTCCATGATCAATGAAGAAGAGGAGCGGGAGGAAACCTATAGACAGTGGTACGCGAAAGAAGACACCAACCAAATCCCAAGTCCATTTCAGCGAGCATATCTCCTCATGGCTTCCTTCTTGGTGTAATTTGACGCCTCGTGACATCCATGCTTTTGAACTTGCAGGGCTTATTTTTTTAAAATCATTTTAGTGTGGAATATATTCTTAAGAATATATGAATTTTTTCATATTAATTTTTCATTTCGAGATGTATATGTATCATGTGATTTTTTTCTCATGTATAAGTATCATTTTAAAGTTACATGTGCATATTTTGGATTGTTAGGAATGGCCTCGAATGGGGACAAGTGCCGAGGGAGTTCGCCCTCGAATGTAGACAGTAGGAGTGGGTAGCCCAAGTGGCTACTTGGACCTACAGGATATTGATATGGAGCAACCTGACGCCACAGCCATGGACCAAACTGACGCCCCTGCTATGGGCCAAGCTGACGCCACTGCCATGGACCAAGCTGACGCGACTAACATGGGCGAGGTAAAGTATTAGTACGCTAGAATCCCAAAATATTGTAGGGTCATACGACTAATAACAAGATCCAATTGTAGGCTCAAACGTCGGGTGAACAAAGCCGGCAAGTGTCGTGGGTCTTAACAAGATGTCAAGGCGTTCACAACATACTCCGGCTCTCGAAGTCGGGAACCCGCTATACCCGAGTCGGCATGGCGCCAGACAGAGACGACTGTGGAGTACTTGTTAGGGATAACGTGCCCATCATCTATAGATCATGGACCGACCGCGAAGGTGATCGATGGGTTGTTCCGATGACTGAAGGAATCGCTATGGGGCAAGCTAAAACAAGTATTCCATTTCCCCAAGGGTCGAGTTGGTTGCAAAGAAACGTGCACTAGGTATCATGTGCACATTTGGAAGAATTGGAAGACTCAAATTGAATAAGACCTATGTGAAGAAGAATGTCACGCCAAATTTTAACATGTATCCAAAGATAAGAGAATTTTGGAAGGACTTTGTGGAGTATAGGAATTTCAAGAAGCCCAGATAAAGGAGTCGAAGAACAAGGCAAACGCGATAAGAATATCCACCTCACACACTAGGCAATTGGTGGCTACGTGAAAAAAATACTGCGTGGGATAGGCGCGAACAAGAGCTAACCTCAAGGGCGCATTCTCGCGACGGCCGAGTTCATCGCACGATCAAAGCACGGTTGCTTGGGAGGGGACTTCTATCTCGAAGATGGCAGCTTGAGCCGGGAGCGATAGAGCCCGGGAGGTGTCCCAGAAAATATCAGATGCTCACGTGGAGTCTTCCGAAGGGCTTTTCATCCCACGAAGGGAGAATGATGAGCTGACTGTTGCCCTGGGTAACAGAGAGCATCCTGGGCGCACCCGAGGAGTTGGTTTGGTGCCGTGGAAAGAAGGCTTCCCAGATGACGTACTTATGTACAAGCGGCCGAAAAGAATAGGAGAATATGAACTGCAAAGTCAAATACAAGATGCTGTGTCAAGAGCGTTAGAGGAAGAGAGAGCGGCCGATCAAGTTGTGGAGCAAGCAAGAAGAAAGCTCTCACCACGACCGCCACTCGATGATGACCCTCGAACCTCGACCACGGTGTTCTTAAGAGCATTGCAGGCGTCGCAACGATTCCGGAGAGCATCGACTCCATTTCGATGGATGACATCACGTAACCGACACGTGCAAAGTTGCATTTGTCCGCGACATGGCATTACCATCAAGGTGGTGATGGCGGGGCTTGGCCATGTGCCTCCTCGCAGGTTAGATCGCCGCCTAATATCACCGGGATTCTCCAGGTCGAAGTAAACAGTAGTCCGACAATATCGCAAAATGGATGTAGAGATTCCGGCGAGGACGGAAAAAACAAACTTGGAGAAAACGTGCATGGCTTCCTCGCGTGGCGCAAGAGCTTGATTATGTTCGCTCGGACGATGAGGCCGATAACGACGACGATGATGATGAGCCGCACTTCCACACGCAGACTGCCGCCACGAAAAGTGCAACTCCTCCGCCGGCACCAGTTAGGACAAGTCCAACTCCTCCGCGGCACCATCCACAAAAGGATCAACTCCTCCGGCACCACCAGAAAAGTCCAAGTCCTCCGCGGCACCATCCGAAAAAGTCCAACTCCTCCTCCAAGCACCACCAAGAAGGTCCAACTCCTCGGTAGGCACATAAGAAGAGTCGAACATCGGCACCATCTCGAAGTCCGCATCGCCTTGTACCAAATCTCGGTCATCTGTGAAGGCAACACACCTCGTAAGAAATTACGGCCGATATGATCAAGAAGAACGCAAAGAGCAAACGAAGGCCGAGGTAACATCTCACTTCCAAAAGGTGCCATCACCCGAGAAGACTAAAGTCGATGCTAATGCGCAGGAGTTTTTCTTGAGTATGGCAAAAGCCAAAGAGACAGGGCGGGCTTCGAACCTTCGAAATGTCGAACTACGAGCGATATCCGTAAAGCAAAACTTGAAGATGGCTAGTGCCGAGGCGCCGATGTCGCAAGCTCAAAAAGATGTCTTGAACAACGCCGTAATTACGACCTAGGTCTAAGCCGAAGTACATTAAGGGCAACCGATGGCTCCCCAAAAGATTTAGAGAACCTAACAACAAAATTGCGGGCGTCCATCAAGATACATGCAGCAAGTGCCAAGAGGGTATGTGGGCGATCGGTGAAATACAAAGATTCGGATTTTCACAATGGGGATGACATGTTCGTTAGAGTTCTGCGAATTGTATATGTTGTACCCGGCGGATGCTCGACGCCACATCGGGTCGATCTGTGGACTTTGTAAGTCTCTAATTATATTATTGTATATTCTTGTACCGCTCAATCAGTATGTCTAACTTCTTTTTACATATGTAGAATGGAGATACTGATTATGTGCAAAAATAAGGATGAAGCTTTAGGATTTCTCGATCCGGGGCTTGTTAACAAGAAACTCGTCCGTGATGACCCAAAGTTTGTTGAAGACTATTTATTTAGGACTTTCTTCAAGCTGAGAAAGAAAACCTCCGTACTTGTACCCTATAACTTTCAGTACGTATTACCCTACTTCTAATATTGTTTTACTATTTTTGCGTGACACGGTGTGGGACTAATAGGCTGTGTTAACATATATGTCTAGTTATCACTGGGTCCTCCTCGTCATCGAAGTTAGAAGCTAGTGGTTTATGTCTTGGACTCGTTGAGAAAAGAACTTCGTGAGTATGAACATAATTTTGGAAGATGATGAACAGTAAACTCGATCGCTATGCTATTGCTCTAGTAATATTTTATTCTATTGTATTTAAGGTTAATTACTATTTAAAATCATTCACAACAAGATTCACACGGTATTGCAAGAAAGGTGGTCCGCATCTTCCCTCTGAGACAACTTTCAAAGTAATAACAGACTTTCCATGCATGAGACAGACCGGAAATAGTTTATCGATACTACGTATGTACAAATTTACATGCAATTGTCACGAAGAGTGTCGGCTATAACGAAGACATGGTATATAATTACACATTCATGCCTACTTTTCTTTCATTTAACATCTATCATCATTAATTAAATTTCTCTTTTCTTCAATAACAGCGCTCCAAGCTGAGAACCAATCGCCATGTCGAAAGAAATTTTAGCAATTCAAGAGCATATCGCTGGATTCATTGACGAACATGTCATCGATCCAAAGGGCGAGTTCCACGACGGAAGCTTCGATCTAAAGTGAACGAGATGTACTCACACTACATTTGTGAACAGACTATTAATTGTAAAAAACTAAATATTGTGATGCTTTAATATATTTTAATTATGATCTAACGACGCTTCATATACTATATATTTGAAGGCAACATATCATGTGCACACAGGCCTTCCCGTGTTCACATCGTGCACACCAACTAATAAAAGTCACGAAAACTCTGAAAAAATTTGTAGATATACTTCATAGATTACTCTACCTATGTATAAAATTGCAGGTTCAAATTCAATACATATGAGGACTTACAAAAACTCTTTTTTGTAAGTCCTCATGTGTATTGAATTTGAACCTGCAATTTTATACATAGGTAGAGTAATCTATGAAGTACATCTACAAATTTTTTCAGAATTCGGTTGTCACTGCCGGTTCGTCTAGGAACCGGCAGTGATATACACAGATCATGTCGGTTCGTCGTATAAGCCGGCAGAGATATACATATATCACTGCCGGATTCTAGGTTGAACCGGCAGAGATAGTTGAGTATCACTGCCGGATGCTAGTGTAAACCGGCAGAGATAGTCTAATATCACTGCCGGTTGTATAATGAACCGGCAGTGATATCTATTATCACTGCCGGTTCCTCAGCCGGCAGTGATAACCCCGAGTATCACTGCCGACCAATGACTGCCGGCGCCCATAACCGGCAGTAATGGCGTGGACGAACCGGCAGTGATGACCTATTCTGTAGTAGTGCGGAACTCCGTGAGGCACACCGCGCAGTTGCCGTCGTCCCCTCCTCCGCCGATGCCGCACTTCTTGGCGTCGTACACCAGCACGGTGATGGACGCGATGGCGCGCTCGTCGAGCGTATGTACCACACGTGGTGAACCCCGCCATCGTCCACATCCTCACCCTCCTCCACCGCCCCAGCCGGTACCGGGACCTTCGTCGTCTTGGTGCGTCAGCGGCGCCTCCTGGGGTTCATATCTCGTCACCGATCTCATTATTCGGAGAAATCTAAAAAGCAAAATTTAAATCCAGAATTTTTTGAACCGGCGGCCAAATTAGCGAAATTTCGATTCTTTTCAAACCTACCAAATGATCTTCCGACGTTACAAAATAATATAACCATGGCTCGAATCCTGGGAGCACAATTAATATTTCTTTTTTTTGCTTGAGAGCCAACGGAGTTTGGTCCGTGTGAGAGACTGAGAGCCAAGGGAGGTTAGGAAAAAACCATTGCGCCATGGGAACTCAAACCTAGGTCACCAGAGTGTGATCCAAGTGTTCTATCCAACACAACTCGTGTCGTCATGCCTCGACTCTCATGTATATTTCGGTTTTCTTTTTTGCTTGGTAGCAAAGGCCAAAGGGAGTCGGTCAGGTTAGCAAAAAAGATTACATCGTGGGAAGTCGAACCTGGGTTCTAGGTTAGATCGAAGAGTTCCAACCAACTGAACTCAGGTGTACTTGGTTCTATGCCTAATTAGTAAACTCTTATACATAATTTGTATATGTATAAATTCATTCTGGTCCTAAAAACATCAAATAGGTACAGAAACTTTCCAAACCGGTCAAAAAGACGAAATTTTGGTGAAATTTACCGAAATTATTGTAGAAATTTGATTTTTTTTATTTCGCTAGGATTATGAATCTTAGAGGGGCCGAAATCCGAAATTTCACTGGAATTTTGTGCCTTGCTAATGGGGAGCTTTATACCTTAATAAAATCTTGCTAGTTGGCTTATTGAAAAATGACCTATAATAGCAAAAAAGTGTGTTTGAAAATTTTCTCATCCAAATTTACTATATGATATCAAATGGTTCTCCAAAATGTCTTCATCATGAAAAATGTACCCAAAGTTTCTTTGCATCAAAACTATATTCAAAATTATCTTGAAAAACTATTTGAAAATAGTTGGCAAAAAGCTGTTGGAGGATGGGAGTTTTTTTCAGCAAAAAGATTTTTGGGAAGACCCCAATTCAATGTATTGGGAGTTAAAGATATTGGACACTGTTGGAGATGCTTTTAGTATTTGGATCGTGGGTTGTTTTTATATTCGATGGGTGAGATAATCTGAACCGTTGATTTGTCATCTGATGGGTGGAAAAAGCTCTGATTACGGAGAGAGAGAGAGAGACAGTCACCTGATAAATAGACAGATCCAAAATGTTTTCAAGAAGTAGTATTTGAACCTGCCATCTAATTAGATAATTTGGTACTGAGAAGTTGATCTTTTTGTTGGATTTGTTCCTATATTTTTTTTCCTGCTCATAGGCTTCTTCATCCATTTGATGTAGTTGTACAATAGCTTGTGTTAAGCTCATTCGTTTCTACGCCGCTCATCGACATCTTCACCCACGCCAGCGCCGACATGGTCGACATCCATGCCGTCGTCCTCTCTGAGGCCCTGCTGCACGCGACAAGACCACCTCCGCATCCAGGTAGCAATTTAATTACCAACCAGCCAGTTCATCTGAAAACTTAAACTTTTTATATATTCATGCTTACAATAATGTGTGTATAGGATTATTCGCTGATGGGGCATACATCGTCAGTGGACATCATGAGGAATGAGAACATGGAGGCACTGTTCATGGTACCAAAATCACCTTGGAAATCACCCCCAGCCCGGTAATGATTTTCATCAAAAATCACAAAAAATCGAAGAGTTGCAAAATCAAATTTTTTGAACAAAAAAATCAGAAAAAATAAAAATTGGTCGATATTCACCGATTATCGGTCAATATCGATTGATAATCGACTGGCCTGTTGGATTCTTTTGGTGTTCGATTTTTTTAGGGATTATCGAAGATATTCATCGAAAATCACTCAATATTCATCGATTATCGACCGGTTTATATCGAATAAATTTTTCTAAAATTTTTGAATTTTTTTTGAATTTGACTAGTATTAAATATCGTACTAGCTCGATAAACTTGATTTTCGCGATAACCAAGCCGATTATCGCAATAATGTTAACCTTGCATGGAGACGCTCATCAGTGTTGGTAAGGAGCTGCTGCTGAAGAAAAGGAGGACGATCGATCTATAGTAATATTGTAATGAGAATGTGAGATGCATGGTAGCTGAGCATGGCTTGAATAATTAAGCAACACGGAAATCAATAAAGTTTGGAATGATGTGGTAATATATGGCCATGCTCAAAGAGACGAAGGCTGATCAAATTAGTGACAGCACAGCATCGATGTACACTAGGGCTGGAAAATTGATCTGTGGCAGTCGGACTCCTTGGCCCATAGATTCCACAAATGCATCAGGCATGGGCCAGGCTTGTATCTACCAAAACCATCCTGATCAGTGATCACACACTGACCAATTAACGATACCGTTTCTCTCAAAAAATAAAAATAAAAATAACAACAGAATAAGTTCAGCTCAGACGTCCGATTTTTTAGACGCAGTGTAATACAGCAAAATTGTTTTCCTGGTTTTTTTTGCCGGAGTTCTCTATCTTGTCAATTGTTGTTTCGCGCCAAGAATTTGGTTATTTGGTTTGCGCTAGTGGTTAAAAGATGGATGTTGGTTTTAGGAGGGGTTTTTGGGAATTTTTCCCTTCCCTCACCTAATCCCTCTCTCTCTCTTCCTATTTGTGTGGCTGGCATTTTCCTTGGAGGACAGCCCTGCAGCCAGCCAAGTCCTCCTGCGCCCCTCCTCATTTCCTCCTCCCTGGCGCCTCCAGCTTCTCTTGGCGCATGCTCTCCCTGGCGCATCCAGCTCTTCCTGGCGTTGCTCCTGGCTGAGGTCCTCCTGCGCCTGTCCCTAGCTGAAGCCCTCCTGCGCCTGCTCTCCCTGGCGCCTTGCTTCCCCAGCCGAGCGCCTCCAGCCCAGCTCCGGTGAGGCTCCGGCGACTTCCCCCTCTGGCCGGCGAGCTCTCTTCCTCCCGTGTGGCAGCATCTTCTCCTCCACCTCCCTTTCCTCCATGAGAAAGATTGGAGGTAAAAACCCTAGAAAATTTGGGGAGTTAGTTGCTTGCATGCAATGTGTTTGTGCTATTGTCTAGCTAGGTTTCATGATTTTGAGATGTTGGAGGTTGGGGAAATGGAGAGACTAGAGTGATTTGAAATTTTTGGTTCGAGCAGATTTTTGCCCCCTGTTAGAGCTGCTGTTTGAAAATTTTACAAGCATTTCATGGGGGTTTGGCTATAACGAAAGTTGTAGATAATTGAATTACCTTTCAATGAAGACCGGAATCGCTAAATTTCGTTCATCCGTTTAAACGTTATGGCTAATTTACCGCGTGCTGTCCAGAACGCGTTAGTTCTGCGGCTGTCTTCTGTTCGTCGCAAATCTGAGAAATATCAGTGCTTTTCCCGGTCAGTTGGCTATAGAAAAAGTTGTAGATAATCGAATTATCTTTCAATAGCGACTGAAATCACTAAGTTTCGTTCATCCAACTAAAAGTTATGACCGTTTTACCGAGTGCTGTCCTGGGTTGGCAGATTTCTGTTTTCAGGTTTTAGGAGTGGGTTGCAAAGCCGACTTAGTATGAGTCTTGTGTTGATTTATAGGCATGTTTTTGAGTGAGTTATATCCATGTGCAGGTGGTGTAACCCCAGGTGTGGCAATCTCGTCTCGCCACACCGTCTCGAGAAGTTGAAGGCAAGTGTATTGTCTTCGGTTGTGGCTTAGGTGGCCATTTGGTTTTGCAAGCATATAATTATCCATGTGTTATTTTAATATTTTCATGTTTGATTTTGCTTGCGATGTGATGAATGGAAATGGTTAATTGGTGATGCTATCGTTCAAACCTAGATTATAAGAAGTGCATCAATGTTTGTTTGTTTGTTATGTGTGTTGATTGACGAATCATATGCCTTGTCATTATGCCATGTGTTACATTTTATATATGCCTTGATGATGCTCCCTAGTATGTTTAGGCTAATGGGAACATAGAAGATATAAGATTTGCGTTATGAAAATAGCTCGAATTGTGGTCATGATATGCGATTGTGGCGGTTAAGTGAGTGTTGTTGATATATGTGACCTTATGGATATGAAAGTTGAGATATCATACTATTGTTACTCGTATGATAGGATAATGTGAATAATGAAGTAATGAGGTTTGATTAATAAGAATGGATGATTTGGTGATCATGAAAATGGATTATGACCAGAACGGTGTAGTAATGATATTGGTGACAATGTAGATATGAGTGTCGAGAATATGCAAATGAATGTTGGGAATATGAATATGAGTGATGAGAATATGAATATGAGAGTTGAGAATATGAATATGAATGTTGGGAATGCGGATATGAGTATTGAGAGTATGTAAATGACTGTGAGGAATGGCATTTGCATATGTGCTTTCATGAAATTGCATTGAGCCAGGGCGGTGAGAAAGTTATACGGAAGTATAACTAATCCGAGTGCTCAAGTTCCTACCAGTAGTCCCATCCATGGCGTGGATGGGAGCGGTGTAGCGTGAGGACCCGCCATTGGGTAGCGGTCAAGTCCTGTTTTGCAGGCCCCTTCCACGGATGGTTGGGTTTGAGGGCACGACGACGGGTGGTGCTCGGCAATACCCAGATTTGCTAAAAGAGGAGATGAGTCATGCATGATGCATCATATGCATGAGAATTGTGAATTATGCATGAGAATGCATCATATGCATGAGAATTGTGAATTATGCATGAGAATGGTGACATATGTATGAGAATGCATCATATGCATGAGAATGCATCATATGCATGAGAATGGTGAATTATGCATGAGAATGGCGAAATGAGATGAGCATATGAACATGCAAGCATTTGCATTGTATGGACAATGTATGAATACGAGATTCTTCCCTTGTATGGTATGTTTGCATCTGCATTGCATTGACAAAGAGGAATCATGTTTAATGAGTTGATTGTAATGTATGGATATGAGATTTTGCTTTTGTATGTTTTGTGCACTTGAGTATGAAAGCATAAATGCATTCTATTGCATTGTGTGTTGCAACTGATAATTGGAATTTATGAGAATGGGAAGAACAGGTTGAGGATTGAGGCGTGGACTCATCCAGAAATGTTTATTGAGGCGACGGTAAGATTTAGTTATGTTTTCGAGTTGGTGTGGTAAGTGGAGTTAGTTATCGTTTCTTTTACTTGTTGATTTCCCTTTAGTAATAGCCATATCAAATTCTAGAGTAACAGTAATTCAATTGAATTCATTACCTTTTATTAATGTTGCACTTTGCTGAGTCTTGGACTCACGCTTGTTTGTTTTCCTGTTTTAGGTATCTTAAAGTTGGCTCGTCTGGTTGGGAGTAGAAGCACGTGCACGACTTCGGTCATTATCTCCTTAAATTAATTCATAAAGCCTGATTGTATCTAATGTGGTTGTAAAGTGTTGTTTGTCGTGGTGTAATTTATCAATGGCGGTGGATGTGTGATTGATATCTAAGGACCTCGCTAGAATGTTTCATCTTGGTTGAATGAATGATATTTATATCGCTATTGTTCTTTTGATCACGAGTGGATGCCCTCTTTTCTAGAGAGGTCATGCCGAAATTTTGTAATTTTCACCGCTTAGTTTTAAGCCGGTCTTAGAGTTTGGTTGATTTCAGACAATTTTGTAGAGATGTCATTGAGTTGATTTGGGTTTGGTAGCATTCGTGGTGCGTTTGGCGCCGGGGTGTTACAGTTGGTATCAGAGCGGGCTTTAGGTCCGTGGTGCTTGAATGTAGTGAATAATTCTAGAATGAATTAAAATTTTACTGTGTGAAGGTAGAAACATGGTTTAGGTTGAATCTTTAAAATGTGGCCCTAAGGCAATAACCATAAAAGTTTGATGTAGAATGGTTAATTAATTTAAAACTAACACACTCTGATGCACAGTAGGAAAGGGATGGGATATCGTTGCATTGTGTTACAATGCGTATTTTGTTATTGATGCTATGATGATGCTTGTGATTATGTTATTTGTTAGTTTGACAGGGCTATGGTAGTATTTACCGCTATGCTCTTGAAGTGGTAAATTGCTTAGTGGGGTCCGGTGGGACTCTTTGTGTCGGAGGTATGTCGGCCCTGTCGTGTAGCCGTGTTGGTCGGTGTGGCAGTTGAAAGCCAGCACCGGAGGATTCATAACCCCGGGTGAGGATAGTCCCAATTCCTTTGCCATAAATCGAAGGGTATTCGATCTCTTGTTTTCTTGGTTGGAAAAAAAAATATTGTTTTGGTGACTCTCTTTTATCGTGGGAGCTTTGTGATTTATTTGTGTTTCGGAGTTGTGGGCACGACAAGGGTTGAACCTTGTCGTGCAGTAAAGTGAAGAGTATCGTTTTGCACCTCTTTTGGTTGCTTTGTGGAGAAAGTTATGGATTCCTTATTGTGTTGATCGTTCTCCCAGTTTAAAAAGGGGTTTTGGTGTTGCGCCTCGTTGGTTGTTGGCGGGGGAAGGCATGGAATTTCTTCGTGTTGTCGTTCTCCGAGTTGAAGTTTTGGATTTGGAGCTTTAAAGGAAAAGGTGTTATTCGATTGATTCGTTTTTCTTTTCCGTGAATTGATTTGTGTAACTCCTTTCCATCGTGGAATTTTGGAATGTAATGATTGGTTTGGAGATCTGTTGAATGACAAAGCTTGAGTCCTGTCATTTTGTAAAATTTGAGAGTCAAGTTTCTTTGGGAAAATCGTTGGTTGGGTTTTTCCAGGAAGAAATTTTGAGGCAATCAAAGTGAGTTTGTGGGTTGGTTGAAAATCTTCCCGTAAAAGATTGATAGAAGGATTGTGTTGTTAGGGTAGTTGACCCTAATTTGATAGATGTTAAGGATTCTAATGTTGGTCTTGGTAAACCATGGTTATGAGTGGAGGAATGGATATGGTGAAGTGTGAACATTGAAACCTTTATTATTAAAGGTGCAAGAATGTTAGAGATAATGGGATGTAAGATGAACTTAGGTTTAATTACCTATGGAATTGAGTTGTCGGTGTAATTACTTGGAAGGTTGCCTATTGTTTAAGGCATTTTGTTTGGTGTGCAATTGAAATTACCATATGAGTTATGTTTCACCAAGTGGTGGAGTTAACGGATGAAAGATTATGAGGAAGAAAGAATGCATACTTATGAATGGTGTGATGATAGTCTTTGGACTTGCCATTTAAAGGAAATAAATAGATGTAATAGAAAATGTTGGAGGGTCTTGGATGGGAGCTATTGGAATTAGTCGCTAAATGCTTTATTTCCGTTAGTTTGTCGGAACTATCGGTTTTGTGGGTTAGACTCAATGTGGGCCAGTCAGAAATGGATGGTTCGGTTGCAACCCTTTTCGTTGAGTGATTGTCTCGTTGTATGAGACAAGTTTGAAAGAAGGTCAAATTCGGTTTTGGTTGAGGGAATTTGATTGTTGCCCTGTGGGGCTAATCAATTCAATAGTAACTAATGATTCTTGATCCTGTTGTTTTCAAGAGCAACTGTTGAAAAGATCAAAGTTGTCTTTTGATTCTTAAAGGATTCCGGTGTTAAATGGTTAGCGATAGTGTCATGTTCGGAATTGGTTAGAAACTTATTGGAATAAAGAATTCTGTGTGTGGCTCCTTGGTTAGAAAGGTTAATCAATGAGGAGAGATGGGATTCAGTGTTTTTCTTGGTTCGTAGAGGATCCAAGTTTAGAACTTAGCTGTTTAATCGAATAGCTTTGGTGTTTCGATGATAATTGGTTGATGCTTAATAGAGTGATGTGACTCGTGTTATTCCTGTCATTCCGAGTTGGTTGATCTGCGGTATGGAGTTTTAGAGGGGAGGTATAAATTGGGTGAGTGAAATTGAATGGAGAAATGAGAATTGAGTTTGGGAGTTAGTATTTTGATCTTCCGAGAAGAAACGGTGGTTGATTGGAGGTGGGGTAATGAAGCGTTAAAGAAGAGTTGTTTGAGTATCAGATTAGTGTTGGTCTTTGAGAAAGGCCTGGTTTCCGAGTTTTGTACCATGCGAGTTAAGGAGTTAGAGTGAGTGTTGATTTGTTGATGAATGAAATGAGTTCAGCTGCTTGCTCCTTTTTTTTGGCAAGAGCCGTGGTTTGGGTTGTGAAGTTTACTTTTGCGTGAGAAGTACCCGGCTTGTGCTTTTTGAGTTTTTTTGTTGTTGGCAATTCGTTTTGTGTTGCTCTTGTGGGTGAGTAGTGATGTGTTCAGAATTCGAGGTCGAATTCTGTTAAAGGGGGGAAGAGTGTAATACAGCAAAATTGTTTTCCTGGTTTTTTTGGTCGGAGTTATCTATCTTGTCAATTGTTGTTTCGCGCCAAGAATTTGGTTATTTGGTTTGCGCTAGTGGTTAAAAGATGGATGTTGGTTTTAGGAGGGGTTTTTGGGAATTTTTCCCTTCCCTCACCTAATCCCTCTCTCTCTTCCTATTTGTGTGGCTGGCATTTTCCTTGGAGGACAGCCCTACAGCCAGCCAAGTCCTCCTGCGCCCCTCCTCATTTCCTCCTCCTGGCGCCCCAGCTTCTCTTGGCGCATGCTCTCCTGGCGATCCAGCTCTTCTGGCGTCTGCTCTGGCCGAGGTCCTCTGCACTGTCCCTAGTCAAGCCCTCTCGCTTGCTCTCCTGGCGCCTTGCTTCCCAAATTGCGCCTCAGCCCAGCTCGGCCAGCTGTCGCCCCAGCTCCGGTGAGGCTCCCATGACTTCCCCTCGGCCGTGAGCTCTCTTCCTCCGTGTGGCAACATCTTCTCCTCCACCTCCCTTTCCTCCATGAGAAAGATTGGAGGTAAAACCCTAGAAAATTTGGGGAGTTAGTTGCTTGCATGCAAGGTGTTTGTGCTATTGTCTAGCTAGGTTTCATGATTTTGAGATGTTGGAGGTTGGGGAAATGGAGAGACTAGAGTGATTTGAAATTTCTGGTTCGAGCAGATTTTTGCCCCCTGTTAGAGCTGCTGTTTGAAAATTTTACAAGCATTTCCTGGGGGTTTGGCTATAACGAAAGTTGTAGATAATTGAATTACCTTTCAATAAAGACCATAATCGCTAAATTTCGTTCATCCGTTTAAAAGTTATGGCTATTTTACCGCGTGCTGTCCAGAACACGTTAGTTCTGCGGCTGTCTTCTGTTCGTCGCAAATCTGAGAAATATCGGTGCTTTTCCCGGTCAGTTGGCTATAGAAAAAGTTGTAGATAATCGAATTATCTTTCAATAGCGACTGAAATCACTAAGTTTCGTTCATCCAACTAAAAGTTATGACCGTTTTACCGAGTGCTGTCCTGGGTTGGCAGATTTCTGTTTTCAGGTTTTAGGAGTGGGTTGCAAAGCCGACTTAGTATGAGTCTTGTGTTGATTTATAGGCATGTTTTTGAGTGAGTTATATCCATGTGCAGGTGGTGTGACCCCAGGTGTGGCAATCTCGTCTCGCCACACCGTCTCGAGAAGTTGAAGGCAAGTGTATTGTCTTCGGTTGTGGCTTAGGTGGCCGTTTGGTTTTGCAAGCATATAATTATCCATGTGTTATTTTAATATTTTCATGTTTGATTTTGCTTGCGATGTGATGAATGGAAATGGTTAATTGGTGATGCTATCGTTCAAACCTAGATTATAAGAAGTGCATCAATGTTTGTTTGTTTGTTATGTGTGTTGATTGACGAATCATATGCCTTGTCATTATGCCATGTGTTACATTTTATATATGCCTTGATGATGCTCCCTAGTATGTTTGGGCTAATGGGAACATAGAAGATATAAGATTTGCGTTATGAAAATAGCTCGAATTGTGGTCATGATATGCGATTGTGGCGGTTAAGTGAGTGTTGTTGATATATGTGACCTTATGGATATGAAAGTTGAGATATCATACTATTGTTACTCGTATGATAGGATAATGTGAATAATGAAGTAATGAGGTTTGATTAATAAGAATGGATGATTTGGTGATCATGAAAATGGATTATGACTGTAACGGGTGTAGTAATGATATTGGTGACAATGTAGATATGAGTGTCGAGAATATGCAAATGAATGTTGGGAATATGAATATGAGTGATGAGAATATGAATATGAGAGTTGAGAGTATGAATATGAATGTTGGGAATGCGGATATGAGTATTGAGAGTATGTAAATGACTGTGAGGAATGGCATTTGCATATGTGCATTCATGAAATTGCATTGAGCCAGGGCGGTGAGAAAGTTATACGGAAGTATAACTAATCCGGAGTGCTCGGAGTTCCTACCAGTAGTCCCATCTAATCGGGCGTGGATGGGAGCGTGTTAAGCGTGAGGACCCGCCATCGGGTAGCGGTCAAGTCCTGTTTAAGCAGGCCCTTCCACGGATGGTTGGGTTTGAGGGCACGACGACGGGTGGTACTCGCAATACCCAGATTTGCTAAAAGAGGAGATGAGTCATGCATGATGCATCATATGCATGAGAATTGTGAATTATGCATGAGAATGGTGACATATGTATGAGAATGCATCATATGCATGAGAATGGTGAATTATGCATGAGAATGGCGAAATGAGATGAGCATATGAACATGCAAGCATTTGCGTTGTATGGACAATGTATGAATACGAGATTCTTCCCTTGTATGGTATGTTTGCATCTGCATTGCATTGACAAAGAGGAATCATGTTTAATGAGTTGATTGTAATGTATGGATATGAGATTCTGCTTTTGTATGTTTTGTGCACTTGAGTATGAAAGCATAAATGTATTCTATTGCATTGTGTGTTGCAACTGATAATTGGAATTTATGAGAATGGGAAGAACAGGTTGAGGATTGAGGCGTGGACTCATCCAGAAATGTTTACTGAGGCGACGGTAAGATTTAGTTATGTTTTCGAGTTGGTGTGGTAAGTGGAGTTAGTTATCGTTTCTTTTACTTGTTGATTTCCCTTTAGTAATGGCCATATCAAATTCTAGAGTAACAGTAATTCAATTGAATTCATTACCTTTTATTAATGTTGCACTTTGCTGAGTCTTGGACTCACGCTTGTTTGTTTTCCTGTTTTAGGTATCTTAAAGTTGGCTCGTCTGGTTGGGAGTAGAAGCACGTGCACGACTTCGGTCATTATCTCCTTAAATTAATTCATAAAGCCTGATTGTATCTAATGTGGTTGTAAAGTGTTGTTTGTCGTGGTGTAATTTTTCAATGACCAGTGGATGTGTGATTGATATCTAAGGACCTGCTAGAATGTTTCATCTTGGTTGAATGAATGATATTTATATCGCTATTGTTCTTTTGATCACGAGTGGATGCCCTCTTTTCTAGAGAGGTCATGCCGAAATTTTGTAATTTTCGCTGGCTTAGTTTTAAGCCGGTCTTAGAGTTTGGTTGATTTCAGACAATTTTGTAGAGATGTCATTGAGTTGATTTGGGTTTGGTAGCATTCGCGGTGCGTTTGGCGCCGGGGTGTTACACGCATTGCAATATTTTTTTACATGTGCAACATTTTTTTCCAGCGCATGCAATATTTTCTTCGACAACAGTTGAAATGGGGGCGTCAAAGGCATGTTGCACACGTGAAAAAAAATGTTGTACACGTTGGAAAAAAATGTTGCAAACGTTGAAAAAAATATTACAAAAGGCGTCTGATATAATAAATAGTAATTGAACGTCCGATTGCTAGTATTCGCCAAATAACAAGGCCGAGTTCAGAAGAGGTTAACGAAGCAATCATTCAGTCAGGCAGCAAGCTTAGCTAATCTACGAACGCAGGCATGGTACTTTCGTCCCTGCACATGGCACTGTTCACAAGAGAAGACTCATGATGCTGAATGTTCAGAAGAGATCAGATCCACGAGATGATGGCTCGACGACGACGAGCGACTTTTACCCTTTCCCAGATACCCATAAGATATCCATCTCCATCTCTAGTTCTCTCTAATCCCCAGGAAAGTTCTCTCCAGCCATGCCCCTGGGCTAGCTAGCATGACATCTGCATAATGCAGCGGTCCCCCACTCTCAGCCAGATCCATCCCACTGTAAGCTCAGGGGATTGCAGCAACTGCTGAATGCTGATGCATTGCATTGCGTCCAAGAACAACCCAAAAGCCTGCAACTAAACAGCCGCCATAAAGGGGTGCATTGCATCTTGAGAGCTTGTGCAGATGGAATGATCATGGATTTCAGTCTTTGGTTCAGTGGCCTTTTCTTCCCACCAGCACCCACCCCCAGGTTTCAGCAGTTTTCAGCATTTCGATGCCATTGATCGGCTGTGATATCCTGACCAGTAAAATGGCAGCCATTGACTGTAACAGTGGGGACTGTTAGCATTCCCCGGTCGATCCAGGCCGTAGGTTCTTGATCCGACGGTCTGCAAGTGAGCATCCAGTCGATGCACGATTGATTACAGCTAGCAGATCCTCGTACGTACATGCTGACATGACATGTGGCCCAGGGACAGAGATACTCTTACAAGTTAGAAGCATTTGAATTTGCGTGGATCATGGCAACTCGGTTAAGAGGCGGCAAACCGGCAAAGCACACTTTTGCACTCAGGCTTTGATGCCAGGCATGCATAATGCCCAAACCCCAGCCTTTTGCTTCTCAAGGCGCCTCAAAGATAGCTCAAGTTGTACGATCTCTTCGACAGTTAGTCGCTAACTGATCAATCCTTACCATTGCTTTGCTTTGCTGATATGCATGTCACTGCTCCTTGTGTACCACAATACACTTATCTATTCTTAGAAAGCATTGTCCTATAATATAAGTCTACTGTGGATATCAAAGATATGAGCAGTGCTTCAAAGCTTTCTCTCCCAATACAAGTGGTACAAATTTTGAAGCAAACGAAGAGGTAAGTAATCATTATCTACCATTCACTCATGCCTTAATATTTATGCAACTATCATAAGGAAAAGTATGAAAACACCTCTTCAAAGATATAGTTATTTCAATGTTTCTACCATATAACCCTTCTTTAATACTGAAAAATGAATGAGCAGTTATAATATGCCATTTAATAGTAACGCATTGTCCATGATGTTAACTTTTTCTTAGGTTTAGTGGCCTATTGATCTGTGCATATGGTAGGCTTTGGACCTATATTGCAGAATAAGCCAGCCACCACACTTTGAAGATGATGATGTTGTTGTTTAGTACTACTACTCCATGATTACTTCTAGCTCCTTTCTACCTATACTCACTCACATCTGGTCCCATGCAGCAACCACTGGCAGATCCATCTCCCGGGCACGACAGGCGACTGTTTGGACTCCTCAGCGACAACCATGGAGGTACAGTGTAACTCTACCATTCTAAATGCTATGAAAACAAAGCTTTTCTAGGTAAATTTTCGTCCCAGACCGTCAACTAGTTAGACTTACCAAGGTTTCCAAAATTTTCGAGCTCCGCCACTTGATAGCAACTACTGTATCACAACTATTCAGGAGATCAGATTTGCTCGGTGACACAGTGATCATGAACAGGGGCGTGCATGCTTTCTCGAATCTCAGTAAAGATTCCTAAATGGAGCATATATGCATCGTATCTAGATCTCAGTTGTCCTTTGGATTATCATCCCAAGCACCGGCCGAAATGGCCCCAGGACAAAACCGGGACCTCTACTCGCTACTACGTACTGTTCGTTCACAAGAATCTATGTCTTCTTTGGTTCTGCGTTGTGCTTTTGCATGAATTTTGAGGCTCTCTTGTCTTACTGTAAGATTTCAAGCCCGTCTTGTAAGGCTTTCGGCGGATTTGATTCCTGTTGCTACAGACGGAGACAGCCGCTCCCAACTTGATGATGAACCGGCCAGTGATGTTTTTTTCCCTCGGCAAATGAAGAGAAGACACGGCGGCGCCAACCATTCAACGACACAGTGAATTGTGTCCTCGCAGACGGGCATGGCAAATCGCTGCTGGAAAATTCGATGGATTTCGGTACTGTGACGACACTGCAGGCTGCAGGCAGTGCGTGCCTGAAATTATATATTCCCCTTGAGTGTCAAAGTAAACAGAGGTTTGGGAGAATTCATATTTTTAGTTATTGGCAAGTGTCCACGCTATCCCCAATAGGTATATATTTATAAACAAGCGTGTAGTCATTGGCAAGTGTCCACGCTATCTCCTATACTGTAAACAAGGATGCGATCAATTCATATTTGTGGTCATTGGCAAGGGTCTGACTTGGTACGGTACAGGAATCGGTAATAACCTTCTTGTACACGGTGTGGACACCAAATAATAAGTAACATATCTGTCTTTACTTAGCATATACAACAGGGCTTTGTATCCTGTGCAATTAAATATTTGGTAAAACTATTATGCAACCTTATTAAAAAAAGTTTCAAAAAATTCTGAAAAAAAATCATGGATGTACATCTCAGCTTACCCCATCTACATATAAAATTTCATCATCAAATTCGTCCTGTACTAGAAGTTACAAAAAAGACAAACTTGATCATGAACAGGATCTTTTTTATTACTCTTAGCACATGACGAATTTGATGATGAAATTTTATATGTAGATGGGGTAAGCTGAGATGTACATCCATGATTTTTTTCAGAATTTTTTGAAACTTTTTTTAGTAGGGTTGCACGGTGGTTTTACCTAATATTTAATTGCACAGAATACAAAGCCATACAACAGATGTTGTGAGATTCTTATCTCTTGACACATCCACTCAATCACAACTGTATCATGTCAGGTTGAGATTGTTCAAAGCTTGGCCATCTCTTGAGTCGACAACGGCTTAGTGAACATATTTGCTACTTGATGTTGAGATGGTATAAACCGAATCTCCATGGCTTTCTGTGCCACCCTCACCCATACAAAGTAAAAATCTACCTCAATATGCTTTGATCGAGTACGAACAATAGACACGATTTACCAAAAGTGGCACCTAAATTGTCACGATAAACACACGGAACTTGTGTCAGAAAACACCAAGTTCTCCCAACAGAGATCATATCAAGATGACTTCAGCTGTGGCATTAGCAAGTGCTTTATACTTTGCCTTAGTACTTGATTGAGATATTGTAGCTTGTTTTCAACTCTATGGCAAACACACACCATTGAGATCTAAATTGAAGCTTGCAAGTATCATACAGTCTAAGATGAGGCCAGCAAGGACATCCAAAAGATCTAAGAATAATATAATATGGCTTTTTCCTAAGTAGACACTCTATAGGTGTAGAAGAATTAAGAACTTTGATGGGCAATCTATTGATGAGGAAAAAATCTATTTGTAAGGCCTCATCCCAAAATTTCAAGGGCATGCTAGCTTGTGCAAGGAGAGAGAGAGAGACCAACTTTAACAACATGGCGATGCTTTCTTTCGACTGGCCCATTTTGTTGATGGGTGTATGGGCACGAAACATGATGATCAATGCTTGTTGTTTGAAAAGAGTGTGCGGTTTTTTTATATTTGCCTTCCTAATCGGCCGTTTGCATACAAATAATTTTCTTACCAAGCAAACGTTCTGCATCACTTTGAAATTGAATAACCGTGTATTCAACATCATCTTTACTCTTTAAGGCCTTGTTGTGTGGCCCATTCCCGGCCGGGATCCCTATGGATGGACTAGTATTTTAGGCTAAAATTCCCGCCCATCCACAGGGATTCTGGCTAAAAATAGAAGGATATCCCAATCGATAATGCCACAGAGTCTGATTGGGTTTGACAGCAGGAAGAACCTCCTTGATTAGAAACTTGTCTCTCAATCTTATAGGATATAGATCATCCTTAGTGGAACAGTGAAGAAGAACACTCTTCGTAACACGATCTTTGATAAGATAATAGCTAAGACATAATTCAAAGAAAATATTATTATCATACGCAAGTTTATGAACTAAAAAGAGGTTTTATATAGTGTGAGGCATATGAAGCACGCCTGTAAGATACAATAGTTTAATGGAGGTTTTAATATGAGATTGACCAATGTGATCAATTAGCATACCTAATCTGTTTGTTGCATGCACCTCGTCCTTGCCGTGGTACTTCTCGTGTATGGTTAGTTTGTCTAGCTCTTTAATGATGTGATCTGTGGCTCTCGAGTCTGTGTACCACACCAGGTCAGTGGAAGCATAGCAACATGCCCATCTTTGACCTTATATGAGTGATCGTATTATGGTACACTTAAGTGCAATGTGACCAACCTTCCCACAAACTTGACACACATGCCTATTATTGGAGAAGCTACCATTATTCATGGATTGCTGACCCATCTGGTTGTTGGATGATTGGCCATGTTTGCGGCCAAAACCTCGATTACGAGTCTCTCATCTTGATGTTGAGTTTGCATAAGCTTCAGTGGTCTCTATTGGTAGATCATGATGTTGATCTTGACGAATCTCATAACTCAACATGTAAGTGTAGTAGATAGCGCTGAGGGTGATTGGATCCGATCTGGTTGTCACTGAAGTCACCAGAGGATCACAATTAGAATCAGGATTGGTCAGCATGTAGATCACAATATATTGTTCTTCGAGAGGACACCTTGCAATCACAAGAGCATCGACTAGACTCTTCACCTTATTGAAGTAGTCAGTCATGCTCATATCTTTCTTGAGGATCATGACAAGTTGCCTGTGAATCTAAATCATCCTCGCCTAGGACTAGGATGCAAACATGCACTCCAACACTTGCCAAACTTCTTCCGATGTCGACACGAAGAGCACCTGAGAAAGAACTTTAGGCGCGAAGGAGGAGAAGATGATGCTAAGCACCATCTGATCCGGCCGAATCCATACCTTGTAATCTAGATTTGAGACTACGGTTTTAGCACCTTCTGTGGTCCGCTTTATCGTCTTAGGAGGAGCTATGCTGGTGCCATCAATGACCTCCAGAAGCTATTGTCCCATATGATAGGCTGACAATTGTGCCTTCAACAAGTAATTATCTCGTGTCAATTTGACAATGACAAGATGTCCAAAGAATGGTGATGCCAGGGGGTTAGAGAGGAAGACAGTCCTGTCGGCAATGTGGCCAATGCGAACGGTGGGAGTCATGCCACATGTATTCGTCATTGTGAGGTAGAAGATAAGGATAATTATGATATCATGACAAAGTAAACTGAGGGCTAGAAGAGTACTGCATGACAACAATGATACGATCGGTATATATTTATAGTCATCGGCATGTGACTGACTTGGTACAGTACAGGAGACTTGTTGTCCCCGGTATGGACGCCAAAAAAATATACAAAATATCAAAGTCTATCTCTACTTAGTACATATCCAATGTCCAACAGATACTTAGTATATCCAACAGACGGCGTGAGATTCTTTATCCGGACGATCCGGCCAGTAAGCGCAGGCCGGCGGAGCTGCGGCAGTGGCAGGTCGTCGGACGGACGGACGACGGGTAGCGCGTACGGCGATAGTCCATCTCCCGTCGCATCACCGCGGATGCCGCGCGTCACGGCCGTCCGTCTCGCCTGCACATGTCCGCGCGCGCGCGCGCCCGCCGGCCGGCCGGCCGGCCCCCCACTACATGCGTGCGAGTGAGGACAGCGGCTTGCGACGAACGGCGACAGCAGAGGTGGTACGTGATGATGGCTGCCGTTGAAGACTGAAGAGAAAAGAAACCGGCCGAACCTAGACTCTTGTGTTGTTACTGTTTGGTCATATCGCCAGGCTTTCGACGTACGTACTTTCAATGTCTAAGTTTAAAGGAAGTATTTTTTAATGATTTTGTCTATAAATATGTAATGTATTTTATGTTTTAATTCAAAATTAGTATGGTGTTTTTTTATAGCTCTAATAAATATTCTTTAGATGTATGCATTGAACATAATGCTCAGAGATAATAATTAAGGATAATCTATTTATTTTAATATCTTTTTAATCTATATACTAAGAAAAAAATAGACTTTGTAAACTCAGACAGAGTAAGTATTAGTTATGCTTTTTTTTCAGATGATTAATCTAGAACCACACGTACCTACTCACCCCAAAGGTATCCAAAGGCTAATAAAATAGACTCAACAGGTAGCAAATAATCACAAAAGTTACATATAGCAAAACCAAAGTTTATAAAGCATGATAAGGATTACTGTGAGCAAGCGAGGGAGCACAACATTTCTTATGCTTCTAAAATTTCTAGTCAAAAAGTGTTTTCATGCTATTTTTAAAGTTATATAAATATTAAAATATGAATAGACGATGAATGATAATTACTTAACACTTTTTTTCAAGATTGGCATGACTGGCGCCGGATGGAAAAGCATGGAAGGTTACGTCACATTTCTCACCTGCCGACTTGACCTGCGTTACAGGCTGCGCGCCACCGCAACGTACATGTTGTATTTTGTATTTTTGTCCGACTCAACGGCGAGAGCTCGCGCCTGCGTAACACGCGTGGCCCCACCGCGCAGCGACAGGCCTCACCAGTACAGCACAGAATTTTCTTTAAATAATACATTTCTTATTTAAATTGCAAAAATATATCTTAATCTAAAAAAATTGTAAAACTATAGCTTTGTCGCCATATGGTTGGATGACAATAACGCAAAACACAGAAAAAGATGAGTCAGTATTGATGTGGCCTCTCTGTCACCAAATAAAAGAGTGATAGTATTTTGTCGCCAAACCATTTAGTGCCAAAAACCATTTCAATTAGCGACGGTGAGCTTCTTACGCTAAACTTAACCGCTTTGCGGTCTCTGTCGCCAGTTGGTTTGGCGACAGAGGCACGCGCCTCTTTTGTCACCAAACCAACGGTCGATTTTTGCGGCAAGAGATTTCTGTCACCATTTCATTTAGCGAAAGGGAGGTCAACTATTTTTTTCATCTACGTGGCGCTGACGCGGCTGTTTCTCATCAGTTCAAATGGTAACACAACTCTTTATCGTCATGTCATATAGCGACATTTTTCTCTCATTATTTTAAACGGAAGCAGATGTATTGTTTTGTAATTTTTTTAAATTAAAGTATATTTTTGCAATTTGAATAAAAAATCTATTATTTTAAAAGAATTTCTACAGTACACGGCAATGGTAGGGTAGCCATTAGCCAAGGCGTCGCTGCTACAAGTATCCATCGGTCTCACACAAGTGCATGACTGCTGTTACTGCTGCTGCTGCTGCTGCACACAGGCGGCAGGCAGCGAGGGGAGGGAGCCGAGGGCTGTGAGTTCATGGGCAAGTGCTTGAGGAGCTGCAAGCAGCGGCGGTCGCCGGATGCGGTCGAGGCCGCGGCGTACCTGACGCTGCGCAGCGGCAGGCGCGTGCCAGCGGCGGCCAGCCCCAGGCGGCGCCACCGCCGAGGCGGGGGTAGCCGGTACGCCAAGAACGTCGCCAAAGCGCGCAGCCCGCGCAAGCGCGCCGACTCGGACTCTGCTGCTCGGCAGCGTCGATGTCGGCGCCGGGTGCTTAATTCTCTGGGCGGTCGCGAGGAGGAAGAGGAGGAGGAGCTGAAGCCGTCGTCGCGGGAGAATTCATCGGTTCTCTGCAACGAGAGCTGCGGCAACAGGTCTGATTAAATTAGCTCTTTAATCTCAAGAAATAATGCATAGGTGTTTTATTAACTCGCCCGTGGTTCCAATTTCTGAGCTGTAATATTATTGACAAGATAAATCGTGCTTAACTTTGAACACAAGTTGTTAACTAGACTACAACTGCTCTAGTTCTACCATGTTATTAACTTCGTTTCGTTTCTGAATTTCGTTTCATTAGACGGGCGACGCCGCCCAGCTCCGGCGAGGTGAAACACGGCCACCTGAACGGCCGCGTCGCAGCTGGCCGACCGGCGCTGTCGCCACCGGAAGAGGAGATCGAGGAGTTCTTCGCGGCGGCAGAGCTCGCCGAGCGCCTGCGATTTGCAGAGACGTAAGCACCTGAATTCGCAGCGACGTGCGAGCTCACACAGCCGGCCGGCGCAGTTCAGCCTAAAAAAAAAAAAAGTTTTTGCTAATATGAGCTGCCGTTCTGCAGGTATAATTACGACGTTGCCCTCGACCGCCCGTTCGAGGGCCGCTACGAGTGGGCGCCGGTGAGCGCGTGAGGGAACGGAGCCGAACTGCACGGGGGTAAAAGTGTCAATTCATAAATCATAACTGATGCAGCTGGGAGAAATAGAAGTTAGTTTTTTTTTCTCCTGCTAATTTAGTTACCTAATCTGTCAGGGATTTTCACTTGTTATGATCAGTAGCTAGTTATCACTAGTTCAGTTCACCATCGTCTCTGGCAGTCATGTATAGCTTGTAGGTGTTGAGGGTAATTAAGATGGTCTGGAGGAAGCTTATGAGCTCCCTTTGCTAAATTTCTACCAAAAAAGTTACCTCACTCTCGCTTTAAGCCTTTCATAAATTTCTCCCCTTCTGATTATACAATGCCATGAGTTACGTACACTCAAACTCTGTTTGGAATGTCGTAATCTCGTGGAAAAGTTTCGTCTGAATTTGCAGGATTCCCTACAAATCCTACGAATTATTTCCTACATAAATCATGTGTCTCAGAATCGTTTTATTTTGCAGGAAATTCTCTGTGCAAATTCGTTTTGTCTACCAAGGACTATATACCCATGCCATTTACTTTCCTAGTAATTAGTGAGCCTCTTGGTGCTACCTCACGCAAATTACTTTTTAATCACAAACTAATTAATCAGGGAACTTTTTACTTTCTAGTAGTGAGGTAGAAACAATTTACTGAACTTGTCTGGAAATCCAAACCGTGCCATGGCAAGAATCTCACTGACATGTGAATATAGTCTTGGCTTGAAGCCATGCAACTTTGTTAGAGTTTATTTTGTTCTTTTGCAACTTTTGTTCGAGGCTAATTTGCCCGATCTGCACGACGACAATGTCTATACGTACGTTCATGCACATGCACATGCATGTAGGACGTATGAACTACGTACCATTTTCGTGAGTAAATTTACAGAAAAAGCCTTTATTTTTTCCTTGCAAGTAGATTTGCAGGGCACACGATCGACTCTTTCTCCTTTTCCCCCAATCCTTTTGTCTTCTTTTTTTTCATCTTATTCCACCTGATGTTTTTAGCACTTGTAGGCTTTATCTGAGTGAAAATGCTATATATGTTTTCTCCCTATGGAGAAGCTTCAAAAGCTCATTTATGCATCAGCCACACCTTCAAAAGTACAATTGCCATGACTTTTTACTCCTGTCTTAAATCCATGTAGCATGCTCTCTTTTGTTCTCTCTCCTAAAGTCCTTGTATTCTCTTCTTTTCTGAACCTAAACTGTGTATGCTTTGATTTCTCTTTTACTTTATTTCTCTGTTTTATTTTTGAAGTAGCAAATGCAGTTAATTTCCACCTTTTTGTCAACAGAGACCAGAGTACAGATTCTCTCTCTACTATAGCCTGTAGCTGTATGTGCCTTTGCCATGACCTAACCTACATATAATACCTTAAGTCATGTTAAAAAAGAAGTCAAAAGCACACATCAGTTGGTTGTTGGGGGCATTACTGCAACAAGCAAAAGAAAAACCACCCAAAGGCAGCAAAAATACAAAGAAAGATGGAATCTTTGCCCCTGCTTTTCACTCTTCTGATCAGGGACCTTAATCATTGGGTGCACTAGGGGCCCTTCACCCCTATGCATATGGCACTTTGCACATAAATTACCCATTCGAGTACAAATCAAGATTAAGAAGATGGGTCAAGCTTAAGTTGTCCTTACCATGCATTAACCACTCCGGCCAGGTGTGAGGTTTGTTATTGGCTCAGGGGTTGATGCTTTGGATCTGGAGCTCAGCTAGCTGCTGCTTGTTTGGTAGTAGAGGGAGCATCTAGTGGAGGTATATTCTTGGCATGTAGAGTAGCACAGTATATAGTATAATGGAGAATGTCAGCTTCCTACCAAAACGGAATATCCATATAGCTAGCCCACATATATATATAGTCAATATTATACTCCCTCTGTTACAAAATACATGTGAGTGACATTTTAACGAAAGAACTTTGTCAGAAATGATATTTACCATATCAACGCCTCAGAGTTTATTTATATCCCTTTTTGTACTCGTGTAGGGTTTCCTTTGCATCACCCATTATGCTCTGTTCCATTGGATTCCAACAAATGGCGCACGAGAGGACATGCATATGCGTGTACCAATAGAAGAATGGTGCATACATAGGCACCTTCACAATGTGCATGTTGAATATAGATGTAGCCAAACTTTCGAAACTTCGAGTATTAACATCTTTTTAAATATTTAAATTAGATCCATGAAAATCATATATTTATATTAGTCTCGAAAAGTGCTTTCATAGTATTATAATTTTATTAGATTTTATAAATATATTATAATAAAAATTAGCAATTAAAATTGTGTTTTAGATACCGTGTTGACTAAAAAGGATAACTATTATGACCAAAGAAGTATTTGATATATATATATATATATATATAGATATATATATATAGATCAGGGTTTGTTTTTTTGGGACCACCACCATGTAAGTAGAAGCAGTAGATTATGGATGCCTGAATGGCATCTTCACTGCCTCGGGATCCGAGATAGAATATACAAGTGATTGATTAGACATAACATCGCATATCCTCTCCTTAAAGGACAAACAGGATCAATTGTTTTTGCAGCCACTTTGCTGCATGCTGCCATGCCCATGCACGCATAGTCCATGGATGGATGGGTGATCACGATGGTTCAGGTCTTCCAAAGCTTAAACACGCTTTAGCTAAACAAGCTTTAGTTTCTTTCTAGGTCCCATACTCCCATCATGGAGTTGTGATGGGAGCAATTTAGTGGGAGGTGCATGCTTTGTTTTGTGCTTCTTTCTAGACAAATATCAAAGCATTTACTTTTGCTAAAGGAAAGAAAAAAAGACGTACCAGTTTAGTGAAAATTCAAAGGGTTGTAAACCTTTCACAATGTTCGCCTGAAAAGAAGTTAAGCGGAAACCTCTCTTTCTTTCTTAGGATGACTACTTGATAATCTCTTCTTCTTAGTACGATCGAGTACTTGGTAATATAAACACTACGATGATTTTTTTTTTTCGGTAATACACTAGGAAATCGTGTGAGCAAGAGGGAGAAACCACGAGAGTGAGTGGAGTGGAAGGGAGTGAGAAAGAGGAGGAGGTTCTGGGGATGGGTTGATTTGTCAGGAAACGGTGCAAAGCAACGGAAACAAGGTGATGGTCAGGCCGTCAGGGCCGGATCTATGTATTGACCGGGGTTAAATGATACCGGCTTTTTTCGGTCTAGCTCATATAATTTTCTTAGTAATTGTTGGTGCTGAAAAATGTGACGACAAATTGATCGGCTCAAACACACGTGAACGCTAGGTTCAAGAGGTTTGAGGTGTGCTAGCCGATTTGATCTGCATTCGGTAAGATAGATTGAAAATTATACTCAAAGTTATCTAGTGTGATAATAGGCAAGAATCTAAACAACTATACAAGGCCGATTAAATCAAAGGTAACGATAAGTCTAAACAATGTGTTAGGTCTAATTAGATGGTTGATAAAGGTATATTTTCCTGACGAGGGCGTTGCGCAACAAGATCAGAGTAAACCAAATCTGGCGTAATCGGAGAAGATCAACAATCGGCGATGCGCAACTTTATTGATCGACAATGAATTACAAGAGATATCTAAATTGTGAGACTACTTCTAGTTAACAGGAAAAAGTAAATAAAAGTATATGCGAGTTGTTTGATTGATTGATGTTTTGTTGCTTGCTTTTGATCCTCTTTTTATAGTGCATAGGCCGATCGTATATATCCTTCACTACCAGGGAAATGACCTTTAGTCCCAGTTAGCAACTGGTTTTATAGTCCCTTGCCAAACCGGGACATTTATCCGGGACTAAAGGTCGTAGATCTTTAGTCCCGATTCGCTCAATCGGGAACCTAGAACCTCGTGACTCCAGCCTCACCCTTCTAACCAACCCACCCACCATCGCGTACTGATATACATAGAATATGTATTCCTTTTGAACTTTTCTCAAATGAGGAGATCAAGACGGTTCAGAACACTAACCGTCATGAAGCCCTCATCAAGACGGTCAGAATAACACGAACCGGTATTGATGTTCACATCATCATCGGCTCGGTTACGAACCGGTACTAATATACTCGCTTTAGTACCGGTTCGTAACACGAACCGGTACTGATGTGAGGACATACAAACCAGTACTGAAAGCCCACGACAATCCTGTAGCTAATGAACCGGTACTAAAGCCCTCATCAGTACGGGTTAAAATCCAACCGAGACTGATGAGCCGGTATAGAAGGTCTGATCTGTAGTAGTGCTTCTTCAATGCGTTGCCAACCGTGATCCATATCAGTCTTTGTACAGATAAAATTTTATATTTGAATCAATATTGGTCACAGTTCTATCTTCGACTTAATTTCTCCCTTTTTAACCGATATCGGCTAGAATTATCTAATTTTATCCTTAGCCTAACAAATCGGTTATATCTTACCAAATTTTGATGTAAACAGTAGTATAAGCATGTGACCCCCTTATTACAAGCTACAAGTCAGTGTTATGAGTTTATAATACACTGGTGACCTTTTTTCCTTGGATCTGCCCCTGGTCTCAGTGGATAGACAAGATGGCGAGTGGCATCTTACATTCATTTGAGTACTACATCCCGTATATATTTTCGTTCGTTTTCTTCATCGTTCATTCGTCAAGAAACTTATTTCCACACTTCTGCCAAGAGGATCTCGTGACATGTGATTTTTTGGCATCAAGGTGAAGTTGAAACCTTAGCTCGAGCAAATGGCGAGCTAGCTGTATTGGAGTTAATTAGCTAGGTTCATTCGGTTTTCGGTAGTAGGTACGTACGGTAGTAGTTTGCCATAGCCTATCTCAGGCCAATCGCCAGCTACAAAAACCGATATCAGGGCAGGACTTGCCACGGGAGTTCTTTCAAGTCCGCCGGTATGTATGTATAGAAGACGCTAGCTGGTAAGACTCTCTCATGGAAGCAGGTTTATATGAAGTTTTCGCAAGGTAATTGTTCATGATAGATAGTAGGAGAATTGTATAATTGTGTAGTTTTGTGATTCCGATTCCTCAAAATCTGAACGTTCTGCCACTGCAGTGGTTTTCAAGGTATCAAGACCCTAGCTATTTGATAGAGCTCTAGATCATAACTCCTCCTGAGATCTGTAGCTTGTAGACTAAAATAAAGTGAATTAAGTTTATATTTTTAGTTTAAAATATAAACAAGATGACCCACCTAAACACTCTTAATGTACACACAGTTCCAACTCCATAAATTTCTGGAATTAGAAATACCCTGCTCTACCAGCTCCACAAAACACCACCTAAATTCTCCCCCCACAAAACAACCTAAATTTCCCCCCAACAAAACAAACCCGAATAAATCATCACTTTCATGTGTGTCCTGTATGCACAATGACTGAACTAGAAATTTTTTTTGGAGATGCATACTTCACTTATACGACCCTATAGTCTTATGCAATGATTTTATATGATCATAAATTCAACACATATATTAAAAATTTACTAAAAATATAGTACAAATAGTTCTAAGGTCTAAAAAAAATTTAAACCACTAAGATCAGAATCAATTCAATCAACAAATTTGATCCATTTGAAGAGGTGAACTTATAGCGCTTTCCAAGTGTTGTGGTCAACAAGGAACAAAGTGAATGTTGCTGATACACCAAAAACCATTTCGGAAATCTGTCGCCTGTCGCAAAGATTTACTGACGAGTTCAAAGAATTTTTCACTTTAAAAATAAATCAAAAGACCAATGTGCTAGGTCACTTGTAAAAACCTGCTGAAGGTTTTCTAAAGGCTAATTGTGACGGAGCTTTCGACAAAGAATAGAAGTGTGAAAGATATGGGGCACTGTTATCAAGACTCCGAGGGTGCAGTAGTTTGTGCTGGAGGTGGGTGACACTCCTTAGCACTGCAAATAGAAGCCAAAGCCTGTTTGAAAGCTCTGGGGCGCTGTTGCCTAAGTTTTTTTTTAAAAAAACGGCGAGCCGTAATTGATTAGGAGGTGAGTTTGAAGATTACATAGAACAAAGGTGGCGGAGACTGCACCTGAAAAAGGGAAGAGAGAAAAAAGAAAAAGGACCGGTAGGCCACTGCAAAATTTTATCGAGGTGTTTTGCTTCCGCGGATACTTAGCTTGTGGCCTCGTCTTTGATCGATTGAAAGATCTGCTTGTGAGTGGCCTAATTCCTTTAAAATATTCTACTATTGCGCTTTTTCACCATTACCAGCATAATAGGATTATGAGAGTCTTAATGCCTTTCCGGGAGGTGAACCAGCAGGCTATGAGCTAAAGAATCCATTGGTCGAGATATTGATCAAGGAAAGGGACCGATCGATCCAACTGATCTTTCGACTAGGCGCCACCATAAACTGCTTGTTAATTTGTTCATGTGATGACAGAATTCAATGCGTGATCTTTAGATAGCTGGCCTGTACGGTTTCTCTTCTCCTGGCTTGGAGACATCACCATCTCTGCTTTGCCGCGTCGATTCCAAGTTGCTTAATCGGTCACTAGTATATATCGCCATCTTTGTTTTAATTTTGTAGAGATGTCTGTACTTTTTTCGAGTAAGATACAAGTTTTCTTTGTAAATACATTAGATTAAGAACAATTTTCTGCACGAATTTCTTTGAAACCCCTCAGTTCTTTTTTACTTAACGTTTTTATTTTTCGTAGTCTCTAAGTTGCAACTTTGGCCGCTACTTTTTATGATTATACATCAAGACATATACTAATAAAATTATAATATTATAAAAATATTTTTAACGATAAATCTAATAATATAATTTTCACATAGCTAATAAATATCTCTAAACCAATTGGTGGTCAAACTTTTCACAAAGTAAAAAGAACAGAGACAGAGAGAGACTTTAATTTCCGAAAAGAGAGAGACTTAGGACCTGTTTGGATTCATTAGCAGCTAATAGTTAGCTGGCTAATAGTTCCTAGCTAATATTAGCTAGCTAACTATTAGCTGGCTAACTATTAGCTGGAGGGTGTTTGGATCCACTAGCTAATATGTGGCTAATAGATGCTATTGTTCAGAATACCCATGCTATTAAATGCTATTGGTGGTAGACGTGAAGGGTATTTTGGTTAAATGTCACCTATTAGCTGTTATTAGCTGGGTTTGGCTAGCTAATGAGATAACCATTAGCTGGGTGCCTAGCTAATAGTTAACTGATCTATTAGCTGGGGGTGTTTAGATCCACTCCAGCTAATTTTTAGCAGCTAACTATTAGCTGCATGGATCCAAACAGGCCCTTAGTTTCAGAAAAGAAACATACTACAAGAATGTTGCATAGATTGTTGTATGGTCTTAATTTGTAGACTCAAAAGAGGATTGCAATCACAGCGAATAAATTTATATATGTAGAATATCATCCGGTTTTCTTTCTTATAGATCTGTTGCCTCCATCAGCATCTTGACCTGTCGTAGTACTCGAGATATATGGACGTTAACTAATTTCAACCCTAATCTCGATTCTTGACTTCCACAAGTAGTCTTAATTAAGGAGAGAGACCCAGAGATTGCGAGTCATGATATGGACGCATGAGATAATCAATCTTCTGAAAACATCAAGACCGTTTTGATCCTTAGCAGGATGTGCGTGTTTGAAAGTTGGAAGAGGATAATGATAGAGTGCATCTTAGGGTGTGTTTGGTTATTTGTACGAAGTGGTATATGTATGAGATGGTTTAAGAAAAATATCATCCATGTGTTTAGTTGCTTGAATGGAACCATCCTGTCCTGGACGGTATGATATAAATTTGAGGAATATTCCCTATAGATATTGAATCATTTCATTCACCTAAAATAATGAAATCAAATAGTACAAAACTATCCCATCCTATTCAACCTCATCCCACCAACCAAACACACCCTTAGTTATTTCCATAACTGCCTTTCTAAATGAAATTCAGTAGTGCTAATCTTAAAGCAGTAAATCTGCTGCTCGTTGGCTTCAGTTAGCTAGAAACATACGAGTAACTTGTCGTCTAAACTTGCCTGGAAATATCTCACTCGTTACACCCAACTAGATAAGAACCCGCGCTACGCCGCGGCGCATGAAATTTGTTTACTGCGTCGCGCGAAATTCTGATCGTTTGATATTTACAGGGAAACTGTGTAAGCCTGGCTTTTCTGTTTTCTTTACAAAAAACGTGTTGTTAGGAGCATTGCACATTCTTGAAAGAAAAGGAAAATATTGTAACATGAAGAAATATCGTTGAATTTTGATGGAGCATACTTATAAAGTAGTTACATGCAGTATAATTTGATAACTTATCTAATTGTGAACTGTAGGTAAAATATCAAAGTAAGTTTGGCGGCAATCGTGATTTTCTCAATAAAATATTCTGATTAGCCAGTAGACATGCACCTAGAAACAAATTAAACTGCACACATCAGATGTTCTTAGAACACAAACATAAAAAAGGTGTGCCTATTTTCTTACGCACAGGACACATACAAAGACAAATAGCATGCAGGAATATGATAAGAAACATGCTACTATTGGAAGCAGATAGCTATATTACTTTGTGTATGTCCCGATAGTCCAGAAAATTATGAATCACATATTGATTTGTATAGATCTATTGGGATCATACGCCTCTCATATGGGCAATTTAGACAGTGATGACTGATCAGCAACTATGAAACAATATGTGACAAACATAGTGAGTACAGCTAGACTACTCCCATCTCCGAAAATCGTCAGAAGCTCAAGAGGCCAGCCGGCTAAAAGTTGGCAAGTCTTCTAAAGGCTTCATGAATTGGAAATGGAATCCAAATTCGCTTCCGAACAGAGCTACTCTCTGAAATTGCATGGAGAAACCAGAAAGGCTGTATAGTTATATGCTGTTAGAGACCCATTTGGGCATTCGTGTGCTTGTGCAAACAAAGGATGTTATGGTATTAAATAATTGAAGGGCCATTACTAAATACTTAGGCGATAGAAAATAACATAATATAATAAGATGAGCTTCGGTAATTCTCAAGACTCATATTACAACCAAAGGATGTAGACAAACGATCTGTAATCGGGGAAGATTTTGTAGAAGATCTCTTAGTCTTACAGCCTCTAGAGAGGTCCTCCACCTTGTTTTGTAATAGATATTTTCCTTAAGATCTCTAAAAGTTCAATGTTCATTTGAAACCTGTAATGATCAGCTGCTGTTAGATAATTATTATGTTCTGCCTTGTCTTCCTAAAGGTGGCAATGCTTGATGCATGTCAGCTGTCAATAGCGTTATCTGTGGATTGTGCATCAGGAATAAATTCTGCTGTGATTCACTAAGCATTGATAGTTTTGCTGTATCTGCTCTAGAAGATCGGTCACAGGAAGAGTGCTAAAAGTGCAATGTTTCCTACAGATGTTCTGCTTTCTTTGACTAAGGATGCACTGCCTGGTGTAGTTAACAAGACAAGTGGTCTAGGGCAAAATGCACTATTTAATCATGACAATTAGGAAAGCGAGTCAAATAGTCGAGGAAAAAACAATTTATCTGTCATACACTAAAATAGTGCGTTGGATGATGCATCCCTAAAGAAGAATTGCTATCGTTGTTTTTTAAAAAAATTTGGAAATAAAGGAAGTTACAAATCCTATTTTTAAGATGGCAATATGACAATATAAAGGACATCTAATCTGGTTCTTGGCTAAACAACTTCAAATTGTTAGATGCTAATAGAATGGGTTCATTGTTCAGGAAAAATCGGTGGTCCAATTATTGCAGGACTATTCTACATAATAAATACACGATGTCTACCGAATAGTTTTTATACATAAGTAGGAAAGGAGAACTCACATACCAAATTGTGTGTGGCTCTAAGAATAAAAAGCCTCATAGAATTCCATCCGATAAAAATTTTTATCATAAGAGTTCCAGCTCAATGTCATCTATCACGTAAAAATTCTTCATGCACGGTGGAAGAGGTGGTCAGTGAAGGAGAGAATAAGACATCCTACACCAAGACATAAGAAGCAAGGGCAAAACCAACCGAGGTCAGAATTAAGTCATGCCATGGTGAGAAACCTAATATATCTTACTGCAAACAGTTATGGAAACAAACAACTAATATCTATGCGGCTCCTAAGGCAACCAAGAAGTAGAGCGGTGCAATAATCATGTTAGCAAAAAAAACTGTGTTGCTTGCTAGCTGCGTGGCATGGAAGCCTAGAGAAATACAGAAAAGGTAAATTTGTATCATGGAGACCTGGGCACTCACGATCTTCATTTAATTTCTTCAAAAGCTGTGACTTTGAAGGAAGGGGGTAAATTCTAGCTCCGAGTTGGGACTTGCGATGACCTATTGCTCATCCTTGGTTCTGCCATATTGATCTACCATTGTCTTCATGCTGCATAATGGCAAGTGACAAATATCAACACGCGATTTGCAATAATGGTTGATAATTCAAGAAATAAAAGCCCAAATAACAGCTCTTAATTAATTAAATTAGATGCATGTAATCTGAGTGGAAGAATATTGGATTATTACGTATATGTATGGCATGGAACTGGTAATAACAGCACACACCAGTTACGTATATATGCATTATCACAGAACCCTAGATATTTCTCTCTATAGTGCATGATACGGATCAAAGGAAACTGTAAGACCAATTAATATAGAAATTAACAGAAAGCAAAGAGATATTAAAATAGATCAACAAGAAAGAGGAAAAACATAGATGCTAGCTAAACCAAATATTAGATAGGTACCTTTTTCAAAGAAAAATGTATCAACATAATTATATGAGGCAACACAGACCACTTATGTATATATACATTATCACAAAACCCTAGATATTTCTCTCTATAATGCATGATACTGATCACATGAAACCGTAAGACCAATTCATATAGAAATTAACAGAAAGCAAAGAGATATTAAAATAGATCAACAAGAAAGAGGAAAAACATAGATGCTTGCTAAACCAAATATTAGATAGGTACCTTTTTCAAAGAAAACAGTATCAACATAATTATATGAGGCATTCTCACTGAAGCGGGAATTCCAATATGGAAGATAAGTGTTTTTTTTAATTATATTACATAAAAGATGTGTATGTCTATATACGATTTCGGGCCAAGAAATGCTAGCTCCCTATCAAAAGGAAAAATCTAAGCAAGATAAAACTCAGAACCATTGCTTTATCAACCATCGCGACGCGGGCGTGATCGGTTGGCGGAGAAACAGCCGGCCGTATGGCACCGTGTGGATGGCTGGATAGGCCCGAACCAACAAGATCAATACCTGGATAGCCTGGTCTTGTATGCAAATACGAAAAACGTTTCAAGTGCAGCACAACATTTCAAGAGAGCATATTATATCTACTGACATTGTACTTCAAGGAACCTGGTATCTAGCCAAACGTTTCAAGTGCAGCTCCTATACAGGCTTATCTTGACAAAAGTGCAACAACTGTATCTAGCCAAAAGGTGAAATGACCCATGTAGCTGAAATAAATTGAGTATGTCCATGTACATCATCAACAGAAGCAAATGAAAATTTACCTCCGATTCAAATGTTATAGCATCTCCTTGTTGCGTAAAACGCTCTCGCTGGCTAAGGCTGTCAAGATAATCATGGGTCTCCAGACCTTCTATCCTCTCTTCGCTGGAATCAACAAGGTGCAACACATCAACTTATGCATATTGTCCATGACAATGTCACAAAACTCCTATGTTTTATTGATTCTCAAAGCATGAACTGTGTAGTTCATAAACAAGTAATTTGTTGATCATAAGCTTCAATTCAAGGCAGGAGGAGCATTCAGTTCCTTGATGGTAGAACAAACTACCAGATTTAGCTCTCAGAAGATCTGACTGAAAATTAGTTTTTGTGAAATTTGGTAGTTTTTAAGCATCGCATGCTGACTAATCTAGAAATTGAGTAAGGTTTAAATGTCTAATTCAGATCAGTCCATTTTGTATTACCATGCATGTTCTGCTCTTGATTAATATACAAATTTCAACTCAAGCTTATAGATCTTTGAGAAGTGACAAGGTATTATAATTCATGACTTCAAAGATTACACATAGTTTAGTCTTACCAAATTTAGTATTCAATAAAGAAAGGAAAGAGAAGATTCCATGTTTTGAATAGCAGAAAACAATTATAATATGTGAATGATTAAGTTCTGTCACAAGGAAGAAAATAAATATGATAGTGGGCTAATTAAGGTAAAGTAACATAAACCCCAGAACATATGAGACAAGACGGTAAAAAACATGAGATCAGACTGAAGCACATAACATGAAATTCAATAGAACACTACTACTACTACTACTACTACTAATAAATTCAGTGGTTCAACAATGGCTACGTGATGTCAGAAACAGAAAGATATGTGTGATAAGCAAACGAGAAATAGAACGGCTTCCCGTTAACATTCCTGACACACAACACCAATGAGATCACCATCCATTGAAATAAAAACTTTCAGACGTAACTCAAAACTGGAATTCACATTACAATCATATCAGACAAAGAATCCAAATTGAAATTTATGAAGAGGTTAACTTTCAAATAGAGCATACCGTCCACTGTAAAAGATCGAAGAACTGTTGCAAATAGTTCAGATTTACAATTTCCACACTGATTAGACATGAATGTTTCCTTAACCCCTAACCATCCTGTCTCTTATCTATGAACCCATGAAAACTCGCTTGCCATGTTTTTAAGCATTATCACTTATCACAAAACTAATATAACTTAGCTTTGGTTAATGTATCGAACCTATAGTGCGAACCTATAGTGCACAGAGCTATTGCCATCTACATCAATAACCGCTGTAACCTATTCAGATTTCTTTGATAGAAAAATTGTACGTGGAATAGATGAAAAAACATAACACCGCACCTCTGATGTCTTTGATCAAAATAGTAGAATCTCTAATTTACTATCAATTGCTAGCACTGATATGTGCTCCAAACCTAGGGTAGAAAGAGATACTACAATACCTGCGGAAAGCATCTAGGAATTCCACCTCGCATCACTTTTGGTGGCCTGAAGATTGCCTGTATGCAAAAACCAATAGCTATGAGAGTACTTTTATAACTTCTTATGTTCTACCATACAAAAATTTAAGAGGCAAAAGGAAAATTCAGGATAATTTCACAATTCAATTGAGAGCTGATGAAATCTGGAGAAGAATTTCACAATCCTAGTGAAAACACTTGCCATCTCCCTCAAAACAGAAATGGAAAGGAAAGCAATCAACTTTGCAGGTGTAATTAGGATCCTTTAGTTATGATAAATTAGTCTCAGGCTATGTCCCTTGCCCCCCGAAAAGGTACAATACAAAGGAGCCTTTAGGGAAGGCAAGATTCGGTCTTGCTTTCATCCAATCACAATACAAAGAAATAGTAACCGATGAGCACAAGAATTCATTTTGCATGCCTATCAGAGAAATTCCAGTACACAGTATATATTTTCCCATTGTATATTCTTGATTCTTACCATACCTGAATCTGTTGTTGTTTCATTTTTTTCAAGTAACAAATCTTTAGTTGAATGACTAATTCAATAATTATGAATGTAATTGCAACAACATGATGCATGGGGGTGGGGGAAACGAATATTTTTGCATTTTTTTTGGGTAACATAAAAGACAAAAAAAATAATACCTTATTGGAATTTTGGCACAAGGTCTTGGAGATTTTTCATCCGTTCTGATTTTTTCTCTGCCAAGCTGCATCATAATGAGAATTTCCGGTTAAGACTATATGCTACGGATACACGTAAATGAAAGAGAAACAACCATCAAAAAAATTATACAACAATTTGATTTGTTATAAAGTGAACTGTTCTAACCAAAGAATTCACCCATTCAGCAATGCTATGAGGATCAGCTGCCTGTCCACGGCGAGCTCTTACCCATGGCTTCACACTGACACCAATCCCATGAGCTGAATTTGGTTTGGGTTGCACATCACAAGAATGGCTAATAGGGTACTCACTTTTATTGTCATGGATCAGCGTTGGTATCTGAACATTTGCAAGTGAAGAGTCCAACCTGTCAGATGAATTTAAAGAAGACAAAGTAAAATGATCACTGTATATGAGAGCAAGTGTTTTTTTTAACTTTAGGAGGAATTAGTGCTCCTCAGGCTTCATTAACAGCCATCTAATTACCGGAAATGAAAGTAGGAAGAGATATGTTACGGCCTGCATTTTTTTCATGCAATATGAAAGGTGATTTTATCTGTACAGTTCAAATTGAATGAACAATAAGCTGCAGCTGCAGAAAATCTTTCCTAGTGGTTCAGTTCCAAAATCTAAACCCGTTGTTCAGCCTTCAAACCACCAGTAGCTAGCTGTGCTTGCTGGACGGCTGCAACAGCGGAGATGCTACCATTGATAAACTCTTTGCTATCCTGTACTACCACAACAACAAAAAATTAATTGAATGAAATATATACAGTAGCAGCTATATCTAGGTAGTGAGCATCACATGCAGCGGCGTTGCCGAGGCCCTTACCGGCGTGTGGACGGTCGGATCGTACGCACGCAAGCGATGGACGTCTGTGAAAATTTGGGTGACGTGGGCCGGCTGAATGCGCTGCAATTCTTCCGGCTTTCATAGATAAGCTATTTCAGTAGTAAATCTTGATACTAATTTCAGTAGTAAAGCTGCTCAGTGAAAAGAAACAAATTTAGTTGACAGCTGACATCTTGCTGCTATTGCAAACTTGCTGGCAACAGGAAGAGGAAAAAATGGTAGGCAACATGCCAAACATGGAAATCATATTATTCAAAAATGAAGAACGCAAATCGCGATACAATACGTGTGAAAGTATGACAAATTACTTTAGCCAGCACATTAAAATACATGTAAAAGGTTGTAGCTATACATGCAAAATCATGTTTTTTCACAGCTCATTGAGACATAACGAAGTGCATGCACCAGTGTTATCATCAATTATATTCTTTATCAAATATCTCTATAATTAATACTACGCAAGGGCATTTAGCATATGTATTTTGTTTAACAATCACTAATCCATACATGTACATAAATGAATAATGCTAGTATCTGAAAAATATACAATAGAGTACTGTAAACATCATCCCTGTAGTCCATAATGGTATCCCATCCCAATAACAACAGATCTTGCATTATCTTCACAGGAAGCTAGCGAAAGGACTGTAGAGGGAGAACGATCATTTACCTGTACACTGCTGCAGATTGCAGAATAGAGATACAATTACATTCTTCCTTTGTGCATTGATCAAGCACAATTATACCCGCGAACAACCAGATAAAAAACCACACAAACTGACACATTCCAGTATGGTTCATCAAACACATTAATGAGCTAAAAGAATAGGGCAATCAAGGAAAGCTGCTAGACTAAACAGCCATCCATGAGAATAACCAAAAAAAATCTATGACGAAGGAAAATCAAGGCAAAGATGTCATTTCAAGGCATAATTATGAAAAGCAAAATGGCCTGCAATCAAGGCGAAATCCATGTCTACTTATATTTACTGGTCCCTTGCAATGGATTCATTCTAGATGCAAGGCATCATAATACAAAATTTTAACTTCACGCTTTCTGCATGAGTAGGGCAGGATGGTTAATAGATTATAGTCCATATATACACACCTCAGGTCACTAACCTTGGCGCTGTTCTTCTATATACCCGAAAGCCCTACCACCCGGTTCGGCGATCTTCCCCTCTGGACAGAGACTAAGAGGACAGGGGCTAGATTGTATCGACTTGGGAAGAATCAGATCTTCCCCTCTGGACAGAGACTAAGAGGACACGCTTTCTGCATGAGTAGGGCAGGATGGTTAATAGATTATAGTCCATATATACACACCTCAGGTCACTAACCTTGGCGCTGTTCTTCTATATACCTGAAAGCCCTACCACCCGGTTCGGCGATCTTCCCCTCTGGACAGAGACTAAGAGGACAGGGGCTAGATTGTATCGACTTGGGAAGAATCGGATCTTCCCCTCTGGACAGAGACTAAGAGGACAAAGTCTTGCAAATTTTTTTTTGTTGTATGGCTACACAGAGCCAAAAGGTCTAGACTGACCTTCTTTGTCGAGTTACTTTATCAGCCATTGAATTTCATTAACACATATCCAACGAAAGACTATAACTTACCACTGTGCCGCAGCAGTGACAGTAGAATCCAAATTCCTTTATATAGCTACCCAGTGACCTCTAGAAAGTTTTCACGAAGCATTGCACACTGAAACAAGACCAGAAACGCATGCCTAGTCAAAATTAATTCCACTTTTCTTGACTTCTATTTGGATTACCAGACATACATATCAAAATGAAGACATCCTTGACAATGATATCAACTGCAGAGTTGAAAGGCAACATTTACTAAAACCTTAACTAAATGTACCATATCCCTTATCAACAAATAACCCATTAGTTATATTTACAACTTAACTTTTCTTGATTGGGAATACTTATGTGCATGTTTGTACTTGCTTTTTTTTGCAAGACTTTGTGCTTGTATGCAGACAACACTAACAATGGAACAAAACATTATATGTTACCTATGGAGGTATTCATGTATCTAATGAACTACATTGAACCGCATAGTATTGTTATATATTTTTCTCTACAGCTAGTTCAGCTATTCCAGAAGCCTATATACCAAAAGGTGACTTAAAACAAGGGAATATACTCACATAGCCATTGAATTGCTCGACAGCTGCTCCAACTTCTTCGGTTGTAGATATTGTCACGAATCCAAATCCACGGCCTCTTCCAGTCATTCTATCATACACAACCTGGAAAAAAATGGGAATATGAAGGAAAATCAAGGCAAAGATGTCATTTCAAGGCATACTTATGAAAAGCAAAATGGCCTGCAATCAAGGCAAAATCCATGTCTACTTATATTTACTGGTCCCTTGCAATGGATTCATTCTAGATGCAAGGCATCATAATACAAAATTTTAACTTCACGCTTTCTGCATGAGTAGGGCAGGATGGTTAATAGATTATAGTCCATATATACACACCTCAGGTCACTAACCTTGGCGCTGTTCTTCTATATACTTGAAAGCCCTACCACCCGGTTCGGCGATCTTCCCCTCTGGACAGAGACTAAGAGGACAGGGGCTAGATTGTATCGACTTGGGAAGAATCGGATCTTCCTCTCGACGACTCCTCCTCCTCCCGCTCCACATCCTCTGTCTCAAACTCCGATGACACCGCGACGGCCACAGGCGCCAGAAGCACATGGATGGCACAATCACAGAACAAATAGATCTCAAAATATTGGCCCATATCACCAAACAAGAAACACGACACTAAGCTCGAAAGTCCACACAAACGGTGGGATAGCACATAAGACCAACACAAATAAACGCAAGAGGAAAATAATCAGAAGCAAGAACAAGGCAACTCACCGGGACCAATAAGCGAAAGGCGAACCCTTCCAACCTACGATCGACGCCAATGGAGGAACGAACTGGCCGCACGACAGACATGAGGAAATGAACAAATAGAAGGAGGAGGAAACTCACAATCAAACGCTAAGATAAGATGAGGAGCCGCGAAACCGAATGAAGCACGAAAGGGCTAATCGCCGAGAAGCCCCAAGACCACAAAGCCACGCGAAAAATTAGAGGCAACGAAAGGAGAAGCTCAATCGACGATTTAACGACCAACATCAAAGGCAAAATCGAACGAACGGGAAAAGGGGAAGAAACGACGCACTGAACTTCATGCGAAGTCTCGGGTTGAAGCAACGACGGGCGGAGCAGGCGATGGGGAACTTCAAGCCAAAGCCTCGGTCCGGGAGATCTCGAATGCACTGGACGGAGCAACCAAGGTGGGGAGGACGAGTGTACCGACGCAGCCGGTGGGGAAGGAGGGAGCGCCGTCGCAGAGACGTTAGGGGTGGGGCGCGCAAGCAAGGAGAAAGGAGGCGTAGTAGAGGGATCTGAGATGGGGGCGAAGCGACGGCGGCAATGAGTAGACGGGGAAAGGAGAGGGAAGGAGCGTGGCATAGCAAGGAACATGCTAGGGTTGGGCGAGGTGTTCGGGAAGGGCTAGAGCGCAGACGGCCAGATCACGAGCCTAAGGCGCGATCGGACGGCCACAATTATTCCGGTGACGTGGCCCTACTAATGAGCCTCAAATCTTCCGTCTTTAATAGATTAGATATTGATCGGTTAGTTCCTTTCTCTGTTTTTTTTACTCATGTCCTAAAATCCGTACCGACAGTTTGACCACTGATAAATCTAAAACTATATATATAAAATATCGTGCTGTTAAAAATATTTTGAGAATATTATAATTTTACTAATATATTTTCATATCAAATTATAAAAAAATAACGATAAAAGTCGCATACTACGAAAAGTTAAAAGCATCAAGGAAAAAAAAATAATAGAGGGACTATTTAATTAACTCCAAGCTAACACAAGATGATAAAGCTAACACGTGATACTGGCGTGGATGGTCTGATCTATCGATCTCATCAGTTGATTGGAGAGAGCTAGCTAGCACCACAAGTAGTTTACGTAGTTTACAAGAGAACGTAATGCATGCATGTGCACGTTGAATACTATACACTGGGGTAGACTATTGCATGGGACTAATAGTTATTGGTCTAAACTAATACTCAACGCCACGTCAGCACGTAAGATCTTGTTGATTTCTCAACATGCTTGCACTCAAGGAAATCTATCTGTACGGGAAGGTGCTTCTATCGCTATTTAAAAGTTACATAATTATTATAGTACGAATGAAGAATAGATACCGATTACTTACGTCTTTCATTTACTTCAAGATTTATATAGTTTATATTGAAATGGTGATGGATAGAAGCGCTACTTATATATGCTCGTTTCATGACACATAACAAAGGAGTATCTAATCGTCAGAGCTTGAATATGCTATAGCTACGTGACTACGTCCACATGATAGTTTGGATGACAAGATGTTTTTTCTAGCAGTTTATCTATTTAATATTAATTAACCATTTTAATTATAATTTAAAAAATGGCTTACAAGTGCAACTTACATGGTTAAAAATCTTGTATCAAAAAAACTCTTTTGCACCTCATAATAAACCCAAGATTGGCATATTCTTAGGCACCTAAAGAATTTCCTAATTACATATTCCAGCTATGAACAACTAGTCAATACGTGGATTACGGATAACTCGGAGCTAACTATCCCATGTAACTTAAAATTGACCATTTTTTCAGCTACATCCAACAGTTAAAAAACCATTTTCTATATCTAAAGGCTCACATCCATTATGTTTTGTAAGGACCACTTGAATTTGTCTTCAATCCAATCTGTCACTTTCACTGGGTTAGGGCATGTACAATAATATATGTCAATTGTTTATAAGACTATGTCATATAAAATTTTAGATGATACAGATAAGAGAGAAAGATGTTGTCTACTATTTAGCAAACTACTTTATATTGTATATACCATTATATAGATAATCTATTAATTATATGAAATATTATTACAGGTAGCTATATAGATAATCTATTATATATGCTGTATTTAATTTTATTTATAGATGATATGAAGGTATATCATAAATAACTACCGTGTATATAACTGTACATAGCCTTTATTTGCTTGCGCGTGCTCCTCGGTGCCCCGTAGCATTTTTATTACTGTCCAACACTGTTACACTGACACGGCCTTTTTAACCGCCACACGTCCCCAGAAAGATGCCCCAACAGACGCACGCACGAACGCACAGTCTCCTCTCGACGAGGACGAAGCGGAGAAGGGATCTAGAAGCTTCTAGAACCTCCCGGGATCCCTCGGCTGAGGTTGAGGAGGTGGCATGTGGGGGCGGCACTACTGGGGCGGAGGCCGGCGGCCAAGCGGCGGCGCCGGAGCCGGAGGCGGCGGCGGCGGCGGCGGGGATGTGTGCGGCGTTGTGGTGATGTTCGCGTGGCTGTCGAGCCAGGAGCGGCACGTGCGGGCGTACGTGGAGCTGTATGCGGCGCTCGGGTGGGCGTGCCTCGTCTGCCACTCCGACTTCCTCACCCTGTACGCCCCCCTTCCTCCTCCTCGTTGCATATCCCCATGGTTGTGGTTCGTGAATCGTAAAGGTGTGAAATTTTTTACGGTTCTTGAGGTGGATGAGTGGGTCTAGACGGCTTCTTTCACGGGATTATTCGTCGGAGTAGAGGGAATAATCATTAGTTGATCGATGCGTTGCGGGCGTGCAAGAAAAATATTCTATTATTACTAGTGTTCTTGGGTACGAGGGGATCCCCGGAGATTGGGATGCTTTAATTTCTAGGCCATATAGTCGATTGGATTAACTCAAGAAGTCGGTCGCTTTTGTTTGATTCCAGTGATTTGGGAGTAGAAGCAGAGTAAGCTTGATGTATGTTCGTTTTGCAGCTTCCTATGTACTATCCAAAAGGGGCATGTCTAGTTCTGTTCAAGAATTTTATATAGTTGGATTAGATGAACGGAGCAAAGCTGGGAAGATATGTTTCGTTTGCTCTGTCATATGAACTGTTAGTAAACCTGTGACCGCTGCTGCTTAATCTGTTTCATTTGCTTGTTTGCGCAGGTTTTTCCCTGAGAAGGCTGCCATGCTCGCCGATGGGGTTCTTGCAGAGCTTGTTAAGGTCAGTGCTACATATGATGTTTAGGCTATGCACATCACCACACTGATCTTTCAACTTGTGTTACTCCATTTTTGGGTGGACTATCCATGTTGATGCATCTCAATTGTTTGTTGCAACCATGCACCCGTTGCTGAATTCATCTTTGATATCCAGGAACTGAAGGTTAGGCCAGTACCTGTTGTCTTTGCCTCGTTTTCGGGAGGGCCAAAAGGCTGCACATACAAGGTTCTACAGGTAATGGAAACCCATCGCCCTTTTGCCGATGCGGTTATCTATTGTTGCTTGGTGTGGAATCTCCAAGTTAATGCTTTCTTTGCTCAATGACAGCTGCTAGAGAGAAGATGCGAAGGCCAACTGAGTCTGGTATGGTTTTCCCACCTTTTCCACTTGTGTACAGTATACTCACTTTGCTCATAACAATTTTGCCTAGAGCTATGTTCACCAAAAATAAAATGTTGTAGGTAGAACCTGACTCATTGGAGAAAGCTTCATAACTTTGCTTCTTCCTACAGGATGAGTATCAACTCGTACGAGACTGTTTGTGCGGACAAATGTTCGACTCAAGTCCTGTAGATTTTGTTAGTGATTTAGGAACCCGCTTTCTCCTTCACCCAAGTGTCCTGAAGATGTCTCAACCGCCTCGTGTCTTAACGTGGATGACTAAAGGCATTTCCTCTGGTCTAGACACTCTATTCATTGGCAAATTTGAAGCACAGCGTAAGGAATATTGGGAAACACTATACTCATCTGTGGTATGTCACTCTATTCACCACAAGGACTTATAACCTGATTGCAGATGAACTTATTCGTGGATATCTGTGACATTAATCCATTATACGTGCAGCATGTTGGCCCAATACTCATATTCTGTTCAGAGGATGATGAACTTGCTCCCTGCTCAATTGTTCAGAATTTTGCAAGACGTTTGCTGGAGCTGGGTGGTGATGTTAACCTAGTTAAATGGCATAGTTCTCCTCATGTAGGTATGCTCTTTATTCCATGGTGTGTATCAAAAAGAAATTTCTATCAGGGATTCGATTGCTCTAAATTAGGATGGGTATTGAAAATTTTGATCTTTTTTGAACATTTTGCCACAGCACTGCCTGTTTACCAGTACATGTGTCCAGGCAATGTGCAGGCAAGAAATGCGAAGACTAGACCTGTTATCCATTACTTAGCTTGGTCCTCTCAAATGACCGAAAGATATTGAATTATTTTAGTTAAACATAGGTATTGACATGAGAATGCATAATGCTGGCACACTGAAATTGATCTATTTTCACTTCGAAAAAGAAATTGGACTATTTACTTATTACCATCCATATAGTAGTCCGAGGTTACTTGTGGTAATAACCCAAAGTTGATCAAGTTTAATAATACTTGAAAGTGGCAAAAGAATCTACCAGTAAGATCTCAGGCAGGAACTAGCCAAACCATCCAGTTTATTATGATATTTTTCAATTCTTCTGCAACTTTCTGAACAAATTTGCTTATTATGCTGTTTGATGGTAAATAAAAATCTAAGTTCATGTAGATAATAAGTCATTCTGGGATCACCCTTCCCATTTATAACTCTCTCCAAACTCCAAAGCAATGGTCACCCAGTTCTTGTACAGTTGTACTAATGGCCTGAAATGGTTATGGTGCGAACCAGCCATAAACAGAACAACAGAACTGTCGTTCTTACTTCTTAATTTAAATGAAGTTTCCCAGGGAAGCCTTAATCATGTATTTTGCTTGTTCCCATTGTGTGGAGCTCATTTTCATCCATCCAAACATTTCTTTTATAAAGCTGAGTGCAAACCGAGATCAACATTGAACCAAATCATGGGCATCAATAAACTGTAACCACCAGATTGACAAAGCAATACTCATTGGATCATTCAAATAGCACCAAACATTTCTTGAGTTGGACTAGGCTTGGACTTTTGGGTTGGGCCTGGTTGGGCTTGGACTAGCTGGGTTGGGCACTTGGGCCTACATTGGGCTTGAGTTTGTTAAATTTAGCTGGGCTTGGACTGAGCTGAGAACTCATATGGCATTCTACTACTGCTCTTACCCATTTTTTCTTTTTTGTGACTAAATGGTAGATAAAATTGGCATGCCGTATGGAACACTTAACACATAGAAAAATATCTATTGAACCAACTCATGACTTACATAAGTGAAACGCTACCTCCCTCATTGGAAGAATTTATTAATGATCAACTATTGTCACCATCAATCAAAATATTTTGGAATAAGTCCACTTTTCAACCTTAGACTCCAGCCTCCGTTTGTTTTTCAACCCTGAAATCTGAAACCATCCGAATTTGAACCTCGAACTAATGAAACCGTCCACTTTACCCCTCCTCGATCCAAACCAGGGTGGTTTCGTCTAACATGGCATTGACGTGTCCATTTTTCGCTAAAATGGCATCCGTGCAGATCTGATTTGGCCACTTTTTTTTCCTCCTCTCCACCCTTTCTCTCTCTCTTCCCGTGATTTCTCTACTTAAGCAGGATATGCCCGCCAGTAGTGGTGGAGCCAGTAAATTTTAAGAGCCCGAGCAAACTTAATTACAGCCAAGAGCTTGTCCAACAAGACGCGGTTTTCATAATGATTTATGATGGTCAGACTACACTGGAGTTCCTCTGCTCTTCACCGGTGAGCCTAGGCAGTCGCCCACCTTGCCCGGGAGGTGGCTCCGCTTGCTCACCGGCCGTCGACCACCGGCCCTCGCTAGTGGAGGCCACCCGTCTCCTCCTTCCCTTCCTATTCCCTCATACTTTTTTGCCAAAACTCTGTTGCCACGCATAACTTCAACTCACACTCTGCTCATCCATCTCACCACCGCGTCGCGCTCATAAATCGTACCAATGAGCCACAGCCTGCAGAACGTGAATGTGCAGCCCAATTCGAAACACAGTGCGGTGGTGGCAATGTTGAGGAGATGGACAAGGTTCCTGAGGAGTGAGCTGTGAGCGTGCCAATCACCAGCTAGCTCACCGGCATGGCACATGGCCACTTTGCGACATGGAGGGCAGCAATGGAGAGAAGCACACTGCAGCCAGGAGGAAGCTTCAAGGTGCCCATGGCAAGTCCTAAATATGCAAAGGTTTAGTTGTGATTAAGACTAAAGTGCATATATGCTGCATGGTAGCATAGATAGGCTTAGGAGTTAGGACTACAGGTAGTCAGGTATGGACGAGAAGGGCCACTTCGTCCTCCGCCATTCCCACAATGCCACTGCCACAGTTGCAGTTGTCATCCTGAGCCACCGCTGCAACCCAATCTCTCCGTTCCGTCGAATTCAGTAAGATGTCACAAAACTGTCCATATCACACTGTGTTCCAGGTGCTCCTCTTCGTTTCCCCTCGATTAATTTTGTGTTTCCTCCACAGGAACTCACTGCCGCTGCCTTCTTCCCCAATTCCAAGCAAGCTAGCCGCCGTCGATGCCATTCCTCCTCATGTGAACTCCAAGCCAATTCCTTCCTCCTAAATCACCACCTGGCTTTCCTCTTCCTACCCCAACCTCTGATTTTTGCTCTCCCTTCTAGGGCACCGCTGTGGGTCACTCGCTAGGTCACCTCAGAGCTTCCCTGACTTATTGCAATTAAATTGATTTAAGTGAAGAAGAGCGCCACGCCAGCTGTAACTGAATGCCATGTCAATGAAGAAATTGACATGTCAGTGCCATGTCAGACAGAACCACATTGGTTTGGGTCCCACCGGCAGGCAGGGGCGGGGGCAGTGAACGGTTTTGTTAGTCTAAGGCTACGAACTTCTGATTTAGACGGTTTTAGAGTCAGGTTGAAAAGTGGACTTTTTCCAAAAAAAACTTTCAAGACCTCAAAGGCATAATTTGTTACATTGCTTAGAAGTTGTGTATGCAAAGCCTTCGTTACATGGATGATTATCACTCATTCACTCTAAATCTTTACTGTGTTGTCTGCTTATCATTATGTCTTCACCATTTGCCATGCAGGCCATTACAAGCATCACCCTGAGGAATACCGAGCCGCGGTGACTGAGCTACTCACAAAGGCTTCAACGCATTACATGAGCAGAAGACAGCTTAACGGTTATGAGGTGGGGATGGGTCAGCACAGTGGCATGCCTCAGTCCGTTTGCAGTCTCCATAAAACCGCTGCGAGCTCCAACGACAGGCTAAGAAGAGTACAATCTTTTAACCATTTCTTCTTGCCGAGCTCCATGGAGTACCATGAGAGCAGCAACGAAGAACCAAAACCCGAGCTGTTCAACATGCCAAGCGTGGAAAGCATGAACCCCCATGGGGTGTTGGGGCAGATGCTTTACGATGTATGTATCCCCAGGAACGTCGAAGGCTGGGACTTCAAGCCTTCTGGGTCGATGAATGGGAGGCACATGCATACTATTGCTCGTCGACATGGGACTTTCAATCCAATAAAATGCATACGACGCTCAAGATTGTAGTAATTTTGACTGGAACGTCGTAATGCAGATAGCTGACTGGTGTATACTGTGAGAAAACATTGTTTGATGGATGCTGGTGAAGATTTGAGATACCCACTATCCATTAAATAAAATGCGAGATGTGTGTGTTTTTGTACATTAATAACTAATAAAGCTATGCGTTCTTGCTGAGGACTTGCACATATATATGCTTGTTTTTGTTGTGCTGATTGCTTTTCGGTTTGCCTTGTGTACGCTTCCTGGTCGATCCAATGAAATAACAGCTCTCAAGCTTTATCATCAAAAAGAAAAAAATAAAAGAAAATCCATCTTAGAGAAGCGATGAGTGATGTTACTATGGTGCTCCAGTTATAGGAACCAATTTCATTGCAGCGATGACGTTATAAGTCCTCGCATGCGCAGGACCATCCTAATCTTCTCTGTAGCGTTGTAATTCTATAGCAGATCGCGTAGTTCGCTGGCCGATGTGGTACTAAAAACCTCGATCCTGTTGCTCCCCGCAGCTCCCATACAAAATCAAAATATTCGCACCGGGTGCATAATGAATGTTCCAGCAGACAAAATGAAATGTTCTTCTCACTTCTTTTTTTGAAAATTAGTGTAGAGTTCTGACATTCATTACTGAAAAAAAAATAAACAAGCTATATATACACACACACCACTACACACACGTACTCACACACCACGCATGCACTCGCTTCCCCATGTGCGCCCACGGCGAGCTATGCTCGAACACGAGCGGGTTGGGTGAGCTTCGCTTAGGGCGGACATTCTAACGAAGGCATTAGGGCGAGTGAAGTTCACCAAATTGCGATCATAAATCGGCATGGTTCAGACCGGTTCAGAGTAGCAGCACAAGGCTTAGGGAGTGAATGTCAGTATAAGCCTTGCGACCGTTAGAGTCTGTTCTATTTTTCAGCATTGCTTTCTGTGGTAGAGAGTGAGTTTAGGATGGGTTTTTCTTTCTGAGTGTGTATAGTCATCTCCCGAATGTTTTTGTGTAACAAAACATTCAAATTTTAGACCATTAGATTGATTAACCTAACCGTTGAATTAAAAGGCTTAAGTTCTGCACTAATCAAGCCCACTTAACTGCACTAATCATGTTATCAATCCTTGGGGATTGTAGTCCCCGGAGAGAGTATCCTCCTCAGTACCTCCTCCCAGTTGCTCCCACCCACTGCCCTCGCCATCTTGTCGATGCAATCCGCGAATGCCTACTGCCCAATGAATCCTTCCGCTACTTCCTCATCAATTGGATAAACATGGAGTGGAACTAAAATTACTCCGAATTGAGCTCTCGTGGACTTGAAAAATCCAATCTTTTTACCGCAAGATAAGAGAAATTTATCGTTGCCGCCACCTCGATTGGCCTTGATAATGGCCAAAAGCCCGGTCAAAATCCAAACTTTCCACCACCAACCATTACTAAGACCTTGCTACCCCCAACGACTCCCCAATCAGTTAGAACCCAAAAGCAGATCTTTGAACAAGTAAGATGCCCAAGAGTCGCCCTTGAGGCCTACATGCAAGATCGGCGCCGAGAATACAAAAATGGCCACAAGTGAGGATAAAGAGCTAGAATGTTGTTGCTTTACCGTTTTACCCCTCTACAAGATAGACTATGAACGCTGGCTCATAACTTTTTTACCTTTCTATCCCTGCTCGGGTTCTACTACTTATACTATACGTAGTAGTATAATCAGATCTAAACTAATTTTAACATTTGGATTCAAAGAAATAAGCATCTATATTCATTTTAGTGTACATAAAAGAGCTCTCGTTGAGAAGGACATGGTTAGAAATCGTTCGAGAAGCTTCACTCCAATTTCCGGGAATTGGTTGGAAGAGAAGCGAAGTACTAATAGCCAGGAGAGGGACGGCATCATGTTCATGGCAGTAAATCAGTCGTGTTAGTACGTTCACACCCGACCAATACATTTGCAATTTGTATTTGCCGCCCCACTCTGCACTGATCACCATGGCCTTCAAGTCAGTCTCTACCCAGCCAACTCCGAACGCAGGGATATCCGCCTGTGCTACCTTAGGTTTTGTTTGGAGAGTTTAAAATAGATTCAGCTTCTAAAAAGTCAGTAAACTTCTCAAACAGCTTAGTTTTTAAGCGGCTTTTGACATAAACCAAAAGCCATTTATAACTAACAAAATCCAAAAGCTGAAACCTGAACTGGATTTGTTTTTACAGTTATTACTGAAAAAATTAGCTATTTATTAAACGATCCTCTAAAAAAACTAAAACCGTTTTCAATTTAAAAAAATAAAAAAAAAACAGCTTTTCAAACAAGCTACGCCTTCCAAACGTTACTGCTCACAAGTCGGTCTGAGCGACCGAGCGACTGCTCACAAGTCAGTCAACTCATGTGCGTGCAAAGTCCTTGTCGTAGTTGTTTTTCCATTCATCGTCTGAGCTAGCTCACTTGACAATGTAAGATTACCTGGCCGGCATGCACGTCAAAGGGATATCGTATCCTATGGCGACGTTCGATTGATCACGTGCCGTCGTTTACTCGTTAGTCCACGCACGTTTGCTTTCCGAGAGCTAGCATGCAACGTGCGAGACCCCTGCAGTAAGTAGTTCGCGGTGCAGTCGTGGCCGCGACGGCCTATTTACGCTTCGTACTATGCCGGCTCAGGTCTGACCTATTTATACTATTGCTACGAGAGAAAATGACTACGGATTGATTTCTTTCTTTATCTGTCTAGAACTTTCTTTTTCTCCGGTTGAAATAAAATCCTATTATGTTTAATCCTCTTGATTTTCTTGATTCGGTTACTCCTTTCAGTCATATACATGTAGCCATGCATTTACTCTTTAATTTACTCACCCACACATACAACACATGTATATATTCCCTTCCTTTTCTCTAGTCCATCCAAAGTTTTATATCTTTACTCCTTGATTTGCTCACTCACAGATACAACGCAGGCACGCACGGGCTGTTTTAGGCCGTGCCGGTCCGAGCATAGCTCGGACTCCCGGGCCGCCTATCGTGTCCGATTGGCAGGCCCACTACGACCCGGACAACCGTACCGTGCCAGTCCGGCTCATTTATAACAGTTCCGTGTCGAGCCGTGGGTCGGATTGGACCGAACGTGCCTCGTGCCAACCCAAAATGACCCACCCAGTGCCCACCCCTAGTTGGAGTTGATCTCGTCTAATTGTTGTCCTTTGGAATGGGGCAATGGGTTGACTGCCCATGATCAATGGGTACGATCCCAACCGTTTGGCTCGGTCCCAGCTCACACTATGCCTATAAAACTATGGCCAAAGTAGCGGTTAGATGATAAAAAATGATTAAAAAGCAGAGGCCTATCCTTAACACTCTACCGATCTGGGAGGCATGGGAGTGAGTTGATGACCGAATGTCGTCGCCACAGGACCTTCCCGGTGTCAGTCACAGTGACAACAACAACATCGACCACATGCCTGCATCGGGCAGGCACGTGGACTTCAGCGGCCCTAGTGGCATCTACATCAATCGGTTAGTCAACCTATGAGCTAATTAGGTGCTCATGCAATTACCCTAGTAGATCCTGATAAACATCAACCAGATGTTTTTTTTTGTTGAAATCATCCAAATCTAGAATCATTGGATCATTGTTGAGATTCGGGAGTATCGATTACATTCAATCCTATGATTTCATCCAACGGTCCGGTGAATTTAGATGTTAGATCCAACGGTCCGATAAATTTGGATGTTAGTTAAGATAAAAATATCCGGATGATACCTATACACTTCCATTAAAGGGTTTAAGTGTCTTCATGCCCAAGATGAAGCCGATGATGAAAGAGAACCAGAACCAGAGAGAGAACAAGAACCACATCGCGATCGTTCTAACCGGAGGAACATCTGCAGCTTCCGGTGGTGGCTGCTTACCGGCGGCTCGACTCTGATGCAACTTTATATGCGGGTCGCCGAGGAAGGACTGCTCGTCGAAGGTGCCGAATTGGCCGGTGGTGGGGACATCGCCAGAGAGAAGCGGGTTGTATGACACGTTGAACTTGGCGAGGTCAGTGAGCTGGCTCAGGCTCAGTGGGAGCTCGCCGGAGAAGTTGTTGAAGGACAGGTCCATCCTCTCAAGGCACAAAAGGTGGCCGATCTCCGACGGAATCGTACCCGAAATGTTGTTTCTTGAGAAGTTCAGCACGACGAGCGGGAGCTGGCCGATCTCTGGCGGCAGGCGGCCCGTGAGCCGGTTGCCGTCGAGGTGGAGCAAGCTGAGGTTCCGCATTGAGCCAATTTGCGACGGTATCTCTCCGGACAGCAAGTTCCGGGACAGCTGCACGTACCCGGAGATCGTGTTGGACCGCACCGGCGACGACGAGTTGGCGCATATCGGAACGATTCCGTAGCCCTTGAGGATGCGGTCCCATATGCTGCGGCAGTTCTCGCGAGTCGGCACCGAGTAGACAAAGCTGAACGGCGGATAGCTCGCCGGTATCCACCGTTTCAAAGCCATGCACTCGCCGGAGCCGGCGAGCATGCTCGAATCGTCCCGGTTCTTGGCGAAGGTTGGACCGGGGTTCCTTCCTATCTTTGCCATCTCCGATGGGATATTCCCGGTCAACAGGTTGTCGGCCAGGTTCAGCCAGAGCAAGCTGGTGCAGTTGCCGATCTCCGGTGGTATCTCGCCCGAGAGCTGGTTCCCGGCCAGCATCAGCCAGAGCAGCGACGTGAGGTTCCCGATACTCGCCGGGATCCCGCCTGAGAGCTTGTTATTAGACAGGTCCAGCGCCTGGAGATCTGCGAGCCGGCCGTACGCCGGCGGTATCCTTCCGGAGAAGTTGTTCTCGGCGAGCATCAGGTACTTGAGGCTCTTCATGTCGGCTATCTCTGGAGGGAGCTCCCCGGAGAACTCGTTGAAGCTGAGGTCGAGCCTGGAGAGCTGCGGCAGCCGGAGCACGCCAGAGGCGACGATGCCGCCGGTATAGCTGTTGTGATGCAGCACAAGGTACTTCAAGCTCACAAACTTGCCAATAATCTGCTGCATATCCCCTCCAAATGCGTTGCTGCTGATGTCCAAGAACTGAAGCCTCGTGCAGTTCGTAAGCTCCGGCGGTATCTGCCGGTCGAACCGGTTATTCCCAAGAATGAGCGTCTCGAGGACGACGAGCTCCCCGATTCCGGCAGGAATTGTCCCGGAGAAATTATTCCCCCACAGTGACAAGTACGTCAAATTCGCACACTTCGCGACGGAATCCGTGAAGTTTCCAAGCAGCTGGTTTGCCGAGAGATCCAAAGACTGAAGCTTGCAGCTGTCGTCCGGAAACGTGCTCGACTGGACGCTGCCCGTGAGGTTGTTTTCGGCGGCGCTGAACTGCCTGAACCTTGCGACGCCAGGCCATAGCTCGCCGGTGAATTTGTTCGAGCTAAGGTCGATGTACTCAAGCTTGGCGCAGCCGTCAAACAGGCCAGTGATGTTCCCGGTAAACTTGTTGGTTGACACGTTGAACACGGCGAGGTCGGCGCATATGGCCGGGAAGTTGGTCGAGACGCGGCCCTCGAGCCGGTTCCCTGACACGTCGAGCTTCTGCAGCCTGGTCAGGCCGGAGAGTTCCAGCGACCCGTATATGAGGTTGTGGGACAGGTTGAGGTACACGAGGCCACGGCATTGGTTGAGGTCGCCGGCGGGGAGCTCGCCGGCGATGGAGTTGTCGGAGAGGTCGAGATGGGCGAGCGCCGGGAGGCGCGAGAAGTTGCCGAACGCCGGGCCGGAGATGCTCGAGCTGGACAAGTTCAGCGACGTGACGCGGCCGGCCCCGTCGCACTCCACGCCGCTCCACCCGCACGGCGACGGGTCGGACTCCGGCCACGCGTCATAGACGCCGCGGTTGAACCTGTTGTTCGCCTGCAGGAACCGCTTGAGGTCGATGAGCACCTCCTTGTCGCGGCCGCCGCCGTTCTTCGCACCTATCAGCACCACCTGACCTGCAAGACGACATAATTCCGTCAAACTCTATACGCAATTCAACTCACGTACCAAAGAACACAGCAAATCAAGAACAGAACTGAACAAGACATGGACTAGCGAGTCCCACCTGCGACGAGGAGTTGACAGAGGAATCCGAGGAGAAGGGGAGACATGGCCTGTCTTCCTGAATCATGGAAGAATCCTAGAAGACAAGGGACGACGACGGGGACGACCCTGTCTGCTTGTCTCGCTCTCTTCAGTCTTCACCTTCACAGATGAAGCAGAGAAAGATAAAGGCTTTGATAATAAAACC